>MQTX01000294.1:35322-156233 GCA_009735665.1 Angiostrongylus cantonensis | reverse complement strand
ATATATAAACGGCTGCACAAACAAAGAAATAATAAATAAACAAATAAATAAATGAATAAATAAATAAATATGTATATATATATATAGATAGATAGATAGATATGTATCCATTATGAACTGTGTATAACAAGGTCACGGCTAGAAACACTCTACGACGATAATGTCGTTTTCTTATAGAGAAGAGTTCAAGAAGAATGAGAGCACCTAGCGAAATTGTCTACAGCCACCTTCAAGAGCGTGGTGCAAAAACTGGACTGATATAATGTGGTAGTGGTCAGCAGTTGCACCACTTTTGCCTTTACTGACGATTGTTGTTGTTCTTATAACAATAAAGCACCAGCCAAGTTGAACTTTGGCCGACTTCGAAAACTTTTGTTGTGGGCGTGGCCGTTGAATGAATTTGAAGAAAACACTGTTCGTGAAAAATGCATGTTTCCGACACCCCAATTTCGTTCAACAGAACGAATATCTCAAAATGATATATCTCTGCATATTTAGGTGCAGAAGTCAACGATAATGAACAACTTAGCTCTAAAACTTAGAGGAAACAGCACTGTGGCTTAGGGAGCTTTCAAGGAAATCGATGACACTGTAGAAAAGGAGGAAAGAGGATGAAACCTAGACCTTACGCCGCAAATATGAAAGCTATCTTAACGCAATCAGAAGAACAGTCGAGAGATCCCGTGTCACGCGAGTAAGAGAGGGAATCCAGTATTCCTCCTTCGTCAGCGATCAACGATCAGGGCCGTCGGGCACATCAAAATGTCGAAAATCAGGTGTGCTAGAGAAGTGATGCGTATAATAACAAAAGGTGGACCAGATGTCATGCGCGCAGAAAGAAAAATAACGACCCGGTGGGCGATGGTCAAAATTCTATACGAAAATTTAAGAAGATGAATATGATGTTCTGTGAGTCTTCAGGGCGAATCAAATTAACTGGGCTACACTTGCAAGGGCACGCGATATAGTCAAAGCCTGACTGCTGTTTGTTCGAGGCAGTCGGTGATCAAAGGGAGGACATGTTATTTTTTTATATATATACACACATATGTACATAGTCCGACCCAAAAAATTCGGAACAAAAGCTCCATTTAAAATTAAAACAGCTCAAATAATTATAAGTGAAAAATAACATTTTTTGGCATTCTAGCAATCAACGTGAGTAATATACAATATATACAAAGAAAATAGAGCGAAGCCTTCACTGTGCCTATTGGTGTCGTGTCGCACTTGATTGTTACTGTGGCAATCCTGGATTCTACGATTGCTACTCGTATTTACACTATCTCGCTAGCTAACATTTGACCTATATGCACCTGTTTTGTCACTGAGAGCAGAAATGTGGAAAGACAGACACAGTTGCACCTTACCATATTTCGAGGGAGCAAAAGAAAAAATTTTCATAGCAAGCGAAATTTTGTAGAGCAGGACACGACAATGATCCCCAACATCTCTATGATGTTGGCGGCTCCACGTTTGCGTTGGTAATCTTAAAAATAGTTTGCATCCTTTCAGAAACTTTCATCCCAAACAAGTCCAAAGTAGAAAAATTATTTTGCGCAAACCTCTCAATGATTTTCCACCTCATCATGGTGAGAGGTGTTCCTGGGTGTCGAGCTACGATCTACGGCGTTAGGATTCATGCCGTTGGCAAGGCCTTCCAAGCTAAGAAGTAGTCCGGGGCTTTCAATTGGCAGCCCAGGTAAGAGTAAACCAATGCCAGGATCGATCACCGTTCTGGTATCAAACTACTCACATGGTAGCATATTTCCCTCTGATTCACAAGGACGGCGAAAGCCTTGTAGCGATGCCTACGGCAGACTTTGCCTAGGCTGACCTCGGTGCTGCAGGGAACCACAGTGGCTAAGCCAGGAAAACTCCGAAAAATGGAAATTTTGCTAGGATCCGCACATCTAGTGAAAACGGGCCATCCAAATATTCAAGTGGGTATTTTGTGCTGAGCAAAGTTACTTTTAAGTGTGAAGCTCTCTAACACAACTCCTTTCATTGATTGATAAATTGTGAGCAGTTTTTGAAAAATAAGCACAGCAGCGCCTGTAACAACCGAGTTCACGAAATATTATACAGTAGGACAATTTTTGAGTACTGAAATGGCAATATTGCTAACAAGAACAGTGGAAGGCACAGTGCGATTTGGTAATTGAGTGGATGAGATCACAACAACCTGATCATTAGTGTCAATAAACAAAAAAGAGAAATTCTACAAGAATCTTTTCGGTGAACGCTTCCACAATTTAAATCGAAAACCTTAATCACTGAAATTAGTGTGGTTAGCGAAACTATCAGCTGCAACAGATTCTAGATGAGACTTTGATCACAGGATGACAAGGACCGTTGTCCGACACGTGAGAACGATGTTGGTTAGTCCTTGTTTCACTTTTTCCTCTCTTTACGTAATTAAACGAATAGAATTTTGTTCAATCATTGCCTTACCTTTTTCTAGACCCGAATCACGAATTGCCGCTGTCACCTTGTTTTACATTCTACTATTCACTTGGTCGCTGTTAACATAACGGCGTTTTTTTTACAAGGAGCTGAGTGATTAGTTTACCTGAAAGCATGACTTTCATTCATCGTGGTTAATTGCATTTATAAGCTCTATTAATCTGCATTCATGCTGCAAAAACTTACGTTTGTTTTATGCTTATTAACTGTTATTCATTTATTTAATAAAGGGGCGCGTGTGGCACAGTGGTTGGAGACGCCACTAAGACACGCACGTGGAATCGACCCCTGCGCCCACGGCCCACCAAGCCTTCCATCCTTCCGGGGTCGGTAAATTGGTACCAAACTTGTCTGGGAGGATAGCAGCATTGGCTCGATACATTCGGCAGGCCACCGCCAGTCATTGTAAAGGCCAGATATGCATTCAATCACTTCGAACGTTACTTAATGAAGTCGAATGCATGGCGCATCCCTCAGGGATTGATCAACACCGAGAGCTTTACCCTTTATCCTTTATGCTGGTGATAGACATCCCTCTTCTTCATTATTCGTTTTATTTTGTTATATTAATACGGTTCCACAGTTAACAGCTCCACAGAGTGATGCAATATGGTCGTACTCCGTTTCACAAAAAATCGTCAACACCGCCATGAAGCATTTGAATTCTGCTGGAAAAATGGTGGACCCTATCCTATGTGGAAGACGATCTCAGCAAAAAAGAGACGGCGGCTCACGTTTATCTTGAAAATCTCAACAATCCAAATAGGTTCTTTTCAGTCGACAAAAGCTACAAACGCTGTTCGTCTTTTCGAAATGAGAATTTACCTCTGGGAACGATGCTCTCGATGGAGTCTCTCAACCCGACAACGTTTACACCGGATTTCCTATTTTGAACTTCATGTCTTACATTTCTAACAATTTTTGTAGTGAATGAGCATCTTTATCCCATTTATCAAATTTGGATAATTAAACTTCCATGCAAATAATGTTAATAAAATAATAACGACAACAAAATCAACATGGGCGGAAACAGCATGACTAATTGGAGAATCAGTATGCAAAACTATTGTGTTTGCATGATAATGTAGAGAAATAAAAGGCAATACAACAAGTTAGCAGTTGTGAATGTACAAGTGGGAGCGGTCTTTATATAGAGAGTGGGAAGCGAGTGATTGATTTTGAGGGTACAACGTCCACATGGATCAATCGGTAGCGTGATTAGAGTATGTTAAACTAACGGGTTACAAACAACATAGAAAGTCAGCCGATATGAATATCATCTATTGTACAGAAAGTATTTTCTACACATCTTCTCTCATTGAATTGGTGTGATTGTGATGAGGTAGTGTCTTCGACTCAGTGTCAATATAGTGGCAGTATTGTTAAAAAATAATAAAATTGCATTGTAATGTGGAAGTTTTATACGAGGTGTCACTTTGCTTTATTTTGTCTTTTGTTTTGGTATATTTAGTCTTCTTACAATATCCGAAAATCTCGTTATGGACAAAAACCAAAAAAGCTTTTTCCTCTCAAAATAAACCTGTGGCGTTGCCATTGTTTAATGAATTTATACTCTTCATCACTACCGACGGTATGCAGTTTAAATCTCTCTACTCCTAAAATGGAATTGAAATTTTAAGAAAAGTTTCTTTCTGGACAGTTCTTTTTCATTCCTAGAGATTCTTTTATCCAAAAAGCCCTTTGCTTCAGCACGCTCTGTGATCGAAATTATTTCTTGAACTTTCCCATTATCCGAATTCTTGACGATTTTACCATTGATTATCAAATCACATACTTTAATTTTTGTATATTTCTATTTATAATGAGTAGGTCTACAAATGTAAAAGCATGTGAAAGTAGGAAAGCAGCAAGTAAAACAATGAAACCTTTGTATTTATTTATTTAAACGATCCGTTCTTAAAACTATTGTGTGGACCCCAGGATTTTCTTCATTTGGTTAATCGTCTTGTATTCACCATCGACGAAGGTGCTCTGATTTGCGCGGCTTTAGGTTACTAACTCCGGATCTCGCCTCCTTCACGAGCGTTGTTGAATAAATTGACTACTTCGAGATAGCCATGTTAGAGTTTTCAGGACTTCACCACAGGTATTCACCATGTTTTGTGGATATTAGAGGCTTTTTTCCAGGCCAGTTCGCTAATAAGCTATCAACTCCAGGGGTATGGACAGTTTATGATTGATCCTGGGCATTGTCGAACAATGAGTGCATTTATTGCAAGGTACTTCTAAGCAATGGGCTAGTCTCGCTTCAAACCATAGGGTAACTGTGGCTTAATTGCATTCGAATGCAAGAATCTTGTTACAGTGACAAGATCGCAATGCCATTCAATAATTATTTAAGAGGTTGACCATCTCCTCTTTTTTCACTCTAAAAGCAATTATCATTTAGCCATTAATTAACCGTAATTGATCATGTCGAGTCTAGATCATTTGAAGCAATCCTTTAAACCATTCTTTGTGATGTTCCCACCCACCGAAGAAATAATGGAAGTAATATGAAAAGACACAAACGGATGCCTTTGACCGAATAAATTATGTTCGAACGCTTCTGCACTGGTGCTTTTCTCATACGGTGCTTACTGAAAAGGGTAAAAAAAAAAACTATCTGGAGTTTACTCTGCCGTGCTTGTCTTAATGTAGTTGAGCGGCAGCTGTTTGTTATGCTTTTGTAACAGCATTCAATTCTGTAAGTGGTGGTGTTTGCGATTCAAAGTGAATACCTTATATTAATTTAGTACAATAACAAGTATTGTGCTTGGTAATGAAAAAAATCGAACAGTTTAGCCTTAGGATGGTCTGGATTACATGGGCTATTTTTGTACCAGTGCACGGTCTATTATTTACTCGGATACTTGAACGGATTGTTTTCACGAGTTGTGTGGTGCACAGCACACTTTATATGCGTCTCTTTGCTATGAAACCGTCCCTCATAGTGATGACACGACTCGAGCATGGTAGTGAATGCGACTCTCATACCGTCGATCTGTAAAGACATCACGAGTACTTTTTTTTCACCGTCAGTGATGAAGCATATCATAAATTTGTTGGCGGTGACATACCGTCGATCTGTAAAGACATCACGAGTTGGGACTAGGAGCAGATTAAACACCCTAAGGAATGTTAACTTCTTATAGGATGGCAACTACAATTTTTCACTGCAGGATATTACGCAAAATAGGGCCATAATGATGCTGAGATATTTGCAAAACTGCAGTTCGCAGGTGTCGGCGGTGGAAATCGAACACGATATTATCCTTTCGGGAGTTTAACACGTTCACCACCACGACATGTGGTTCCTTCGTTTCCCTTGTCTCTCAGCAAGGTTTCTATTTAGCAGTACAGCAATAAGGTCAAGTTTCAGTCTCCTCTTTTTGAGCAACTCCTTAGTGGTAATGGAGATGCGACCCGATCTTCTTGCTTGGGGAACTGAGGCGAGTTCTCGACACAACTTTTCAATTCTTCGACCAGCAAAACGTGGTCTTCTGTCTGATCTTCCTTAATCTGCCAGCCACGTTTGGATTCGTTCAGAATGTCAGCATGTATAGCTCTACTTTATGGTCAATGACATAAACTCTTTTCTAGTTTACGGCTGAATCGAATCCTCGCTCGAAAAAGGCGGTGATCGGAACCAGCACAGAATGACGGGACCATCGATCTGTCAAACATGCACCATCTTCTGTTTGTCAGAATATGGTCGATCTCCACATGAGTCATGCCATTGGAAGACTCCCATGTCCAGCGGCGGCTTTCTTTCTTCTAGAAAAACGAGTTTCCATGAAAGAGACTTGCTGCCGACAAGAGTCCTGCGAGACGGTTTCCATTCTCATTTCTTCCTTCTAATCCATAATTTCCGATCCTGTATTCGCTTTCGTTGGCCTTTCCTATTCTAGCGTTGAAGCGTCTCCGACAACAAATTTATGATTTGCTTTATCATTGCGGCTGACTTCCTCCAACTGATAGTAGAACGCATTTAATTCGTACTCATCAGCTGCGTTGGTCGATGAGTAGCAGTTGATGATAGTAATCTTTTTATGATGCGACAGTTGAAGACGGAGGACGGCTATGCGAGGGAACAAGCAGATGCAGTGGACAATGGACGGGAGAACGACAAAGCCGGGGCCACCGAAATTTCTTGATAAGACCTTTTCTTTCTGGATGACAAGAGCCTCGTTGCTTAGCGTACGTCTGTTGGTTTTCTTGTTTTTGTTTCTTGTAAGGCGATCATATGGAATTTGATGTGGTCTGCAGTTTCAGGAAGGGAGTGAAGATTGGCGTCTGAAGAGAGTGTTCTACCATTATACGTGCCGAGTAAGAAAAAAAATGTGTGTGTTCGTCAGATCCGTTCTAATGACATCCTACGCAGCCCGAGATTTTCTGGCCTCTAACCGGTCGTCTCATCTCCTGAACTCATGGACAGCGACATTCGATGCGAGTGGTGCTGAGGCTGGCCTATTTCTTGTTGGACAGCTTGATCTTTCTTGAGGTCTTAGATCAACCTTGCAAGGGCATTTTTGGGTCTTCATTACGATTTTGATCTGGGAAAAGAAAGTGATTTTTTCGGCTCCGATCTCTCTGACTGGTCTTATTCCTAGTTGATTGTGAAGGTGCAAGAATGGCTTTTACAATGACTCGCGATGGACTATCGTTTTATCGAGCCAGTGATGCTATCCTCCCAGAGAAATCTAGTACCAATTTGCCGACTCCGGAGGGATAGAAGGCTTGGTGGGCCATGGGCGCGGGGATCGATTCCACGGGCATGTTGCAGAGCGCCTCCGACCACTATTCTACACCCGCACTACCAAAAAATTATATGGTATAAAAGCAAATGTAATTCTGCTAAATCATAGTTAACAAATGATTCACTGAATCTAAACAGCAGCGCCTTAATCGCACGCTGTCAAGTTTGGAGTCAAAAACAAGAACGCAAACAGGCATATCAGTGAGCACAAGATTATTATTGTGAGGTGTAGTTCTCACTAATTTCGTCGCTCTGTCACATCTTCTTCAAAATCGACTGATTGGTAATCCCACCACTATCGCTACCTCGATAACTGGGTAGCCCGTATTTACGAGCTTGAGTATCAAATTGCTATAGTGCTATTCTTTTCGAAATAGAAGTACTTGGCCTTTTCATCCTGTTGCTCGTCTTCAGTTCTCATGTCAATAAAATAATTCAGAAAAAACATGGTTCACAATCAGTTATAGAATTTGATCTGGGGCAAAATTCGTTGAAATATAAATATAAAAGTCTTAACTCATGCCATGCAATTGTTGAGAAAGTAAGACAGGAAGTTCAAAACAAGAGGTGAAAAAATGGAAATCGTCATACTCGTACACTGTTCAGAACTTGGTTTCTGAACAAAGAATTTCTCCTAATCTCAAAATTGTCTCAAAGAACATGTGGAAACAACGCTTTTGCTATTTCTGCCTTCGGTAAAAACTTGCATGTTTCCACCGTATTCCATATTTTTCACAGCATTGTTAGTGCCCTTCTGAGAAAAGGATTTCTGCGAAAATACATCATTTTGTGCAGTTGGTGGCTGCCGCACCGTATTAATATGACGAAGTCAAATACTTGATTAAAAACTGACATATAGCAACGAAAAGTCATCTGAAATCCTTATTTGTCGAAACCGAAACAGCTGCTAACAGTTCAAGTAGTGCTCCGGCAGCAAATATACGAATTGCAATTCCACTGTTCACTCTTCACTACGCCGCGCTAATCGACTTTGCAAGTCAACGCCGTACCAGCATTATAACACATCAGCTCATGGAGTTGGAGTGTAAAGAGAATATCATCTATACAACAGACAATGTTTTTGCTGGCTCACTTTCTATGCAGATAGTAATGTGTTCGTTCAACAAACTTTGATGACCACTGAATAATCTATATAGACAAGACAATCTACGTTTTTCGCCAAATTAATCAAACAATTCCCCCAACAGGCAGCGTATAAAGACCGCTATCAATGTCAATTTATTTCTACCAGCTGCTTATAATGTCTTCTAGTTTATCATATTATCTCATCCTTCATATTAGATTTTCATGTTGACAGTCTTACTGCAGGGCTATCTGTACACATTTTCTTCTCATTGTCGCTGTTATTTTATTAATATTTTCCGTATGAAGGTTTGATTACTCAAATTTTGGTTATAACGTTAACGTGATTCTTCTATACGGTGCAGTGGCGATCGAAAAAATCCAACAACTACTTGGCTGCTTATAATGTCTTCTAGTTTTGCACAACTGCACAAACCGGCAACATGAGATGCTTACAACTACAAGCTCCAATTGGCACAATTCTCTCAACCACAGCACCCATCGGGCGTAATAGCAATTTCACTCTACAACGTTTACAACGTCAAACATGTTCAATCGCTTACCTTCGCACAACTACAAGAGGCTCATCACAGCAACGTGGCATCAACCAGATCAAAATTGCCTCACCTTGGTGATACCTCGTAAGTGCGAGCAGTAATTTTCGCAAAAGCTCAGTCTAGAAACCTTCGCACGCTACTCTAAACAAGTTCTATTTTTGTAAAGTAGCAAAAAACACGCCATGACGTGCCATGACATTGGCTGATCAACGCTGTTGGGTCAAATCCATAAATGATCGCCTTCAGCAGTGGAAGCTCGCTCTAGCACATGTCAAAAACGGCTTCAATAAAATTAAACGATATCTTAACGAGTACGCTGGAAAATTAGACAACACGATCAGCTTTCTTCAGACCAAGAACAGTAGTTTCAAGAACACTTTTGTTCAGGAATGGAGAATTGCTTCTTTCGGTACAGGAAATTGCTAGCTTGTAATAACGATTTCTCCAAGTCTCTCCAGGCCTTACGGAGCTGACCAAGATAGAAATGCAGCATACAAGCAGGCATTCTCATAGCCAGCAAAATCGAAGATCTTAATTGGCCGAACCTAGAGTGCACAAACTTCAAAAAAAAAGCTTCCCTTATGCTAGAAGATGATCCAGTAGAATGCGTAGGTCACAACTCAAATACATGCTCAAAAATCGAAGAATACGTCAATTTCGAAGATTGTGCGGTACAGTGGACACAGAGAAGCTTTGATGGTAAGCACTAAGTGGGGCTACTTTGGAGACGGCATCTAAGAGACTTAGAGCTGCCAGAACCCCTCCCTCACGAAATTTCAGAAATTGGAACTACATAACGTAAAGCCATTGTGCCTTTCTAATGGCATCATTCCTCAACTACAAGATCCGAGAGGCAAAAGAAAAAACTTCACTCTGCGCGCTCTCATCACGTTATCAAAGTTTCTTAAACGCACCCAGCAGACATTCACGGAACAACTCGAACCATCGTAGAGCACATTCTATCACATATTACCAAGTTGACCATGGTACTGATACTGATAATAGACTTGGGTACAGTCTACCTGATCTCTTGTAAAGCGTGCGGGGACGAGGGACGAATATGTTGACGAAACGGGTAGACCACTCTGCGCCCGCATAAAAGAGCACCTATTCAGTAAATCTAAATTAAAACCAAACACTCCACTAGGCGCGCATAGGATGCAGGAACATAACGGAGAAGATTTCGAAGTTGGAGTCACTATCCTCACGCACGAATCAAAAACATCACCGCGTAAAACTCTTGAAGCGTTTTGGATCAATTCCGAAAATCCAAAAATGAACCCAAGGAGGAGTGTCTTGTCATCACGCGTGACCTTGCGCCGTACCTCAGGCTAACGTAATGACCTGACACAGGCATAGTCCTCGCCCATGTAGTGCAGCTGCTATCCACCAACTAACTTAGATACAAGAAACGAACAGTAGGTGTTTAAATGAAGCTGTTTCTTATGCGAACACAATTTTATTTGTTAGGTTTTATCTGCTACGGTTATGAAAGTGTTTGGATGAGTAGATCGCATCTCAATTTGACCTTTCCAGGCTCTGATGAAGGCGAATCCGTCGAAACGTCATCTATTGTATCCTAATAAATTCTATAATAACAACCTCGAGTCTGCTTATTGAAATAAAACATCGAATGATAATAGGCTGTTTATTTCATTAGAATTCACCTCGTATAAAACTTCCACATTACAATGCAATTTTATTATTTTTTAACAATACTGCCACTATATTGACACTGAGTCGAAGACACTACCTCATCACAATCACACCAATTCAATGAGAGAAGATGTGTAGAAAATACTTTCTGTACAATAGATGATATTCATATCGGCTGACTTTCTATGTTGTTTGTAACCCGTTAGTTTAACATACTCTAATCACGCTACCGATTGATCCATGTGGCTAGCAGTACCACATTACCATATAGAAAGTCGGTCTTTTGAGAATTCAAATGCTTCATGGCGGTGTTGACGATTTTTTGTGAAACGGAGTACGACCATATTGCATCACTCTGTGGAGCTGTTAACTGTGGAACCGTATTAATATAACAAAATAAAACGAATAATGAAGAAGAGGGATGTCTATCACCAGCATAAAGGATAAAGGGTAAAGCTCTCGGTGTTGATCAATCCCTGAGGGATGCGCCATGCATTCGACTTCATTAAGTAACGTTCGAAGTGATTGAATGCATATCTGGCCTTTACAATGACTGGCGGTGGCCTGCCGAATGTATCGAGCCAATGCTGCTATCCTCCCAGACAAGTTTGGTACCAATTTACCGACCCCGGAAGGATGGAAGGCTTGGTGGGCCATGGGCGCAGTGATCGATTCCACGTGCGTGTCGTAGTGGCGCATCCAACCACTGTGCTACACGCGCCCATCACCAGCATATTTCCCAAAATCTTCGTCTGTCGAAGCAGTTGATAACATTTCTAGCAGTACCACTGCATCAAATATACGACTTTATTGGCCTGAAGAAGCAATTAAATGCTGGCCTGCGAAAAAGGGTGTAATGATAGTTTGCGATAAAATGGAACTTATATTTAAGCTGAAAGTATGGTTGTTTTGACTATCGATTTTAGACCCCACCCTTCTGACTGCTTTATTTGCTCAGTTCTCTGCACATAGTTCCCTTTTTTCGAGCCTAAAATGATGCTTTCTGGAACATAATGGGAGCGTGCTGTATTATGATAGACGGTTTTGATGATTTTCGAGCAAGAGTTGGTGTGCCTTTTCCCAATAGCGTATGTGAAACGGAACCGAAGTTGAATCCATCACTAATGTTATGGGATGACGAAAGAAATTCGTAGTGATCACTACAAATAAAATGGGACACGTGTATGTACAACGAAACAGAATTACACAGAAGGAAATTTTGGCGCAAGAACTGAATTGCATTGAGACGCATCAGATGTGGAAGCATCGAAGAGTGCAGTCCATGTCACTTGACACATTTTTCGAACTAATATATCACTGTACTTATTTTATTCAAGATAACTCTGCGACTGAATTCTTTGTTAGAAAGTGCTATCCGAATCAGTGAACCCTTTTGCGGCATCGCGAGTTTTCGGTGTTTGAATAAGAGATACATCATAGCGCTTATTGATAATCGTTATTCATCGGTTTTGTGCAAACTGTCAAGGAACAATCGATTCCACCGTGATTCTCCAGCCTTTTCGGGACTTTTAGAGGAATTATTGGTGACGAAGAATAGAAAATGAAGATGGGATTTGAGATATGCTAGAAAAATAAAGGCTCTGTACTAAATTACTTAGAGTAAGTAAGTGTTTTATCTTATCTCCTACACCACAGCAATCGGAAATACGGGCATGGAAAACTTTTCCACTACCTCTACAACTAACAGACTTTTTAAAAATGTTTCCTTGCCGTAAACGCAATGGACTTTTTTCGCATACGGTCACTATGGCCTGTCCCAAGTAAGTAGACAAGTGTTCATAGGACATTGCTGATAACTTTTATCACGTGAACCCATCGAAACTGCTCACCGCCGTAATATTGTTTCCTATATCGACCAGATGTGCTTCAGTATCGTATATCCGCATTTTTGCGCTCGGAAGTGTCTGTTTGTTCTTTGCGTGTCTGCTTTTCCACTCATTTGTAGTGGTGAGAATGGCCGGCATCTTCACAGTGTAATGCAGCGGTCTTTTCCCTACTAATCATTGCTCTCGACGCTTTTCCATCAACCTTCCAAATGCACGCCTATTACTACTATTCTCAAATTCACATCTATAAATAATGACTTTCTAACAGAACATGGTTAACTCCATTACAACTTTCTTGTTCTTAATTTGGTAGCTTTTTTTGCCCTTTTTCTTTTTTTTTTATTATCAATTCATTTGTCCACGCTAAGATCTGTTGCTGACAATTCCAATTGGAATGTTTTGTGTAAAATAAGGAATGAGATTGTGATTGAAGTTATTTGCTTTTTGACAAAAGTTTCGACGATTCGTGTTATAAATAAAGTACACTGTGGTGGTCGCTTCGAAAATTAATGGGTAGCTGTCCTTCGATTTTTCGTTTTCCTGAAATAACTAACCGTAAGAGATTATGACATAACGGCTATATTCACGTTTAGAACTAACATAAAAAGCTCCGGTCGGTAGGTGTGCGGTGGGGAGCGAAAGCGCTATTGTCCTTTCCGGGCAGCAACGCGTTCACCACCACACCATGTGGATCCTTCTTTTCGCCTGTCTCTCAGCTAGTTCTACCGACAAATGAAGATGGGATTTGAGATATGCTAGAAAAATAAAGGCTCTGTACTAAATTACTTAGAGTAAGTAAGTGTTTTATCTTATCTCCTACACCACAGCAATCGGAAATACGGGCATGGAAAACTTTTCCACTACCTCTACAACTAACAGACTTTTTAAAAATGTTTCCTTGCCGTAAACGCAATGGACTTTTTTCGCATACGGTCACTATGGCCTGTCCCAAGTAAGTAGACAAGTGTTCATAGGACATTGCTGATAACTTTTATCACGTGAACCCATCGAAACTGCTCACCGCCGTAATATTGTTTCCTATATCGACCAGATGTGCTTCAGTATCGTATATCCGCATTTTTGCGCTCGGAAGTGTCTGTTTGTTCTTTGCGTGTCTGCTTTTCCACTCATTTGTAGTGGTGAGAATGGCCGGCATCTTCACAGTGTAATGCAGCGGTCTTTTCCCTACTAATCATTGCTCTCGACGCTTTTCCATCAACCTTCCAAATGCACGCCTATTACTACTATTCTCAAATTCACATCTATAAATAATGACTTTCTAACAGAACATGGTTAACTCCATTACAACTTTCTTGTTCTTAATTTGGTAGCTTTTTTTGCCCTTTTTCTTTTTTTTTTATTATCAATTCATTTGTCCACGCTAAGATCTGTTGCTGACAATTCCAATTGGAATGTTTTGTGTAAAATAAGGAATGAGATTGTGATTGAAGTTATTTGCTTTTTGACAAAAGTTTCGACGATTCGTGTTATAAATAAAGTACACTGTGGTGGTCGCTTCGAAAATTAATGGGTAGCTGTCCTTCGATTTTTCGTTTTCCTGAAATAACTAACCGTAAGAGATTATGACATAACGGCTATATTCACGTTTAGAACTAACATAAAAAGCTCCGGTCGGTAGGTGTGCGGTGGGGAGCGAAAGCGCTATTGTCCTTTCCGGGCAGCAACGCGTTCACCACCACACCATGTGGATCCTTCTTTTCGCCTGTCTCTCAGCTAGTTCTACCGACATTTTGTCATCAGCAATCACCCGTTAGCGGGATTGATCTGGGGAGCCCAAATCGGCAGCGAACCCAGTCCGGAGTATTGCAAATGTCTCAGCATCATTGATGTTATATTTCGCAATGCCGTTAGAAAGAGTAGGCAGTAAATAATAAGTTCAAATTGTAACATGAAAATGTAGATTCTGCATTTTCTATTTGACTATCGCCGATATCCGTTTAAGATTAATTGAATGTTTTTGTATAAATAATCGATAGGAGAATGACTGAAGTGCAGTACGATTCGACAGCTGATAGAGTGCTTCAGTACATTAAGAGAATGGCGATGGTAAGTGATATTTTTATTAAATCATTATGTCATCATTGATAGCGAGTCGCTAGAAACTTGGAACGATAAACTCGTTATGAGCACTGTTATATAAATTCTCTTTAGGAAAGGGGGATTGCTGATTTAACATCTTCTGAATTGGCAGAATATCTCACAGAAAATGATCCTCTGAAATACGTCAGGGAACAGTTTCACTATCCCAAATGTGGCACGCTTCCAAATGGTAATCATTGTGTTTTCTTGTGCCTTTTTCTTAAAACGGGACCAATGAGCAGTTTAGATTCTTGCCGATAAAAAATATTATTATAATTACACCACGTGTTTCTCATTAGTTACTTTCGCCTTATAGAAGATATTATGTTTAAACAAATTACATCACCTTTTCAGCTGATAGAACTTTATGCGACCCAGAATCCGATGCAATTTACATGTGCGGAAATTCATTAGGTCTAATGCCTAAAGTAACGGAGAAAATTATGAAGGAACAACTTGATAAGTGGGCTAAAATGTAGGTTTTATAACTCAGGTTTAATCCAAATCATGAAACTGTATCTACTTGGCAGGTTTTCTCTGAATTTCTCTTTTACCTCTTTATTCCAGGGGTGTTTTCGGTCACACCAATGGTGATCTTCCTTGGGTAAGCTGCGACTTATGCGCAATAGAAGGTGTATCAAAGCTAGTCGGAGCAAAACCCGTTGAAGTGGCACTCTGCAACGGGCTTACTGTCAATATTCACGTTTTACTGGTACAAATAATACCATTTTTGAAAGAAGCCCTTATGGATGCTGCGAAGTCGGACATACTTGTTTGTTTAGACAGCGTTCTATAAGCCAACAGAGACGCGTCATAAAATATTATTGGAATCAAGAGCATTTCCTTCTGATCATTATGCTATTGAATCGCAAATTCGGTTGCATGGTAGAACTGTAGAGGACAGCATGGTCGGTCTCACAGATTTCATGGTTTTTTTGCTTCGTTTTTTATTCATACTTATTTAACCCAAAACGACCGAGGCTTAATTAATTTCGCGTGGCAGCTAGTTCGGGCCAGTCGCTGAGTTTCCAGAACTCGCTTGCCATTCTAATATATGGTTGCCAACACATAGTGGGAGATACCGGCATTTCAGTAGCTAAAGTACTTAGAATGCTGAGTATGTGACAAAGCTATAGGGAATGTTATGTGTTAAATGTCGTACATCGTCGCTACTCCTGGCATACTACTTTTCGAAAATCTATTTAAAAGTGAGTTTTTGAGATTTCTTGCTTTTCTCAGGTATGTCTAACACCTCGCAAAGGTGAAGAGATTCTGCGGACTGAAGACATTTTATCGTATATTGAGGAGCATGGTGAAGAAATTTCTGTTATTTTTTTACCTGGCATTCAATACTTTACAGGACAACTTTTTGACATACATACCATTACTACGGCGGGTAAAAGGAAGGTGAGCTTGCTCAGTTAACTAAACTAGCAAAAAGTCTTGAATTTACGCCTAAAATAATCTACCATTTAGGGTTGTTTTGTCGGTTGGGATCTGGCTCACGCTTTTGCAAACGTTCCTCTTCAATTGCACTACTGGGATGTGGATTTTGCCTGTTGGTGTACATACAAATACGGTTGCACTGGAGCAGGAGGGCTTGCCGGACTATTCGTGCATGAAAGGTTTTTTGTTCAGAATACACCTATTTATTTTACGCGCGATCTCCCAAATAACCCTGCAGGTTGTAGAGAATTAAGATTATTGCCTGGCTTCACCATGAATTCTACACTTCGTTTCGTAGATGCATTCCGATTGTGGTAGTGGATTTTAACTGGATAGTGATTTGAGGAGGTGAGAGAAACACGCGAGGAAGACGTTTTTTCATTCAAACTATACATCTTTAATGTACACCGCAGCTACGATGGGAATGGTCTTATTGAGGTGACTTTTTCTCAAATAGGAGTATTTGTTGGGGGGAAAAAGCTCAATCATTCTGGTAAGCAGACTGTTACAGCTACCACTGTTTCTGTAAAATTTGTTACAGAGATGGTTTAATAGTTCATCAACGAAGAATGACAATATAACGCTGTAGACGGTGAGACACACAGCCACTCACCTTGCTGGTTCCCAATTATACAACACGTTTGCAAAACAGATCAGGTGGTAATTTCGATTACCATCACAGCCGACTTTCTAATTTTATTTAGTTCTTCTCTTTTGAAGACGCGATACAAGGTATCTTGAGAGCGAGACATAATTGGAGCCACAAGCTCAAGCTATTTCACCTGTCATCCTAGCCAGCCATCACAGTGCCATTTGTAACCGTATGGATGGTGATCTGCATCATGGCACAATTCGATTGGTTTTTCGTAAAATAGGTGCCTATGCAGAGTAGAAAATTTTGAGCAAAATCGGCTTCAAAATTCAATGCTACTTCTCCAGCCGTTTCTTTCCCTGCTTTAATTTGTACGCTCCAAAGGTTTTCTGCTTTTAAACTTTCCACATTGCGCTAAAATGTCCTGACTTTGTTTAAACTGCAACAGTTGTTTAAGTGAAACAAATTGTAGTGCTGACAGTATTCTGATGTGTGGTCGGCTAAATCTAGGGATTAATCGAAGAGAAGGATCTCATATGCAGCTAATTCGATATCTCATTAATTTTACAATTAAGCGCTCACATAACATTTTCTCGTCTGGACACTCCTGAATACAGCATCATGCGGTAAAACGACGTGTGAGAAATATAACTTTAATGAAGCTGAGATATATTTCGTAGTTATATTTCTCAATGAGTCTGCTATTAAAAAGAGTAGGCAGTAAACAAAACGGTTAAGACGTGTTAGAAGTTGCCCAATCTTGGGAAGCAACGAACACCACTGAAACAGTATCAAAAGAGCAGAGCAACGAACGCTAATCTGTGCACTTTTCTTGAGTCTGTGGATTACATCGTAGTGTCGTCCTAACACTACGACTCGACGATCAACGGGACTACAGGTGATACAGGTGATACAGGTCGTCCTAACAAGACGAACAATAGAGTTATGATACGACCTTTATCATACGTGAGGAAACGATCCTGTAATGAAATATCGGTTGAGTAGAACCAGCCAAACCACAGTTATGCGTTGAATAACAATGTGGCTCGAACTGGGACAAACCGTCACTTTGTCACTGACATCATTATCTTACCAAGAAAGCAAAGATGGTTCTTAAGAAGTTGGACGAAGCACGAGGAAAAATGTTGCAACTGTGAGGGAATCGGGAGAGGAGAAAAACCAGTTCATGAAAATCTATGGGAGACAAATTGAAGTGAATTGTTGTTTTATTATAAGAATCACATCACACGTTATTTAAAGATGAAGGGCAGCATGAACTCACGGGTAAGAGTCACTAATATGATCGACTCAGAACACCGCGCTCATCTTTTATGCTCAGTGATTCTCCTAGTGGTCCTGCTCAGCAGCGTAGGTGTAACGAAATCGGTGTCGTCGAGAATTGCAAGTATTACCTTTTGTTTGGCGGACCGATCTCCTATCAGTACCCAGAATATCAAACCTGTTCCCACATTTATGAACTTCAATAATTAATTCTTCTAGGTAGGCGTTAATACTATCGTCATTGAAACATGTGCTGGTCTTGTAATGAAGGATTTGACGCCAGTTGATGAAATGGACAAAAGAATGAACACCAAGATTATGTAATCGCCCTGTCTTACTCCAGCCACGCACAAAGTGAGCGGGCGTCTCTGGTTCATGTGGAGCAGCGCTAAGCGCAGCTACAAACGATTCGTGGGTCACGGTTGCCGTGGTTATAATAAACTACCATCATAGATACAGAGAAATGAAGACAAGTATGCTGGAGCTCCTATAACTCGTAATGTTAGAGCGACCTGGTATTCAAATTCGTTTGAGCGATTTCGATATTCATGTTCGCTCCATGCTGCGGAGCAAATAACATCATTGGACCCAATTCGCTTAATTTACAGCAGATTCAGCTTCGAGCAATATAGCATCAACTTATTATATTTATCCTATCATCGAAACCTACAATCATTTTTTGGCAGCTTCATACGGGTTCCAAAGAATTCCGGAAATCTCTTCAAGTTAACGTAAAAGTGAGGTCACTTCTAAGAGGATTTGCTGCTACGAACTTGATCTCTTATTTCCCACCGTATCTGTATGAGCGAATGATTGTGAACTGATTATAATAGCAGTTTTTAGTTAGAAAACCATTTTATCTACAGAGAAATGTAGGAGTGCATTTTTTTGGATCACATGGAGCTTTCTGTCAATGCAACTACACGCAGCGAGAATACGTTTTTCAAGTGTTTTAAATCAAGGGGCGTGTTGTAGAATGGCTAGAGGTGTAATGCTATAGATAATGGTCGTCAATTCTACAACCCATGGGAGTAGTTAATCTACCGATCCCTCAGGAGTTGACAGACATGCCACACATTGGAAGAATGTTCCATCCGATCTACTAAGCCTAGCAAAGTTGAAGATCCGGCATTTCAGGAATAGTGAGCTCTAATTCACGTCCACGGGAGAGCAAGTTTTCAATTACTGCCCAATCCACACCCAATTCTAAAGGCCTTAGTGGATGACAGATGTAATGTGGCAAACTTTGTGAAAGATGTACTAGGATCTGTACACAATTGTGAAAAAGAACTATGTAGATTTTTAAAAAAGAGGAACTTGTGATAAATTGGCAACATTTTAGTGCGCTTTACAGCCTGCAGAATTGATCCTGACTTTAGCTCCATAGCTTTAAGATTCAAGACCGAATAATGGGGTTCACGAGAAACGAAGAAGCCGTCTCTTTCCAAAAGCGAAACGTCCAGAGTAGAGTGGTTTATTTCTTCCTCAACCAACGTTGTTTTATGCTACGTTTTTTATCACGCATTCACTTTTTAAGTCAGCTTCTCTTACGCATCAATCACAGGTAATTAGATGTTCAGATAGAATATGGCTTGTCAAGACTGTTTATTGTGGATTTACAGAATTGTACTTAACAGTCGTAAATACCAGGAACCACAACAATCAATACACTTCTGTCATCATGTTGGATGTCATGGTATTCCATATACCTGAAATTTCTGAACTGTAGCTCGATTAATGTTTCTCTCCAGTTTTTAATAAGCATTCATGACTCCTTTTCAATCTGCGAATGTTTTCCTCCGAATGAAGCTGATGAACTATTTAAGATACGTCAATCTGTCAGCGGTGAACTCTGCCGAGTAGAGTAGATGAGTTATAGTTTCGTGCTACGACTTGTGAACAACCACATCAGGCCGTACGTTGTTTTGCATTGAATTGGTTCCTTTCCACTGTTCGTTGCGGATAGTAGACGTTTTTGACGATTTCTGTTGACGTTCTGAAAATATTTTCAAACCAATCGCCAGTATCACGGCTCCGTAGTCTTAACCTGTTGGTGCGTGTTCATGTCCGGGAACTGTGGCAGTGCCTCATTTTTTTGCAATATTGAGCAGAATACCATCGCTTATTAGTTAAAACACTTTTTGGAGGTGTGGTAGACTGCGATCAAAAAAGGAACCAGTCCTAGAAGAAAAAATTTGGAAAAAAAAGCTTTGATGTGTAAAAAAACGTTTTATAGAACTCATTAGGATGTTCACTTCGATTTACGACCGTTTGTTTTTTCTTGTTATTGGTTTCTATAGTGATTCTTTGATATCGTCTATCACATTCCACATCTTCGAAGCTTTATCTTCATTGCAAGAGTTAGACTGAAATTGTATCATACGATGATTCGTGGTACTGATGATGGATGTACTGTTGATACTGTGACAACTCCATATAAGAGTTGTTAAAACTTTCACTTTTCCGTCTTTACTGAAATGGCCTAACATAGATTTAGATTAGTACGAAAACAAAAACACTGGCTGAAAGTGTAATGATAAGTTTACCCTCTAAACTTGATACTTGATACTTAGTACTTGAACGGCCCGTCATCAGTAGTTGTGCGGGCCCCAGCATAATCACCATTTTTTTTGGAGATTTGCTGACTAAGCCATTGTTGTTGCCTGGAATCCAGAGAACAGCCTGGCTAAAGTCTGCCCTATTACCCTCTAAAACAGTACGTAAATAATGTATAACTTTGATCTGCCTCCTATTGTTATTTCAGGGCAGCGGATTATGTGAAATACATCCACAATCATGATGACATATTTGCAAGGCTTGGACCTGAAGCCAGGAAAAGGTAATCGCTCTTCGATCTGGCCTGTAGTCCATGTTTTGCAAATATCTCGGTATCATTGCGGTTGTGTCTCACATAATACGTAAACAATTCATAAAAAAACCACTCTGAATCAGAAAATCCACGAAACTTTGGCTGTTCAAAATCAAACATTTTCATAGTGAAGAATTTCTTGCGTTCACTCTGTTCGTCTAATCAGTGGCGTTCTTCACACCGAAAATCACCCAGCGCTAGAAACGGGAGCTTCTCATGTGATCACTGAGTTCGACACTTTCTTAGCAGAAAATCTCTTTTTTTCGGATTCACAAAGGAACAAACCAATTATTTCTTTGTGAAGCCGTACACGTTTTCATTAATTTCGTGCCAAAAATTCTTAGCTGTGCTGAACTTCTTTGCAGGAGGCTGTGAAAAACCGTAATTTCTTTATCTATCGGATTCTCATCGTAGCTCCTTAATTCGGATCTTTTGTTTGAAATGACTCGCTTATTTCACACTTGATTAGAAATGTAGGCAGAATTTTTTGCCTACTGTTACAGTATGTAGCGCTTTCCCAACCTTTATATGTAGCCTTTTTATGCACGAGTTTAAAAAGGCAAACCTTCTGTGTATGGCATCTGGCGCAGAGGTTAGAGCTGCCCCCAATACACACGCGGTTTTTGTCCGATCCCGCAAATCATACTTACCCTCCATTCCTCCGAGGTCGGCAGATTGATAACAGACTTCTCTAGAAGGATCGCAATACTGGCTTGAAAGATCGGTAGGCCGCCGAAAATCATTCTGTAGGCAAGATATGCATTCGATCACCACTCTCGATGCTTGATGAAGTCAAATGAATGGTCTATTCCTTAGGAACTAATGAGCACCGAAAGCTCTATTTTATTCTTTTTGGGTGCCACAGTCGAATCCCCGCATTAATCAAACGGTATATCGTTTGTCGAGCGATTTAATCGTTTTTCAAACTGATTCGGCAATATCAACTCTTAGCGACAAAGGATTTAAATACAAATCTCGGTTATTGGATAAATATAGTGCAAAGGATCTGAATTCACCAAAATTTCGTTGCGCATGCGCAATGTCAAAAATGTTGCACTCACTGTCTTCAATATTGTAAATTTGCCAGTCTACTTACGACCATACGGGCTTTACATCGAATTTCCTCAATTTTCCAACAACTAAAAAGCTTAAGAAATTGCAAACGTGACAGAGTTCTAGAGGAAATTTTACTCTGTGGCTAGTCATATCCTTTAACTCGTCATTAAAAAGGTAAAAGGATAAGCCTCTCGGAGTTGATCAATCCCTGAGGAATGGGCCATGCATTCGACTTCATTAAGCATCGTTTGGAGGTGATCGAGTGCATATCTGGCCTTTAAAATGGCTTTCGGTGACCTACTGATCTATTGAGCCAGTGATGCTATCCTCCCAGGCAAGTCTGGTACGAATTTTCCGACCTCAGAGAGGTGGAAGACTTGGTAGGCATGGGAGCGGAGATCAATTCCACGTGTGTTGAAGTGGTGCCTCCGACCACTGCAGCAACGCTCCTTTTCCGCCAAACGGGCCGTTAAAACGTTATTACAGGTATGAAGTCCCAAAGAGACTTAAACTTTCGAAGGACAGAAGCAAAACGTAGATGCGTTTGCTTTCTAACTTAAATGTGCTATTAACATGCATTGACAGTTTCCAAGTACAAGTGAAAAATTACTTGCATCGTGTAAATAGTGGTTTGCAAATTCTAAGAGATTTTTTTAAACTAGCAAGGTTTGCTATGAATTGAGATATGATTGCTTAAATTTGAAAGCTTCTCTCGTTTCCGGACATGCAGACGTATTGAGGCCAGTGAATGGAATCTTCAGTGTGTGAATGAAAATTCCTGAGTAACTGTTGAGAGATGTCATCGTATACAAAAGTCAAAAGATCGCGTGTAACTATCCAGTTTGGTTGAATAAATATATTACAGGATAGTGGGGGCGGTACCACGTACTAGATGTGTTCAGTCGAATGGAATGCGCAACTATGACACATTACTTGTTTAAATATCACGTTTATGAGGAGTGTACAAAGTGTGAAGTATGTCGTGAATATTTGCGAATGAGAGGTCACACCTGTTAGCGACGTGAGTGACTCAAACGTATTACTTGGAAGGTCAGAGGGCAGAGAAAGCAGTTGACTTCGATGTTGCTGGGAAAATTGTGTTGTGAGAACGATGTTCTATTTCATGCATAGAAGCTGAGGTGGAAGCGACCACCGAAATCGTGGCATCACTATGACCACTCTCCATATGGTGATAACTTTCTTGCCTGTAAGGGCTTGACCATCCGCTGTTGTCTACGTGATTTGGGTCAACGTTCCCTACGCTTACGAATAGACATCATTACAACCAAATTTTTCGTCTATTGTGTAAGGTCTATGTTGAATTAATACAGGGACCATAAATGTGTTATTTTTATGAGCAGGCACTCGTTTCAGATACAAGACTGACAAACGGGAGAGAATGTTAGGATGGTTCAGTCATCGATCAGAAACACGTTTCAACATGGATAATGGCGATTTTTAGAACTCTCTTTTTGGAATACATCGTTATCTCTTTATGTTTCTACCGTTGTTCTTTAGCATATCTCAGTTTACAATTTATAAATTCCTTAACTATTTAGTTCTTGATTTGGATGATGGTGCGTCTGGGTATAGAATTAGTAATCCGCCCATTTGTTTGGTGGTGCCGGTAGTGGGTATGTTAGAGGTATGGAAACCTTGATCCATATGATGCTCCACTTTGAACATTTCCGCTCATTAATTCCGGTTAAGGTATTCAAAACCGTACCACTAGAGGACTTGCGCCGTAAATCGTTCTATTTAACCGGTTACCTAGAGTTTCTTCTCAAAAAATTCTTCACGGAATCCTCAGAAGACAGGTTTGTGTAGCAACTGATTTAAAATTCATTGAAGACTCTCGACAAGAGTATTTCTTTACTTTTCGCAGGCCGACCAAAATCTCTTGCTCAATCATTACGCCTCAGGAATTCCATGAACGAGGCTGCCAACTATCACTTCGTTTCTCAGCTCCGATAGACATCATTTATCAAGAGCTGATAAAAAGAGGAGTTGCGGTTTGTTGATTTTCTCGTTCCATTATTCATTTTGCTTTAAAATAATGGCTCTGAGCAATGGTTATCATGAGCAGTCTTCATAAATACCTCTAATTAACAATCGATGCTAGAACGGAAGATTTGGAAACGAAGAAAATTATTTGCTAGAATCCCACCAATGTTAACAAATATGGGATATGAGGCTTAAATTGTTTCCATTATACATGCCCCAACACCAGATACTATGGACTCCCAGCTCTTTTCCCATTCGATTCGTTTTTGCGTAACTATAACCCATAATGATCTTCCGATTCGAATCACCATCGAGCTACTACTTAAGGATCTTGGTCTTCTTTGTGAATATCATTGACTCCCGGTCGTTTCGGTTTTCCCTGGAATAGTGAAATGGTCGTGGTAGAACATCTCCACGTAGACTAAAGGGACGAAGTTTGTCCCAGACAAGCTGAGCAGAACCATAGCTTTGCGCATATTGAACGGTATTACTACTACTGCCCTAACCGCCCCCATTGTCTTAATGAATATTGTGCTGAACATTTAAGAAGATAAATTTGCCAAGTTATGCTTAAATTTCGATTTTTGGTGGAAAGTATTGAGCCGAAAGATATAACGTACCGTTTTCTGGTGTGTAGTGCTCAGAGGTACCCTGGGGTGCAATAGGATCTAGTTGAGGAGTCGAGTGTGTGGCGGGCACATTGCTGCGGTATAAATCAACCCCGAACGCTTTATCTCTTTAATTTCCTTTACTGTTTCGCCTTATAACTAGTTATTCATTAATGTTTTGAGAAAGTAGCGTGGAAGGATATTGACCACAGTTCCCAATATGGTTAATTCAGGTGGACAAACGATATCCATACGTGATACGTGTAACCCCTGTTCATCTCTATAACACCTACGTGGATTGTCATCGCTTCGTTACTGCTTTAATCGACTCATGCAAAGTGGCTGAAAATTTGATATAAACAAGCAATTCACTTTACCGTCGTTGATGAACTGGACTAATTTATGCACTGTTGTCTACTTGGGAGCATAAAAAGTACTGTGTGTTATTTAGTTTCACATGTTTAAAAACGGTTTTATTATGTCAAAATTTGAAATTACAACATCTTGAACATACTGATCACTTGCTTTATGGTCCTTGCACATATACCAAGTGGTCCGATTTTCAATGCTTCAGTGGAAAATGTGATGTTCACACGGAATAATAGCAGATGTGGAAAGTGGAATTCAAACCACGTAGAATGAAAGGCTGGAATTACCGTTATGAAATATGATGTTATGTATTTTGGAGACCGATTTTAGAGGCTTTTCTCAAGCAAGTTTCGTTCCTTGAAGCCTCGAAAACCGTGCAAGAGCTTCCCCACGTCGTTACCACACGCCTATCTTCTTGAATCTAAGTGAGCCATACTAGGTTGTTAACGGTACCGCGGTAACTCCTGCCATTGGTTCACTCTTCGTTGGGTTTAAAGATAAAATTTTATAACAAAAACAAATGCAGCATTTTTAAAGCAGTTGCTAGAACAGAAATATTTCAGAAGAGATTTTATGGATTACCAAACTGAAGTCTTATAAACCAATGAGAGCTTAGCTTAGCATTTTTCATCACCACTTTACTTTTTAATAAATAAACTAATTACTGCGGAAATAAAAATTGGTAGTTTGATCGCTTGATAGCATGAATGAAAATCTGTTCTGTACAAACTTTCCGTTAAACACCCTCTAGTTTAAGAGGTTGGGCTTGGTGTTATTATCCTTAAGGCTACCCCAAATCGACTTGAAGAACTAAGACTTTGTATAGTACTGCTCCCAAAAAACTCTATTTCGGGAGACCTCGTCAGGTTTTCTTTCAAACTCACAATAATGATCTAGTATATAGTGATAGACGGGTGATTGCTGATGGCAAAGGATCGATAGAACTAGCTGAGAGACAGGCGAAACGAAGGACCCGCATAGTGTGGTGGTGCACGCGTTACTCCCCGAGAAAGGACAATAGCGCGTTCGTTCCCCACCGCAAACACCTGCGGTCCGGAGTTTTGCAAATATCTCAGCATCATTAAAGTTTATTTCGCAATATATAACCTGCCATTAAAAAGAGTAGGTGGTAAATAATAAGTTAATATAGTGATAGAGTTAAAAATCTCCATGGTGACGGTTTTAAGATTGAGTAGCTCAAGTTCTACATTCAATGACAGTGACAAGTTAGTAAAATTGGTTGATAAATGCGACAGAAAAAGTGTAGAGATAAACATCCCTATTCATAGCTGTGGTACCGAATCGATAGGATCTTTGAGGACTTCTTTACCTTAATTGGATAAGCTTTTGAGCAACAAATGACTCTCGAGGATGAAGTTCTTCGCCAGAACCTCACATCACTTCTCACTTTCCTTAGACTCATTCCAATGAAGCGCCTTTTTTTTTTAAAACCGGAAACAATCTCCTCGATATTGGATGCGCGAGAGTAGAGTGAAATTGACCACCCTAAAGTCACATCGCCATTGGTTTTAATTTAAACGATATCTCTACTGCCACTAAGTTCGACGTAGGTTAGGAGTATCTCATTCTCTTTGTGAGGCCTTTCCTTTCCCATGAAGAAAAAGGAATCCCAAATTTGAAAAAAATGGTGTCAAAACCGTCAAAAAAGTGGATTCTTTAAACTATGTTTTAGTTTTCAGTTTTTAGCATGATATAGCTGAATACAACATCAGCAATAATTTAGATCAGGTCAATCAACACCTTAGTAGCAGAAAATCGTTACGCTAGAGAACTACTAATAGATGATGTCTTGCCTCAAAAACCTATAGAAGAGATGCTTAACGAGCCAAGGGCAACTACAAGCTTGTATTCGGGCCTGTAAATAGAGTGGCACTGATAAGTTATAGGTGATGTGATGAAAGAAGGCTTCAAGAGGAAAAGGGCTGAAAATACTGGAACGATCATCCGAAACATCCAATGAATTCACAATTACCGCGTCGCGATTACCTTTCCATTCTCTAGATAGTTTTCATCATTTTGGCCTTGTCGTTTCCAGTGATGGGTTCTGCCGACGTTAATTGGCCCCTCATTTCCGGTACTTCTAACAAAAGAGTGTTCATCTATAGCTTTCCGAATTTTCCCGTCGTGTCTAAGGATATTCGAGTGTTGATCGTTGGCAAACTTGCACGCTTACTTACATGGATACTTGGATGGACCATCCTCACTAGTAGTGCGGACCTCAGCATTATCTCTATTTTTTCCGGAGCTTTGCTGGTTAAGCCATTGTGTTTCCCTGGAACCTCGAGGTCAGCCTGTCAAAGTCTGCCCCAGGTCTTCACCATCACGGGCAGTCGCAGCCCTTGTGGATCAGAGAGAGATTTGCCATCATGTGACTAGTTTGATACCAGGACGGTGGTGGAAGGTAGTATTGGCTTACTCCTAGTTGAGCTTCATGATGGAAACGCCAGACGTTTTCTCAGTTTGGGAGACCCCGCCAGGGTGATGAATCTCACCACTGAACATCGCAACCCGACACCCAGCAACACCTCCCAGCCACGATGACGCAGTAAACCGTTGGGAGGTGTAAAACTTGCACGTTTTGCTTTCAAAAAGTTTCAGATACATATGTTCGTACCATAGAATACTTCAGAGTATATGTTTCGCTTTATATTGTCATATTTACGGTTTTTTTTTAAACTTCACATTCAGTTTATGCTATTGGTGAACAGACAACCTAATGCCGTAAGAAAGAATATATTTTTCTACCACGTTTATTTGATTCCTTACCAGCTAAATTTTGTTATTTTGTGTGTAAATAAAATTTGTAGTAGTTATCATTTAAAAGAACATAATTTATGGCTCAGGTTCAGTCTTAGCTGGACCATTAAGATCGATCAATCTTAGACCATTAAGAAGGAATCATATTTCTGTGTATACATAGTGTCTGGAATATTCGATCTCACTAAAACACGACTGTGCAAGGCGGATATTCACATCACTTATCGACATTGTCCACTTTGGGATCAATGGATGTTAACGTATATGTTATAAACGAGGTCGTAAAAAACATTAAAAAACAGAGGCGGCCATCTACAAACTTACATATTTTGGTGCGAAGTTTTGTCTCGTCCTTTTTACAAATTTTTGTCTAATATATCTGCAGAGGGGCACGTGCAGCACAGTGGTCGAAGGCGCCCTGTAACACACACGTGGAATCTGTCCCCGCGCCATGGCCCACCAAGCCTTCCATACCTCCAGGGTCGGCAAATTGGTACTAGACTTGTCTGGGAGGATAGCATCACTGGCTTAATACATCGGTAGGCCACCGCGAGTTATTTTAAAGGCCAGATATGCATTCAATCACCTCCAAACGATGCTTAATGAAGTCGGATGCATGGCGCATCCCTCAGGGATTGATAAATCCCGAGAGCTTCATTCCTTTTTATACCTGTAGGCTCCAATAATTCGTTATTTAAACCAAATGTGCATTCAGTTAATGATGCGTTGAATATATAGCGATATCCATGAAGGATAGATGAACTCCTAGCGCTTTTTCCTCTACACTTTGCGAGCAAACTGAAATTTTCTTCACGGTCTTCTCAAATATTTAGCATTCCAGCGATATTAAGTCTTAAAAATAATAAAAATAAGATGTTGGGAATGGTGGTTTCTTTAGACATGGTACACCGCTGTTTCTATTTTACCACCTAAGGTTTAATTATGAAATGGCAACATGTGGAACACCTCTTTTAGACGAAGGAAAGGTATTTCGAATGACAAACGACATTTGAGATACTGTAATGGATCTTTTAGAGAAATCCTCCGAAAAAAATGGCAAAGCACTGACATTATTCTGTTTTTCTTAATGAGACATAGGTATCAGGTCGACTTATTCGTGATACCTACAGCTTTATTACGGTGCATAGTGTTGACTAGGTGCAAAATAAAGCCGCGAATTTGTTAAAAGTGTGAAAAAAACACTAGAATGAGCTTAGTTAAGATCAAAGATGAAAGTATATAAAGAAAGAGGAAGTTCTGATGTGGACGTGGGAAGAATTTTGGGTTTTCTTGGTCCTGAACTTGAATACTAAAACGAGGTTATGTAACAAACTAAGAAGTCGCGTTTTTGTCGACACACGAAGCTCGCCAACGAACATTACAATTCTTGAACCTTTCGGA
The DNA here is from genome assembly GCA_009735665.1 of Angiostrongylus cantonensis. Lineage (NCBI taxonomy): Eukaryota > Metazoa > Nematoda > Chromadorea > Rhabditida > Metastrongylidae > Angiostrongylus > Angiostrongylus cantonensis. The sequence goes on along the minus strand of MQTX01000294.1, from coordinate 127,361 downwards.
ATTTCCAATTCCCAGCAGGTGGGTAGCCAACGGCACTTGGGAGTCCGAACGTCGTTCATTCATCATCTAATCATCAATTCTGCGCACCTCGTTAGAAAGCAAATATCAGTATACGCCAGTGATATCCTCAATGTACGCTATTTTAGCACTAATTTTAGAGTCTGCAAATGCACGAGGTTTATGATTAGGCTAGCGTGAACGAACCACATAAAGGATAAAAATGTTGCGAGTTTGTTCTTACATAACAGAAGTAGCTAAGAATTCAGAAATATAAAGCCAATACAAGCAATAAATAACTGTAGAACAATGAAGAACGGGATTGGTAACGAATTCCTTTCATAGCTTTGCCGTTTTATAGTAGAGAATCAATCAACGAGTCGGTCCATCAACTACTACCCACCAAGTAGTTGGTTCCTGTGAGCTAGGTCATTGAAGGGATCTCGTGTCCCACCGTACGGGATGTGGGCGGTAGAGCGCAAAACGCCTGCCTCACAGCCCCATCGATTGTGTGACCACAGACCCGTAGATTTCGGCAGTGGTGGTGCCGAGGTGGATATCAGCGCCGACTCTGACCGCTCGGCAGAACGAACCTCATGCTTCGTCTCGTCCACTTCCGTTTGAAAATCAGACCAACAGGTCGGCTGCTCTGCTCTCAGACTGGTCCCGTACCATTGGGCAAATTGACCGTATCGGTAGTGAGAGAGACATTCAAAGGTAAGCATTGAACGCAATAGAGTGATGGTCCACTGTTTATCCAGCAATATTCCAGTGAAGTGTTCGGTCTTTGTTATTCGCAATTCATTTTTATATAGGAAAACGCCAAATAATACCCTACGCAGTTAGTGAGAACACGAATAGAAGTGTATTGATAGGTGCTAAAGTGTTCAACCTGAGTGCCTAGCATTCCATATGTGTTTTTTTTTTCGAATGTTAAACAGTATTATGAAAGAAAATGAGGTCTGAGAAATAATGATCGTTTAGGGAATGTTGCTGTAAGTTGGTGAAGTATTCATCGCGTAAATACTTGAAGTTCCTGTCAAACAACTTTTAGGTGAACAACGTGTTGCGTTAAGTCCGGCCGCTGTTAAACAACTATGTGGTAAAGGGTTTAACGTCCAGGTAAGATATTGTGATACTTCCTTCATGTTTCTCATGTTTTTACGTTTTTAAGCAATCTTCGGTTTCTTTCTCTGCCCACGAGTTTGTGGTTCACCGTGTGTGTTATGTGCGCGTATGGCGCAATGGTCGGAAGCGCCCATCAATACACATGAGATCGATTCCCGCGGTCGTGGCCCACCAGGCCTTCCATCCCTCCGGAGCTGTCAATTTGTTACTAGGCTTGCCTGCGAGGATAGCAACACTGGCTCGATACATTAGTAGACCAGCGCGAGTCATTGTAAAGACCAGATATGCATTAACCTCCAAGCGATCCTTAATGAAGTCGAATGCATGGCGCATCCCTAAGGGATAGATCAACGCAGAGAGCTTTATCTTTTTCTCCTTTTCGTATGCGTTGTCTGCTGTTCATGGCAGAATGCTAACTCTAATTAACGGAAGTTGTGTATTCATTGTTCAAGCCGTCAGCTGTGAGTTGTTGTTACTGTTTCGACTCGAATTCTTTCTGTGCTAGGGTTAGACAGAGCTCTGATGTGACAAGTGAACTGTCAGAGCACATAAAAAAAGCATATGCATAGCACCGCTCTCGTAACGATCGGTTAGTTGGGCCATCGATTAGTCTTTTGGTCTTTGGTTGTCAGGCATTAATTGGGAGAAATGCATTTTTGGAAGTGATGAATGAGCCAATGTGACGGTGAATGCTTTTTTTTTTTTCTTAATTCGATTACCATCTGCGTTCCGCAAATGTCTAGGGCGAGGCTGATCAGCAGCGCAGTGGTTCTGCACTCGTATTTTTGCCAGCATAGTAAAAAGTATTATTAGTGTAGCTCATACTGCTGATTTTTTTCTACATTGATCGTCCAAAGTGGAGTTTCATCATGATATCTTTGTGCTTTTCAACTGCACGACCATTACTTGAGCTTCCACCTTTTGTTTAAATTGATATGCATCCAAGCAAAATGTAAATCAAACAGCGTAGAGGCACTAGTGCTTTGCCCAAGAGGAATTCATTCCACATATTGTAGTTGTGCTTGCTACTTTTTGTATGGATCTATAAGTCGATCGATAATTAAACGTAATAGTGGTACGGTTTGAACACGAAAATCATGTAATGAGATCGTTTTTCATTGAAATTTGAGGCAACGCTTCGTCCTTGAATTACTTAGTGGTCGAAGCATTTTTGTCACATGAAGGATAAAAGATAAAGCTCTCGGCGTTGATCAATCCCTAAGGGATGCGCCATGCATTCGACTTTATTAAGCATCGTTAAAGGCGATTGAATGCATCTCTGGCCTTCATAATGTTTAGCGGTAGTCTACCACTGTATCGAGCCAGTGCTACTTTCCTCCCGGGCAAGTTTGGTACCTACCAATTTGTTGACCTGAGAGGAATGGAGGGCTTGGTGGGCCTGCGGAGCAGGGATCGATCCCATGTTCATGGGAGGGCTCTTCCGACTACTGCGCTACATGCGCCCTTTTGTTACATGCCTTGATGTAAATGTAAACATATTGCATGCTAACTGATGTTGTAAACTACGCTAATAGTAGATTTTTTGGGTGGGTTTAATGGAAGAAATATCGTCATGCTTTGTAGCTTAACGTGTAGTTTTTCGTCTGGTTTTTCACAATAACGGTGAAATTGCTTTTCAAAAGCGACTTTCGTTTAAACTCGTCACGAAGCATTCAATTTTTTTTGTGTTAACGAGCTTACGAGGTTGTTTACGAGGAGCCCTTCGTAGTGGCTAACGTGTTGGCACTGCTGCCTCCGTCAGGATGCGAGTCAGCTGGCCTTAACAGTTGTTTTTTTGTGTTCTACCCCTTCGTAGTCACACTGAGTTGAAGCCACTGTAGTGGAACAGTCCACAAACGAAGTTACCTTACTAGGCACTACCTTTTTATACGGAATGGTCCTTGACTGTTCGTTCATTGTCATGAAATTTTTTGTTTTTATGACGACAGTACATCCTGGAGCATCCTGTTTTTTTTTTCATTAAAACTTGATGTGAATGGATAACGCGGTTGTATGTTTATTAACGTACGCTAAGGTACTTAATACTACATCGTCTGCCTTCAAAAACCGTGCTCGTTTCACTTTTTCTTAAATAGGTTTTGTTATCATGTAGCTATCACCCAAAGAGGTTGTTAGAGTTGAGATTTGAGGGTTTCTAATGTTTCTTCCCCAACGACGTGTTAAATGTTGTTTGAAAGTGACTTTCTCAGGAGTCCCGATATAACTATGCTGTAGCGTTCCCAAATCTTCAGCTCAAGCAGCAGCCACTGCTTGTGGATTAGAAACTTCAGTGTTGGATTATTGCAGGATCCTATCGATTTCTGTGAGTGCAGAAATTCCAGCAATTATGTGACCAGTGGTTAGACGATGTATTTAACAAATGAGATTCACCGATCCAAGAAGCAATTGATTTTAGAACCTAAATTAGGTTGGAGCAAAGCAATTGCTTTCATTTCTTTGTTACCTTCTTTTGCAGAAGTTTCTACCTTTTCTGAGCCGCCCACAAGAGTTGCTCTCGTTACTATGTTCTCGGTGGACTCAGGCAATGTTTTTAATGTAGCCATTCGAGAATGACTAGGACTTCTTCGAATTTGCCGATTGGCCTTGTCTTATTGATCGTTGACTTATTTGCTCAGTGCCATGATGAGCAGAAGTCGGTCATGGAAACGAAATATTGTTGTTATCGTTGCGAAATATTCTTGCCCAAAAGGGTTCTTGGCAATGATTTTTGTTTTAAGATCTGTCTTAACAGGGATAATATTGAATAACACGATTACATCGTGAATCAAATCCTTGTCAAATTCCAAACACATGAACGTCCACCCACTCACATACTTATACTACTGGGAGTAGTATTAGAATGACTAGGCTTGACACAACGTTACTAACACCTATTTTTTTTTAGCAGACATCACATTACTTTAATTTCTTCATTATAATTTATAGACGCTATTTGGTATGCTCTATTTTCATCAGATTACAGAAAATATAGGTGGAAAACGGTGCTGGTACCGGTGCTTGCTGGACTGATGAAGAATATGTCAGCCAGGGAGCAAAAATCGTCGATGATAAGGCGGCATTTCAAGCGGATGTTGTTTTAAAGGTATATTTGTTAGCAAGTGCAGAATTTGTTGTTCTGATTTAGAGTTGTGATGCCAAAATAATGACCGCATTTATTGGCACTCCACCAACTTTTATGAATTGAAGCTTAATAGTGCAAAAGGGTGAGGGAGTGGGTGGGTAAATGAGCGGTTAATGGGGTGAGAATAGTTGTAATTCTAGGAACAGCTGCATATGTTGAAAATCTACCGACTTTTCTATTGAATACACCATTATTCCAGTTCTCATAGTGGCATTGTGGAAGTTACAGGTGCGCCCTCCATCGCTAAGTGAGGTACCGTTGTTCAAGAGGGAAGCAACACTGATTTCATTTATATATCCAGACGCCAATAAAGCGATTGTCGATGAATTAGCAAAACGAAAACTAAATGTTATTGCAATGGACTGTGTTCCGAGGATATCGAGAGCTCAGGTAGTTATGGTGTCATCTAACAAGTGCAGCTTTTAACTTTTTTTTTTACCTATAACTCGAAGGTGTTCGATGCACTATCGTCCATGGCAAACATCGCTGGGTACCGTGCTGTCGTTGAGGCTGCTCATCATTTTGGTCGATTCTTTACTGGACAAATCACTGCCGCTGGCAAGGTTTAATTCGTCTCTTCGGTTATTGAAGTTCGTAATGATGTAGAACTCATGCGAAGTAGTTTCTGCTCACCCATCATCTGAGCTTCACTCTCACGATTTTCTCTATTTAAAGATGGATTTCTTCCATTTTTCTGTGTAGATGTTCATTAGACTAAGTTTAGGACAAGTATTATTATTGTGCAACTCGAAATATGCAATAAAATTAAACGGCTGTCAATCAAAGTGTATTTCAGGTCCCACCAGCTAAAGTATTAGTTATTGGATGTGGTGTTGCTGGTCTCAGCGCAATAGGTACAGCAAGAGGAATGGTTAGTAGTTTTCTGGATCTTTAATTTTTTCCATATATTACAAGTTCATCAGATTCTTCATCTCAGGCTTACTTTATCAAAGCAATAACTGGTTTAAAGTAGTGGTTAGGCTGATTTGGATATTGGTGTTTTAGCACAATAGATATAAGAACGCGCCTAGATAGGAGTAATCTTCTGAAAAGGATTTGAACTTCGTTATACTCCGAAAAGGGTTGCCTACCTATTGACGGAGCCATTCTAAAGCATGTAATTCCTAGGTTAATATGGCTTTAGGGTGCTATAGTTCGTGGTTTCGACACCAGAGAAGCAGTAAAAGAACAAATACAGTCGCTGGGCGGCGAATTTCTTACTGTTTCTGTCGAAGAAGAGGGCGAGGGAATCGGAGGTTATGCCAAAGAGATGAGCAGGGAATTTCTCGAAGTAAGTATTTTAACTGACGGTTTGCTAGAAATCTAAATAATTTGTGGATGGCTTGCAAAATGCTACAGGCTGAGATGGCTCTCTTCGCAAAACAATGCAAAGATGTGGATATAATCATTTCGACGGCACTCATTCCAGGGAAGCCAGCACCTCAGCTGATCACCGAGGTTTGAAAATTCAATTTCATTTAGTTTAACTTGAAAAAAAGAAATTATTAGCAGATATTTGCGATCACAAATTATGCAAAATGTTCGTTTTACTTCGCGCAGTTTGTTTTGATGCTTCTAGGCTTGGTTCGGGAGAATCCACTCTCTACATTTAATAATCTGCAAATACAAAATATTTTTGCAGAATTTTGTTCGTCTGATATAATTCTTTCGTCGGGTATTTCACTTTCTGTGTTAAGTTTCATGTAGAGAGCTACCAGTGGAATAAGAAGGAATGAAAACTAATCAGTGAAATCTAAATGTTTTACAAATGAGTGTTTAATCTTTAATGCACAGGATATGATTCATTCTATGCGTACTGGTAGTGTGGTAGTTGACTTGGCCGCTGAAGCCGGTGGTAACATCGAAACGACGAAGCCTGGAGAGTGCTACATAAAGCATGGAGTCGTTCACATAGGATATGTTGATCTGCCGTCCAGGTTCGCTTATCAAGTTGTACTACAGAACATCTGACAGAGCAGTAGGCACATGTTCACACCGAATTTTTTCCCACTTCCCCCTTTTATTCGCATTTGAAAGGCTTTTGTTCGAACAAAATACTTACTTACTCACTTGGATACTTAGACGTCCCGTCCTCACTAATTATGCGAGCCCCAGCATTAATTCCATTTTTTCGGAGTTTTGCTGGGTTGGCTACTGTGGTTCACTGGAGTCCCGAGGTCAACCTGGCCAAAGCCTGCCCCTGGTCGTCACCACCAACTGCAGTCGCAGCCCTTGTGGATCAGGGAGTGAATTACCACCATGCGACTAGTTTCATAGCAGGACGGCGGTGGATCATGGGATTGGTTTTCTCTTAACTAGGCTTCCTGATGGAAACGCTGAGCTTCTCATCTTGGTGGGAGGCCCTGCCGGAAGGACAATCTCACCGCTGCACATCGCAATCCGACACCCAGGAACACCTACCAGCCATGATGATATGGTAAACCGTCGGGACATCTAGGCAAATAGCTTTTTATTAATCCAAAACAATGTATTCTTTTTAAAATAGGATATCGGTGTCCAAAGTGAGACTTAAGAAGAAGAATTATGCCACTAACAAGCATTTATGATTGAACGGAAGCGTGTTAAATTACCGTGTTTTAGGGTTTTGTCTTGTTTTCAGAAAATTTTGACATCTTGGTTTTTTCTAGTATTTTATCACCATAAGCCAGGTTGAAACATTACAAGTATGTTTTAAGATTGCCCACTCAAGCTAGCACGTTGTACGCTAACAACATTTCAAAGCTACTGATCTATATGACTGATAAGGATGGGTTTACGATTAATTTGACTGACGAGGTGAGTATATAAGAACATCGTGGTGCAAGGTTATTTAACTGGATGACTAATAGATTGTCCGCGATATGTATTCATTCTGATGCATAACTTTCTGAAAGAGCTAACTTTTCAAGTTTCAGTGAACATGCTTCAGTTCATAGTACTTCTTTAGTTTAAATAAAACCGGTGGAATATACAGTTTTTCGCCAACAGGTCACATGCTCGTTTACAAGTTTTATTTCACCACAATGAGTTTCTAATTTTGTGTTGTCAAGGAACCGTTTTTTTTTTTGGCATCGAGGCACATTTTTCTAGCAGTAGAAGCAGTTAAAGGATAAGAATTTTTCCAGGCGGACACAGTGATGTTCTCAGATATGTTACTGATGGTTGTAGCCGCTGCGGTTGTGTTGGAATTTTTAGCACTTTGAGCTCTTCGAACTTTTGAGTACTAAACAGAACTGGGACGGAAATGATTTATATACACCATTGCAGCGTTAGATCGAAGTCTGCAATATTCTGAGGATACTTTATTTACAAAAAATTATGAAGTTATTGAAAGGCATCATCATGATGAAAGTGTGAGAAATGTTGAACTCTTTAGGTTGTTCGCAGTGCTACAGTGCTACATCGTGGGGAACAATTGTGGCCACCTCCAATAATAGCTAGTCCTTCGCCGATGAAAAGTGTGAAGGTGAATTCTAGAGGTCGACGCATTCCTGGTTAAATTATGACCAAATACAACTGTAATGATGCTGAGGTATTTGCAAAACTTCGGCCCACTGGTGTTTGCGGCGGGGTCCTAACACGCCATTACCCTTTCCGGGGGCAAAAAAAGAGTAGGTAGTAAGTAAAGAGTAAGGACATTGTGATTTATACCACAGCTTCAGCATAATTGGGTTCAATGCCGATTTGTGCTTTCCAGATCAATCCCGTTGACGACTGATTGCTGATAGCGTCCATAGGTCAATAACACAGCTGAGAGAAAGGCGAGACAAAAGACTCGTATGGTGTGGTGGTGAACGCGTTGGACCTTGGAAAGGGTAATAACGGGTTCGCTTCCCACTGCAGACACCAGCGGTACTGAGTTTTGCAAATATCTCAGCATCCACAATGTATCTCAGCAACATTATGCTTATGCTTCACGTAATACCCTGCCATTAAAAAAGGATTGGGCAGCAAATAAAAAGTAACGAAATTCTGACCAAATAAAAGCCATTATTTATCAATCATTGCAAACGGAGAGACGATAGTTTTTCTTAATGCTAACTTGAATCCCGGTTTCAATGGCACTTCTTGAACATATGGACGACTTTTAAAAGAGGTGATGGTTTTTAAATGGAGTAAATCCGCTCCACTATTTTTAATGGAGAGAACTGTGCAGTTCTAATGAGCCCATTTAGTAATAAACTCTGCTCATCGTTGCTTTCTGCCTGAAACTCCTCCCTCCTTTTATAGTTTGTGAATGCTCATTTATTCAGAAAAGGCTGCGTTATCTTAAAGTGTAGAATATACTTGTTGGCAACCTTAATTTATATGCGGCTCTCGCGGTTAATCGGATTCAGCCTTAACAAATTTTCAGGAAGTTGCTGACAAATCTGAATCGGTTCCTGTCGAAACTTCTCCATTTGTGGTGACCGCCCGTAAAGCGGGTGCCATTACAGCAGGTTTTAAAGCTAATTGACAGTAACAACACAAGATCCACGACTTTATGCTTTCAAGTTTAGGTCTGGGAAGTCTTTCAATTATTGGTGTACTATCGCCAAATGTGGACTTTGCTGCAATGACCACTACATTTACGTTGGCAGGTATCGTTGGTAGGTTGTTTCCATAATTTCTAAAATATTGATCGTTATTAATGAAGAGGGTGAAAAGTTTAAGAAAACAGCATAGAGGATAAAAAAGTAAGGCTCTCGGTGTTGATCAAGCCCTGACGGATACGCCATGCATTCGACATCATTAAGCTTCGTTGGAGGTCATTGAATGCATATCTGGCCTTTGCAATGAATTGCGGTGGCCTACCTATGTATCGAGCCAGTGATGCTATCCTCCCAGACAAGTCTGGTATTTTCTGACCCCGGAGGGATGATAGGTTTGGCGGGCCACGGGCGTGGGAATCGATCGCATTTGTATTGCAGGACGCCTCGAACCACTGCCCTACATGAGCCGATTTGCATATTGCGCATTAAAAAGTTTGCTTTCTCATTGCTTCAAATCAAGATGTCGGAAGTGCTTCGCTCTAGTATGTTAGCGGAAATTTCAGTTTTACTGTGCCACAAGTTCTTCTGCCAAATTTGCACCTTGATTCGTCGTGTTATCCTCGTTTTACAGCGATCATCCTTTTTTTCTAAGTGTTTTAACTTTTATTTACTGTCTATTCTTTTTTCACGGCAGGGTATTATGTGAAATGCAACTACTAGGATGTAGAGATATGAAAGAAACTTAGAACCTCAAGAGGGCTTCGAACCTGCGATTATCCTGTCCAGGGTTTCAAGTGCTAGCCACCACACCAACTGAGGCTCTTCCTTCGCCTTTCGCCCAGCCATTTTTTTTACACTGTTGGTATGTTATCAGCAGTAAAGGGAATGGTCTGGGGATCACAAATCTGGATTGATCTCAGCTAAGCTGACATTTTGATTTCGACTGCAGCTTTAGCCTAATTTGGTTCAGTGCCAATTCGTGCTCCTTAAATCGTTCCCATGGTTGATGTGGTGGATAACACGTAGGCCCGCGGAATGGGTAATCGCGGGTTCGAAGCTCACCTGAAGCTCCGGATTATTCTTGTCTTTCGCGCTTAACGCATTTTAGACAATATTAAACGGTCATCATGGCTAGAATTCTCCGTATCCTCTACTTGAACTACCGCGACGAGGCTACGCGAGTAACCGGCTAGAGATCGTCCACGCATGGAATACCATGGTTTAAAGGAATACACCCTTCCATGGTGGTGTTATAACTTTCTGGAGCTCATAAATAGTATTTGTTGCTTTGTTTAATTGAGGTTATATGTTGAACACGAAAGTGGGATTTCGTTCGAGAGGTAATGGTGAATCCATTGTTGATCCATAATGGATGTGCACCGTTTAGTGTGGCTGGCCCATTGTAATACGAGGAGTTAATCGTCGGCTGCGTTCTTTGTAGTGTTCTCATGATAACAAATGATTTATTAAGTCATCTATTGTTCAGTGAGTGCACTCTTGTTGTGAGATGTATTTTGCAACCTTTGCTGAGTCTCCTCTATGGGCGCACGTGGAGCAGTGGTCGCAGGCGCTCTGCAATATACTTGTGATCGATTTCCGCGCCCCCTCCCCGCCAAACCTTCCATCCCTCCGGGGTCGACAAATTGGTACCAGACTTGTTTAGGTGGATAGCAGCACTACCTCGATGCTTCGGTGGGCTACCATGAGTCATTTTAAAGGCCAGATATGCGTCAACGGCGCTTAATAAATCAAAAGACGGACTTTCTATAAACCTCGGTATAGATAATTGATACATCTATTTATATAATCTTATAAACTGATCTTTTTTAGCTGATGCGAGGTTGGTATAGGTCTTCGTTGTCGTTGTTGTTATTGTTGCTGACGTTTCGGCGATTTGGGCTTGATCAGAGCCATGATGTTACGAGTGTGATGCTTAATAAAATCAGATGTATGGCTCATCCCTCAAGGATTGTTCAACGCCGAGAGCTTTATCCTTTATCCTTTTTATGCTGTCTCCTTTGGTACTTTTATATCCTCACATTTCTTAAAATAACTGTAGTGATGAAAATGAAACAACTATTAATGTTAATCAAATTACCAGTGAATGGACTTTTCTGAAGTGAAGGAACGTTTGCAAAATGGTAATTATGTGAATCGTTAAGTGCAGAGAATGGCTATCCTTGTCTCACCCCTCTTTTTTTGATCTATTTTCGGTTAGCTATGGAGTGAATATAGATTGTGCAGTAAAAAATTTTAGAACTCCTCAGTGAACTGAAAATCCGACATGGGCTAGCATTTACGACTATCGAACTTGGACTTAGGACAATTTTTAAAAGCTTTTTCTTTTTTGAAATCCTCAAATTTTCATGTACTGTTTTTTTCGACACTCTATTGGCGGTCATCGAGAACCAGTATCGTCGCATTTTCTTAAGGGTATCATACCGTATGGGGTGTAGTGCCGGCCCTTCATTCACCTTTGATGTCGGTTACAAACGCGATCTCTGGAACTACAGTTGCTGGAGCACTGTGTCTCATGGGAGGTGCATAAGTTTCTTCTAGTTATGTGTATTCTACAATTTTTACACATTACAATGAGACTAACATTTGTAACTAACTTGATTCTCAGGTGGCATGCTACCATCCAGCTCTTCTCAAACACTTGCATTTGGAGCTGCTTTCATCTCGTCAATCAATATTGGAGGAGGATTTGTGATTACAAAACGGTTGCTTGACATGTTCAAGAGAAAAGGTTTTCACTTCATCGCTTTTTTTACTTCGGCATTCATAGCTATCTTTATCAAAAATCAGTTAACATGTACTACCTGCGTGTTCTGAATCTTGGTGAACAGACTCTTCACTACTATGCGTTAATCATAAATGTTCATGGGAACTACTTGAGAATACTAGAAAACTAGTTTTTGCTAATTTCTTCACTTCCTCACTGCGCTTTGAGCGGCTACGCCTGCCTCTAGTGAAGTAAAACGTCAATTCCTTGTCTGTATTCAGTTTATCTTTAACGAGGTTCCAAGTGTAGTAAGGAAAAAGTTTCCTTTAATGCGCGTTAGGCAGGCGAATGTCGGCCTGATTTTTGAATTGAACATAGCATGAAATTTGGTAGAAAGGTGAAAGATATCGCTAATCACTTTGGAATGCTTCTGTTCATTGAAATCACGATATTCAGATGATCCACTGGAGTACAACTATTTATACGCCGTTCCAGCAGCACTGTTTTTAGGAGGTTATTACTATGGCTTGCAGACAGTGCGTTAATATTAGGAATGGGCTGGCTTAGATTTATCGTATTGTAGTCTATGAGAGCAATTACTACAATTATAGAACGCCTTGTCTGCACATTCAATCGCATACCTTGGCTCATCATTGTGCTGTGTCGGTGCACTGGGCGGTCTTTCGAGTCAAAAAACAGCACGTGCTGGAAATGCTCTAGGTGTGTTGCCTCCAGTTTAGTTTCGAGATGTTCATATTTTCTGTGCACAAGAAGGAATTATTTGCGTAAGAATTTTTGAAAATTAACAAAAAGAAGTTTTAAAGTTTCTAGGCATGACCGGTGTTGCCGGCGGCCTCGCAGCTACTCTTGGAGTCCTCAATCCTGATCCCGATACGCTTCTGCAGATGGCCAGTGCCATTGGAATCGGATCGACCATTGGTGTAGGAATTGCTCAAAAGATTAAGGGAGGCTCCGTTTGACCAAATTCTTTTTCTCCTTCCATTATTTGAGCTTTTCTAGCTTAATTTTCAAATGGGTTCAAAGAAATCCAGTCTTTACAATTTCTTTCCGTGAAGTCTTCCATATTTCTTTGCCATTTGTGCCATGGATCACTATTTAAGCAATCAAGGAAAAAAAATTAAGAAAGTCTTAAAGTAACAGGTGTTCTTTCGAAATGTCGACGTATTTCCTTCCCTTATGGCATTCCCTTATAACTTATGACAGTGCATTTTAAAATGATCCAATGTCCTTTGACCTTACATAGGAGCAGATAATCGTTACGGTATTTTCCTTGAGGATACTCTCGATCGCAATACTACCCTTCTGTATATCTGTTTCCGGATATTCTATTCTCGTCGCACGAACATCGTATATGTACTTGGCGTCAGTTGGCGAGATCTGAAATGTTATTATGTCTAGGAGTTGTGTTTAGTGTTTACTTTACTAGGTAAATGTATAGCTCTCTAGTTGTGGTAGCTAGGCCTGTCGAAATAGCTGAGATATGTTTGCATGCGTCGTCTTCACTGGTTTTGCAGCAGCAAAAAATTTTCCATTTTTCAGAGTTCCGCTGGTTTACCCACCGTGGTTCTCTGTAGTTCCGAGATCAGCCTAGGCAAAGTCTGCGCCAGGTCGCCCCTACTAGGATGCAGTCGCCACCCTTGCGGATCAGAAGGAGATTTGTCACCATGCGACTAATTTGATACTAGGACGGTGGTGGATCCTGGTATTGGTTTACTCTTAACTGGGCTTCCTTATGGAAACGCGGCACTCCTTCTCAACTTGGGTGACCCTGCCGTGGAGATGAATCCCCTTGCAGTACATCACAACCCGACACCTGGGAACACCTCCCAGCCACGATGAGGAGGTAAACAGTTGGAGCATAGCCTAAATATGGTCAATCTAGATCTCATTCGTGTAGTCGTATGCTGTCTGAGGTGCTGCTTATGTCGGTCTGTCGGTAAGGTCGTGCTGCATCAGTTGCTTGGGGACTACAGTGATTGGTACAAAAGCGATGCTATACTTTCCTTTCAATGGTCTTTCATCTGCTTTTTTATAGTCACACCATGCTTGAAATGCAAACAATGTATTCCCATTGGTCGTTAAGCGACCATTCTCCAGAACGTGTTTCTTTGAACTTATCAGTTACGCAGACTATTAATTGAAAGTGCTGACTTTCGTCTTAGGTTGAACTCGAAAAAAGAGAGAGTTGACGGTGGTGTGACAGCTTCTAGCATTACTCGATATGTGTGCAATAGATGGGTGAGCTAAGGAACCCACTCTAAAATTTCGTGACATATTCTCCCTTCTACCCGCAATACAGATCTTGCGCTTTAACCGGCGTATGCTGGCCTTTTTGCCCGTCTTCTTCTGGACAAGCACCCGATTCTTCTCAGGGCCTTGTGCTTTTGCGGAAATGCGAATAAGCTGTGTTTTTATCGTTTGAGAATTTTACTCTGAATTTTGGGTTAAGCACTTCAGGATTTCATATCATCATTGGGATGTGAAAGAGCTGTAGAAGTGGAAGAAAAGACATTAGTTCCGACTTATTACATTAATATTCCTATTAAGTTATAATTTCGTTACAGGTTTCCGATCTTCCCCAACTTGTGGCCGCTTTTCACTCATTCGTAGGTTTAGCAGCTACCATGACATGCCTAGCGAATTATATTGCTGAACATTCACACTTCCTCGCGGATCCCAGTGGTAGCTTACTTACCGTCTATTCATTATTAATCGTTTGGTTCCTAGTTTATGACATTCTAGTTTTAATGTTATGTGAGGATAATCAAAGGCGCGTGTGAAGCAGTGATCGGAGACGCCCTGCAGCACATGGGATCGGTCCCCGCGCCCATGGCCCACCAAGCCTTCCATTCCTCCTGGGTCGGCAAATTGGTACCAGACTTGTCTGGGAGGATAGCAGCACTGGGTGAATAAATCGGTAGGCCACCGCAAGTCATTGTAAAGGCCAGATATGCATTCAGTCATTTTCAAATGATGCTTAGTGAAATCGAATGCGCTGAGTGCTTTATGAAGATAATGTCGAATTCATTTTCACCCTGTTAATTGTCCTATTAGTGCCATTCCTTTTCTACTACTTTAATCATGTCTAAACAGCTGGCAGGACTAGCAGTATACCTTGAATTGAAAGCTATTTTCCCTCCAAAGTTTTCTAGGTGTTTACCATCAATTTTGAAATTTCTGTTAAGGTTTTGCTGCTGCGAAATTATCCCTATTTCTTGGAACCTATATTGGCGGCGTGACATTCACCGGTAGCCTCATGGCATATGGAAAACTTCAAGGTATGTTTTTGCTAAGATATCTTGTTTTCTACTGTTATGAAAAATGACTTTGTAGGGCTTCTCATTCTGAATTCGTTCTATAATTTTATTTTATATCATTGGAAAAATTTTTCTTTTATGATCAGTTAGGTGTTTTTTAATTGACTGGTTCATTAAGTTTGTAGGAAGCGTAAGTTCACTTTTTCGCTTTCTTTTTTCAACAGCGTAAAGAATTTTACCAGGAGTTAATGTATGTGATTATAATTAAGGTATATTGAATTCGGCAGCTACCTATCTCCCTGCTCGTCATGCGCTCAACTCAGCTCTGTTGCTGGGAAATGGAGTTGCTCTGGCTATTTATATGTCGAATACGGATTACTCTACGGGACTTCAAATGCTTGGATTGACGACGGGCTTGAGCAGTATGATGGGTGTAACGCTTACTATGGCCATTGGAGGTGCGGTGAAGTGTATACAATTGAGCAAAGCTGGAAGGTTTTGTATTGGGATGCTTCAGAAAGCTTTGAAAAAAGATGGCAACCAACAGTTAGCAACTGTACACGGTAATCGATTATTGTCATGCTGGGGAATTACTTAAAAACTACTTAGGTTTTTACTACTTGCCTGCATATGTGCTTTTGTCTTCTTACATACACGGCATATACATGCATACTTGTTTTGTTCTCTGTTGACGGACATGTAATGTAGTCTGTTGTTTTTTTTCATCAATATCTAGATGAGCTGTTATTGCGAATCATAGCAGGCTTGAACCACTATTCACTGTTTATTTTTTTTTCCTAATTATGGGGTGGGGGATGGTTCTACGGTTGCTTTATGAAAGCACCAGCACGAATTTTGCACTGTTGAGTAGTTTTTAAGAAACCATTTTCGTTTTTCGAATTTTCTCGTCTTTGTAAAGTGGTTACGAATACCCGTAACCTGCTTCATAAGGACTCCATTACGATGCACTTCGAATAGCATGCACACTCTTCGCTAGAAAACGTTTTCCTGGTCCATGCTTTGATCGCAATCCGAATCGCTTCCATGAAAGCATGTTCAAGTTCGAACTCATTAAGCATGACACAATTCTTTTACATTGATGGAATCATCCGAAGCACTCTGAAGTCATTGTGATCAATTTAAGAAAGGTTATTTCATAAGATTGTTAAGGAAGAAGTAGACTTGAGATTGGTATTCGGCTAAGAAACCAATGTTCTTTTTTTACAAAATCTTTCCACAAGTTCGATTGCTACAGAAGTGTCCACTTTTTTTTTTACGTCTGTCTAATACTTATGCTCGCTTTGTTGCCTTTTGCACCGTCATAGTGACACAAGGATGGTTGCCAGTGAACAGGGAATGTTACATAATGTCTTAAAGCATAGTGGTCAGTACGAATGACGTATGATTCGTAGCGAACGACTACTAAGCACCGTTTCTGCGTCTCTGGTGTGATACTCATGTTGTCGACAAATCGGAGTATTTTTTTTTGTAGGGCTTTGAAATAAACCCATATGTTCTTTTTGTCGCAATGGAGCAACTTCACAATCATCTTGAAAGTGGGAGTGAGCCGTTTTGGCGTCTTGCCACATAGTTGAATTGAAGCTACTATATACTATGGATCACCAAAGCTATCTACATTTTATGACAGGATGTTTTCTTAGCGAATGGGGGCTGTCCACTCATTTAACTAGCGCATGTCATTCCTGCCTTTTCTGCCAACTATTTTTCGGAAGCTAGGATAAGTCGCACACTCAAGACTTTCTAATTTAAGACTTTGATGTGCGTCAGCCCTTGCTGTACTTTGCAATTCAGTACCACATTTTATTATAAACCATGAATCTGTTTGAGGAAGTGTTTCAACTAAGCCTAGTAAGTGTTGCATACGTATATCCATATACACATGCATATAAACATGCATATATATATATATATATATATATATATATGGCGAGCCCACTTAGATAGAATGTTTATTGTAGCGTATGTGGATTATGCGTTAATGAAATGTTCTGTAAATGTGTAGTATTTTTTTTATTTGCAATAGTTATGTATTTGTTGTGGCAAATTGATTAGAAAGTTTGCATAGTTCAGGTGCAGACATGCCGGTTGTGATCACTATTCTCAATAGCTACTCAGGATGGGCTTTGTGTGCAGAAGGTTTCATGCTCAGCAACGACTTACTCACCATCGTTGGTGCTTTGATAGGAAGTTCCGGAGCAATCCTTTCCCATATAATGTGTAAGGTGCGTTTATTTGTTATGCTTAAATTTATCCACTTTATTTGTATCTTTGTTAATTACCGAGATATTTAAGCAAGGGTCGTCGACGTCCCCACTTGTCTCGTTACATGTTGAAATTTAGGCTATGAATCGCACACTAATTAGTGTCATTCTTGGAGGTGTGGGTACAAAATCACAAGGGAGTGGTGAAGCGAAAGCAATTGAGGGTACCGCTACATTGACAAATGTTTCAGAGGTAATTTTTTTTAGTTCATACATGCATTCTAATCAGTAAATTCGTGCTAAAGCTACAAAAATGGTTGTAAATACAATTGAATGGTTCAAAACTCCTTGATTATGATAATTGTCGTTTTGGAACTATTTTAGTACAGAAGTGCACTAAAACTTAAGTTAAATCTCTGTAATGTGCGAAAGAATGGTGTTTTGAGTGCGGATTGTTTTCTAACCGAATCTGCAATTTGGTTCTCTTTTCAGTCTTCTGTTACCTTTTTGTTTTATAAATGTTACCCATCATCACCAGAAAATAAGTGTGTGGATTTCATTAAAACGTGTTTACTCAGACGATTGATTGGCTTACAAATGCGGATTCGGTGATAATCGTGCCCGGCTACGGATTGTGTGCTGCCCAGGCACAATATCCGATCGCTCAACTGGTCAAAGAACTCAGTAGCCGAGGAATTCGGGTTCGCTTTGCCGTTCACCCTGTAGCCGGTTCGTTCATTGATAGTTTTTTTCACTTTTATGTTCTTTTATTGTGTTTGTCCACCTTTACACTATTTATCGTTCGCCAATAAACGATTGCACTTTCTTATAAATCGGAGATCTGTATGAATACAGTGTATTTAGAAACATAACATACCCTTGTGGCGCGTGTGGCGCAATGGTCGGAGGCGCCTTGTAATATACACATGGGGTCGATCCCCACCTCCCAGGCTTACCAAGCTTTCCATCCCTCCGGGGTTAGTACCAGACTTGTCTAGGAGGATAGCAGCACTGGCTCAGTACGTCAGCAGGCCACCGCGAGTCATCATTGTAAAGGCCAGATATGTATCGCTTCCGAACGATGCTTAATGAAGTTGAATGCATGGCGCATCTTTCAGGGTTTGGTCAACGTCGAGAGCTTAATCCTTTTATCCTTTAACATACCTTTGAACTTGCCTAAGTAGGGTGTAATATTATCCATATATTGCGTCATATTTTTACCTTTGGTATGATTAACGTTTGCAATCATAATCATTTGAATCTTTCATAGTAATTTTGAAGTCAGTTTAGATGCCCGTTGACGAGTTTTTGAAGACAAGGCTATTTTAGACCTAATGACTCATGGAACTTGATGCGTGGGGATCTAAATGACTGTATCTTAGTTATGAAATATTCAATTACATAAATTGGGTTGTGTTTGGAAAAATTGAGAAAAAAAAAGAAGGTCCATTTAGGCCTGCTTCGAATACTACGAAAGTTTTTTTAAAAATAAGCCATTCGTTTTGTTATGCAAAAGATCTACCTTGATTTTTAAGAATTACTTTAATATGAGTGGAATCGGTGTATATTTCGATTTCCTTAGGATGCAATATAACACCTCATCTTACCAAGAAATCCTGTTTTGTGAAACTAATGATATTTTTGTTAGGTCGCATGCCAGGACAGCTTAATGTACTACTTGCTGAAGCTGGAGTGCCGTATGATATAGTGGAGGAAATGGATGACATCAATGATGATTTCGATTCCACCGACGTGGTTTTAGTCATAGGTGAGTTTTACAGTTTCACATTCAAAGAATAGCAGAAATTGCCATGTATGTGGTTTCCTCCGGTAGTACACATCCTGGATGTTCGCAAAGCAGGTCGATTTCTCTTGGAGATAAGATCATTTTTCTTCCGTTCTACTGAAGCCGATTTGCGGAAAAATGGGAAAATGTACTAGCAAAAGCGAGCAGCTTCAAATCCAGATTAGATAATCTAACTAGCGAAAAAATGCCGTTGGAAGACCATTTTGATCCCATTCGATTGTTGAATTTGATCTGTTATCTTAGGAGCGAATGACACGGTGAACTCTGCTGCCGAAGACGATCCGAACAGTTCAATTGCAGGCATGCCAGTGTTACGAGTGTGGCGTGCGAAAAAGGTAAAGTACTTACTAACTGTTTCTGAGCTTCAACCCTACTATATTTTTAGGATTCTTTATTTATTGTTTTTTTTTACGTGATTTCTATTCGATATCTGTGCCTTTATAGTCTTCTCTTCTGTTTAAACCTATGTTTTGACTATAAGTGCCAATCTGACACTTTAATATCTACATCATCCGTTTTCGCAAGAAGGTTTCAGTGCTTCTTCCATTCGTCTGTTTTTCTTTATTAACCCTCATTCACAGGGGTAGTCGAGCTCAAATGTGGCTTCGCCTTTATCTTTTGGCTGTTATCTTCCCTCATTAATCTGTTAACTGCTGATGTTGATCCATTTTCCTTGGAAATCAATAGTAGCTTGGCTAGGTTCGTTCTTAGATTGGTATCGCGGGGACTTGCTGATTATTATGGATGATGAGGGAATTTGCTCCCTTGCGACCTGCTTTCTATCAGGACGACAGTAATTATTGTAATGGCAACGAGTCCTACTATTAGTCCACCGAGCGCACGCGCACGATGTGGCAAGCCGAATCGGATATCTTTGAGAATGCGTTATTCATGTATCTTTGAAAATAGCAGCGCATCTCCAATTTCAAATCAAGAAAAAAGGGAATTAAATGTGTTCCATGAATGTACTTTTATGTTGATTTCAGGATTCATATGAAAACATCAGATTTTTCGGCAAACTGGTAATGAGAATGAGGCCACGTAAATTTTTCCGTCACGCCATACTGACGTATGTTTGAGGCATCCCTTTGAATCCACTCATTTGGCGTTGAATTTTAGCCATTGCTATTCTGCTGCATAGGTTGAGGTCGGAGATTTGCAAATATTCATGTTGATGACTTTTTAACGCCGTTCTGTAGATAAAACGTTTAGTGATTTCAATGCCATCATCCTGCAAACATGTAGAGAAGTAAACCCTTCGAAACGGTGCATTTTCGCTTTCTGGACTGCTTTTTAGATATCGAAGCCTCAGTCGCTTCATCTACTCGTTGTGTCCTTTAGTGGTTGGTCACTTTAGAAAGAAGCCGGGAACTGTTTTTTGAACAAATTTTAACAGCTTCACTTACTTGCATACGGATCGGATGGTCTCGAAACGTTAACATTTGTTCTGCTTAGCTAGTGTTGCCTGCGATTAGCGGTATGTCAGCAAAGTAGAGTTGATGTTGCACCAGCCTTCCCTTACATCTTCCAGTATCCAGTTATCACTTCTGCTAATGGAGAGCTGTAAGATATTGTGGGATTATTTATCCTTTTCAAGCGCCATTGCTTACCTTGTATATGACCACTAAGTACTCACTATAAAAGTGTGTAATGAGGGAAAGTAAACTTTTCGGTACTCCTACATGTGATTTTTTAAAAATTTCTTTACAAGATTAACCACAGTGGGTACGGTAAGCGGTAAGTCAATCATGTGACCGCAAAATGTGTAAAAATAAAAAAAATTGAAGAATCGCGTTTCTAAAACATTAATCACAAGGAAGGCGAGAGTCGCTTCAGGTTTGATGAACAGAATATAGGAGAGAGAAACAATTGCTAGAATTTTCAAATGTGTAGAGATTACTAGGAAATGAAGATTCGTTTCTACAATACATTAATCAATAGAGGAGGGAATTGAGGTGAGGAACAGGATAGATCAGCAATTCCATAAGACATTGATCCGTGGATATTTGACCATTAGGACGGTCATCTTCTTTTCCTGCACTTGTTATCACATGGTTTCATTAATAGCTCTTCGTTTGTCGTGAACATGGACGAAGTGCCGTTGGTAGTCGTGAATGCTCTTTTTTCAATCATTCGCTTTTTTTAGTACTATAGTTGACCTCTTGGTTGAATCAGTGCTGTGCTGAGTTGAGCATCTGGAATGAGCCATACTCTGACAACTGATACAACCCTAGATGTTTCACGGAACGGTTATTCTTCGTTCACACAAGGGCATTAAATGAGCACCGTCTTCTAACCCGGGACAGTTCGATTTTGTCTTATTGTTCATTATTCGCCTGGATAACCAGGCGCTAAATGAATGGATCCGGTGTTAAAGTGTACGTTGTATACAATTCTTCCCCATAGTCCTTCCATGTATTTGTTCAGCTTAGAGCCATCCTGTGATTGCAACAATCTCTCCATAATGGTTCCACTTTATGTCACCGTAGCTATTGTTTTTCCACAGTCGAGAATGAAGCTCTTTGCTGATTCTACCATTTTGACTGGGCATAATCATGCTCATGTTCAACTTGTTTGGTTACCTCAGATTAGACGTGACTTTTGGTCGCATGGGCGTAATGGTGGAATAAGGATGCAGTCCACATGTGGGCACATATATATGTATGCACGATTAAATCTGCATACATATGGAAGATGTATATAGATCCTGAATAGTAAAGACAGGAGTCCACCCGCAAAACTGCTTTGTAAAGGTGAGACGTGCAATTTGCGAAATTAGGTTGATAATGGCTTGAATACCTGTTAGTCGGACACTCTCTGGGTGATTAATCAAGTCGCAAGTTCTCATCTGCTAACGGTCTTGCGTACTTTCCATTCTCTTGAATATAAATATGATCTCGATGTTACTCTACACGGATTTCTACATTCATCGTTGGTCCTATCTATTGCAACAATTTCCAGAAAGCCTAATGAGAATGCAATTAATTGCTGCTTGCGGATTATTGGTGTTTCGTCTCTCATGCTTTGCTTCTACTATGTTTTGTCGTGAATCGTTTACTGCATGGAATAGGCGCTGATCCGATTTTATGTAGAGTTTTGGAGGGGTACATATCCTTTAGGACATTCGATTTAGGTTTATGTTGCTGATTTAATGGACATTGTAATTCCATACCTTAGTCGTTGCTACATTACATAGTAATTATCGGTCTGGAACTCCACAGAAATTTTGTTTAAATCTGTCATTGTTGGCAAAGAAATCATTAATGAGAATTTTGTTTTTGCTCTTCTCTATAGGATTTCCGCTACTGGATACGTCGATTTCGTGTCTCGGGGAGTTAATGCAATGTAGGTGTTAAGCATAGGTTAATCGAATAGGGATGAAAGATGTTTCGCCGGTAGACGTCTGGTACTGTTAGTGAAGAGTTCTAACAATTTTTTGCTTTCCACCAGCATCATTAAGGTGACTCTTTCGCTGCTGTAAAAAATGAATTTCACACATATTCATAGACATCTTATGTATGACGTACGTTTTTCAGTTAATCTATTGATATCATAGTTAGTATATAATTAGTATTCTTTGTCAGTACACTGAAGTCCGCAGTAGGTGCTTTTCGATGCCCCAGTTGTGGTTTCAGCTCGATTCAGTGCTACCGTCTTGTTGCTTTCTTATCTAGCCGTAAGGTACACGAATGGTAGTTCATTTTTAGGCTTGTCCACAGTTTGACATTTCATTCTGGAAGCCAAACTTAGAGAAAGCCTACGGCAGGAATTGCTGCGAGGCAATGAGCGATGACGATGAAAATTCTTTTACAGTTTTTATCTGTTGCTTGTTTACAAGGAATTTTTTTGTGATCATGAATAGCATAGTTGGGAACGAACAATTAGATGCCTTAGACCATTTCATTGCAAATGAAATGGTGGTTCGTTAAGCAAGAATGTGTGGCAATTTACATAATAACGGCTGGATATGGTGAGTAACCCTCCTTTTTTGTTGTCTCTAATTTTGGCAGTTTTTTCATGCGTTTCACAGATGTGCACATACAAATGCCTACGAAATCACAAGTGCAAATTCTGGTAATAGCGATTACTACTTATTCTGCAGTGTTCTGTAAAGGCTTTAAAATGGCCATACAGCCAATTGGTTGGAATTTCGATTCAGAATTAAAAAATTGTTATACTTATTCTCTATAGGTGGTGATTATGAAGCGAACACTCGGAGTGGGCTACGCGGCAGTTGATAATCCTGTATTTTTCAACGACAATACTGTAATGCTTCTGGGTGATGCGAAGAAGATGTGTGATCAACTACTAACTTCACTCCAAGGCACTTCGCACTAGGAGACGAAGGCACTGATGATCGCGATTTCAGTGTCATAGTAACTATGGCTTATTTTGCTTATACTTGTATTACCGCTATTATATTTCACTTGTTAGTGTGATATCGAGACTTATTTGTCTATGTCTATGTAAACTAAGTAAAAGTATTATAAAGTTAAGCATGACCTTCACTGGACCTCATCGAGTGAATCAGCACTAGTAACGGTGAGGTTACTACCTCCATTATTTGAATCCTAGTTTATGCTTAGATTTTTATGTACAACTCAAAGGATTGTGTCTACCAAACTGTTTCTGCCATGTTCCATCGACAGTGAGTAACTCAGCTTTTTACTACTTGCTGGCGTGTGAGTGATACAGCAGAATAGCTAACCGGGTTATTTGAATACGTACGACAGTCGCGCGTGGAAAGGACAAATTTGCTCCAGTTCGTAGCTTAATCCTTCAATTCTTATCAAAAAAAATCTACAGTAAGTTTGCATAAGTCATTCCAGTATTTCTGAATTGGGTATCTCATAGTTGTCTGTGTTTCTTTTCTATAGGAAAGGGACGGTTTCACATAAATCGTAGTATAATGAGAATCGCGACTATCTTCTCCTAAAGGATATAGTTGTTCGAATTGTTTTACGTGGAAGTAAGATCAAGAATGTTAAGGTTATTTTGGTCGAGGTGTACGATCTTCTGGAAAGACAACTCTACACAATTTGTAGAATCTACCGTAAGCTGAGAAATTGAGGATGGATTGGGTGTGAAATTGCTTACGGAATTCGTCCTGCACGTCAGATGGAATTCACGCTTCCGCTACCTGGCCGTCATTTATGGATTTGGAAAGATGGTTCTGTCTAAACCGCCATGACTATGATATTGTTATGTCATATTGCTCTCATTGGTGGAATCTACGTGCTGTGACACAACATTTGGGGTCATCTGCTTACTCGTCTGTTGGTAATGAAAATCTTGAGGTGACATCTGTCCGTTCTTTAGTTGGTCATAGTTGTATTCTCCTTACTGTGGCGGGTAATAGTTGTATTCTGCGTAATATGGCGGTTGGTAATAACTGGGCTTTCGTGCTTTTGGGCTTTCTGTGGGGCCATCTGCGCACTTGCCACTTGGTTACAGCAGCATTCTCCGTACTGTGGAAGTTGATAATAGATTATTCTCCATATTATAGTACTTGATAATAAGGGTATTCTGCGTGCTGTTTACCTTATTGGGGCAAATGTGCACCAGCTTTGTGGTCATGGATTGTATCGATATGTTGTAAAGCAGATAAGCCCTTCTCCATAGATCTTTTTAGGCCCACCAAGCCCTACATCCCTCCGAGGTGAGCAAACTGGTACCAGATTTGTCTAGGAGAATAGCAGCACCGATTTGAAATGGCAATACGCCGCTGCGAGGTGTTATATAGCTCAGATCAATCACCTTTACTATGCTTGATGTGGTCGAATGATTACCGCATCCCTTAAAGATTGGTCAACGACGAACGCTTTACGCTTTATTGCTTTCTTGAGTACATCAAGCGGCAGAAATTTTAGTCATTGTTTTCACACCTCCGTTTTCATTATAATGAGCATGAGTTGTACATTGAGGATTAAGAGTTTCCGATGTGGTCAGTGTCTTTTTTCTTGTCATTCGTAAGCCCAATAGGTATCGTAATTTTTTCGTGTTCACCTATCCTATATTTTATGCAAATTAAACCAACAAATACAACCACAACGTTGCTGAGATATTTGCAAAACTCCGGACCGCAGGTGTCTGCGGTGGGAACGAACGCGCCATTACCCTTTCCGGGGGCTAACATGTTCACCACCACACCATGCGGGTCCTCCTTTTCGCCTATCTCTCAGCTGGTGCTATTACACCATGCACACTACATCTACGTCTTTCTTTAGTAGCTCTAAAATATTCGTGTAGCTGTCAGGAGCAGATATGGAGGAATAAGCAGTATTCAACCATGTTAAAATAGCATTAAGGTAAAGAATATATCTCCATGAGTTCTTTCTATAATATTGTATTGATTGTGTAAAACGTAGAGATATATCTGGATAGATTGCTCTTCTCGTTCTTTTTTCCTCCTTCCTCACTGAATTCATCAACGTTGTTTTTCTCACATTTTCGAAATTTCTAGAGAGACATGCCCTGCCAGACTTTTCCAAAATGGGAAGGATGTCACCGCGATGGATTTGCTGTGGAAGAAAACGAAAGAATGTGATAAGTAATAGTTCTTAAGGCAGTCGCATTTTGCATATTAAGTACTAATGACGTCTCTCAACATCTATACGACGGCAACGCTAAGATCTGAGTGACACTTGGCCTGAACTGGCCGTGTGCTCCTAGCCGCTTTCCTCGCTGCCGATCGATACCCGCCGGCCGAAGCTTTCATCGGGTTGAGTGCGTTCGTACGATGTGTTCGAATTTCATCTGATATTACAGCTTTCCTTGAAATGTCTTGGGTCGAGTAGTGTCCACAGAAGTTTAGACTTTCTCATAGGAAAATGACGAAGAACTCACTGAGCCAAATGCAATAGCAGTCAGATCTGATGCCGAAAAAAATTCTTTGCAGCCGGCGGCACAACGAATCGCTCTGCGTGGAGGCTTTAAAATGTACTTGGAGGATTTGTGTTTTACTTTCGGATTATTACTGCGTTCCATACCAACGAAGACGTTGTTCGAATAATGGGCTTTTTGCAGCTCTTCTTCATAAAACGTCTGTGGTTCTTGGATTCACTTCTCATCATTACCACTTGTGTTTTTACAAGGAGTTGCCTTGACGAGATAGCCATTGTCATTCTTCGGCCATTAAACTCGATCATTTTTTTTTCACGTTTATTTCAGTTTTTAACGACTCAGCTCATTAATTTTGTTCGAAGATAGTTTCATTAAAATCCATTTTTCGTTTTTTCGTATTCTGTTGCCAAATTCATCTTGTTTACATGGCTTTTCTTTAGACCTAATTTTCATGTTATCTTTTGAAAAGCTAATGCAACTATAACTTTTGTGGCATTCGTTGTTTTAGCATCGTTTCCCTAGAAATTGCATTCAGTGACTTTTTAAGCTGTCTTTTATCAGTTATATGTTAGAGCGCTCTTAGTTATGTTTTAATTGTTTTGTTCGTTTATCCTTATTGTTCTCTATGCGGCGTAGTCGTTTATACTTCTGCTCATTTTCTTCAGTGTTGTGCTTTTCGTTTGGTCACGACAACTCACCAACGAAACATGCTGATTATTCCGGGCAACGGCAATTGTCTGGAATTTTTCGGAAACATGTTGTTCGCTCCGTGATATTTCGCTACTATGTGCTTCACTCTTGCGACATTCGGACGCTGAAATTCCCTCTGAAATGTTGACTTTTCCGCTGAAGCGCATCTTTTACTGAAATATTTGATCGTATGTTTCATGTTAAAGCCTTAAAGAAATCAAGTTTTATGGTATCAGTAACATTATTGATTACAGAAATCGTCGCTTTTCTGAATCACTTTCGTGCTAATTTATTCTGCTGGTCTAATATTTCATTGTTTTTGTGTCTCATCACCAACACCTTCCATGTTTTCAGTTGCAATGAAATTCGTTTCCGTCGTCGCACTTGTCTTCCTGCTGGGACTCCCTTATATTCGGTACACAATTTCTTTTTCGTATTAGTTAAACCTATAGCTAGAGCACTTCTCAAAGTTGTACTTAACATGGAATAAGGTTGCTGAACAAACGAAGTTTTAATTTATTTGCGTCTGAAATATAGTGAATGTGTGATTTCTGTCATGTCACTTTTGACGTGCAAAAATGTTCTTTTTAAATGTATTTAGATCAAAGAATTCTGGACCATGAGTATTTGGTATCTTTTTAATATTCGGATAGTTATATGGAATCTTATGCTTGGCAACTGAAATTGAATAAAAATTGAGGCTGCTTATTTTTTTAAGTTAAACCATGTTAATTTTTAATGAGTTCGGCCCTGTCTAACGTATCGTACAACTTCGCTACCATATGCACTGATATCAATCCACAGATGAAGTATGAAATTTATAATAGTGCCTAGGATCGACTTTCTATTCAAATTCAAAGTCAAATTTATGTCTCGATTTCAGTCCACTTTCTTCGGGTTTCCTCTACATTCTTCCATGCAGAGCTTTTTCTCTACCCTTTTTACGTACCCTCATTCGCTTATAGAACACAGATGTGGTTGCGCCTGTTAATTTGCAGAAAGCCATTCTTCGTGCAAGTTTGTTCTTTCGATTTGAACACTATTTCCGGAGGAAAGAGTTCATGAAGATGGTTTATCACAACCATATGGTCGACTGCTGTTGAGGAGTATACGGAGGTATTTCGAGGAGGACAGACAGGGTGCTCGCTCATCACTGTGCTTTCACGCAGTCTTTTGTTGAGAACATTGCTGATGCTCAACTCCTTTTTACTCACATATGGCTGAAAATAGAGGGTATATAAAGATGCCGAGATATGTGCGAGATTTGTTGTTAAATTGCCTACCAAAGGCCGACAGCATTGTGGTTGGACGATGGACGAAACTTCTTTCGTCAAATAAAGGTGGCAGAAATGACCAAAAACAGGGAAATACATAGAACGTAGGGCGCCGGTAGAAAATAAAATAAAAGTTATTAAGAAGGTTGCAAGGAAGAGGCGGAATAGAACATAATGGATTCTACGCACTGAATTTAATGCATGCCACCCGTGTGGAAAAATTAGGGGTAAACTCGCGCTGCAAAATTTGATGTGTCTGTGAACGTATCAATACCCTTTTTTCCAGGTTGACTATATTATACGACATCTAAGCGCTTTGTAATTAGAGCAGTGGTATGCTAAAATTTTGGCAGCGCTTCTCCTGTAACATTCTACTATTTTTGGGATAGTATGTTTCCCTGTTAGACAAAGTGCACTTTCACTCACATTTGGCTCGACGTAGTAATGGTCGTGAGTGGATGTCAACTCGTTTTCTATGTGGTTGTTCATTTTACCGTATACATGTTTTTAATGCAGTTTTTGTAATCAGTCGATAGCTCATTGAACGCAGGCCGTAGTCTTGGGTATCGGGTCTGCAGACCCATTCTGTATGGGTAACAATTTCCACGCAAAGAACCAGGGAGCCGTTCTTCGGTCGAATTCCTCTAGAAAAGCTCTAAAATGATTAATATTTCAGTGTATCATCTTGAGCGGGAGACATTTTAAAGCAAGCATGCCTAACAATCGCTTTCGTTGAGGTGAACACACATCATTTGCTGGGAAAATTGATGGGTGGTCCAGTGTTCCCAGTGGTAATAAGTGGTTGTCAGAAATACCATCACAGCTTGTAACGAGTATGTCTAACTAGTTTTATTAGAAGTACAAAACGATAAAGATGGGAATTTGGCATTATTGTCAGAGTTAATGAAAACTGTAGATGCTCTGTTGAGGTTATCGACTCCGAGAATTCCTCATTTTCATTCTAATTGCTTTGTGATTTAACGACACATTTGATAGGTTCTACTGCGTTTAGTGCGGAATATTTGTGCTACCAGTGTATCTCATTGAGTGATGATCAGGAAGATTGTGATAAAAGCGATTTGGAGAAGTTGAAAACATTTATCAAGGCAAGTGAATCTCTCATTAGTTGAGTATTATGATCGATTATCTCGAGCTCTTTCCCTAGGATTTTTGTTTAAGCCATATTGATTTCAGGGAAACTACAAACTTAATAGTTGAAACACTGTAAGGCTAGTTAGAGTTCCAGTACACAATTCCACACTTGATTATTCTGAGATACTATTTCGTCTATTTCGTGCCAATGGCGTAGTATTCATGAAACAAGTATTAGAATAGAAGCTGTTATTTCATCGGGAACAGTCAAAGTTAAGGGAGCTTAAGGAGCTTACTATCTAGCGGTTTTTACCATTTTTGATGACATGAATCCTTAAATTTCGTTTTATTTAGGCATGTCCCGTTCTCGAAGAAGGATCGTACAAAGGATCTAAGGCGAAAGGTTGCAGAAAGATTATTCAGGTATGCATTCTGGTGTAGTTGAAATGAAATAATAAAAAATGATTGGCAAAGAATGTGGAGATGTGTTTTCTTTTTTTCTCTTTTTTTCCTTATTATCCGATTACAGACAGTCGAAAGTAAGAGGTCGATTATACGTGAATGCGCATATTCTGGGGATGTGGTGGACGGACAGAAGAAAACTGGCAACTGGGGCATAAATATGTATTACTATCAATGCGAAAATACGGTAAAACGTTGAAATATTTTTACTTGCCTTTTTATAAACTTCATACGTCACAATAATTACTTAGAAAGTTGTCATAATTTGACAACGCGTATAGTACGTTACACGATGCACTTGCTTTTCGCTCTATGTTGAAATCGTCATGTTTCAAACTAGCACCATAATATAGTAGGTGAAAAATTACAAAGCTTTGATGCTCGAAGGTCAAATCCTTCTGGAAAATATTAGAATCTGATTTCTGATGAATTCCAGACATATGAAAAGTCGGTTAGGTCGTTTCATAACACTGAACGTGAATCGTGTAAAACTATATCGTTCTCGTAATAAAAACACAATAAGCGCTTAAAATCGACAGGAAAACTCCAGAGAAAATCAAAATTAAAATCTACAGGACTCAAATGTTTCAAGTCAAACTACACTAGGAAGTTGGAATGTCTATAGTGCAATCTTCTAATTTACATGTTTGGTCAGATTGGCTAGCTGGTCTACCTAATCAACTTTGCTTACTTTTTTAGCCACATTTACTTTCACCTAATTCAAATTATTGGCCGCTGAATTCGCTCTGTGAAACGAACTGCGTGCTCAATAGAAACAGCAGTCAGCTTTCATTCCTCAGAGGTATTCGGTAGTGAAGCGACGGTGAATACGGTGGCTTGTTATGCACCAACGAACTTGTACAGCACGTTTCGCTTATCATTGCGCTCTATCACACACTTCCAGAAATTGACTGGACAGAATTATTGCTGCGATCCATGCAGGAGTTTGAAATTTCTTTGCAGATAAATTTCGAAATGTGGCTTTTTTTCCTTGTAAAGTCAAAACTTACTAACGCATTTACAGCAATATGAATCGTATGCGAAACCTCAATTCATGTCGTATGTTATTAATTGGATTAAAACCCACTAAAGCATACAAATCTTTTCCAGTAATACATCATTTTTTTCCATTCTGTGATGATGGGATTCGGTTTTTTCGTTCTCAAACGTACAATTTTTTTCGTAGTTTTCGTAGAGCATTTTGGCAGTGAAGCGATTGAGCAAACGAGGTTGAGTCCGTCTGAACGCAGTGTCTTCCCCAAATGCATCCTTGCCGTTTTCCGATGCGGCGAAGTTTTGGATTTTCCGAGTGTTTGAATTCCAAACAAATTTGAAGTGAATTTAATGCTTTACAACTATTTATACCATTAGATCTGCAGCGTAAAATTACCTACTGAAATCTGTAAACTCTGGAGATCCCCAAGTACTCTAGTTATTAAAAACCCAACATAAGTCTTTTTGGGTTAATACCTTTCCGATCTTCTAGTGGTTCTTTTTATTTATCCATTGCGGATGAAAGCGCCCAACAGTTTCATCTTCGAATAGGATTTCGTTACATCTAAGAAGATCAAATTCAAAGAACTCCATTTTTCCAACACCGACTTTCTATTAACCTCGGCATTGATTGATAATTCGATGTTCTTCTTCAATAAGAAAACACGAAGTTGTTATTATATATTATAATAACAACCTCGTGTCTGTTTATTGAAATAAAACATCGAACTCTATTTTTTCGTATAGAGCCCATATTGATTTCTGGCACACGTAGAAACTCTTTTAAAAGGTGAATAATAAACCGGCAATCAAATGAAATTTTCCGAAACGATTCTTCAAGTAACACTGCTACTTTAGGGTAAGGATCCATGCAATGGAGCTTGGAGTGCTGCTGTTACAGCTCTGCCTTTGTTAGTAAGCGTTAGGGTGTTGCTCTTCAACTAAAGCACCTTTCGTCATGATAATTTGTTCACCTTCCGTAAGAATCACGTTTGATATGATTGATTCTAGTTCTCACTGATAATTATCCTTATTCAAATCTGGTGATAAGCCAAATGTTTCAAGTGCCCAACCTATTCAATTTGTATTTTCTTTTCGCCTTTCATGATAATTCTCTTATTTTTTAAATGCTACAGTTATTCTAGCGGTGTTTCGTTGTTGTGACTCACAGAAACTCGATTTCACGAAGAGTTCTGGTTTTTTCTTTTTTATATAGGACAGGACTTTTAATTACACGATGTAAAAAGTAGATCTGAAATACCTGTAGATATGTTTTATATGTCTGGTGATATTAAATTCCTTGGGAAAAGTTTGTCACTAGGATTGTGATATGAATAAACGTTTTATCTATTCGCCGTAGGTACCCTACCAACCTTACACTAATGCTTGGCGAAGTGGAATTCCACTAGACGCGCTTCCGAATTCAGAAATAATTCAGAAGAATTTGTGGTTGGCAGGTCCCTCAGCATACAGAAGAACAAAAAATCAGAAAGAGTGGAAGCTTCAACCATGATCGTAGGCAAGTGATAGGTAAACGCACAAAGTTGAGCCTCTTATCCACAGTCTATGATAAGAATAGGAAGAAATGAAAAGAGTTCGTGGAAGATTTCCACGTTAGATGATCTAAATATAAACAGTGAAAGGAAATGAATGAGTCAAGTTGGAGATAACTACATAAAGAGTGTCGCGTTTTGTTTTGCAATACTGCATAATATGAACGCAGTACTTTACAGTGAGTGTGAGTTGCTCATCAAAAACAGACGATAGCCTAAAAAGAAGCGCGGTTAGTACACGTCGCAAGAAATAGTTCGGAAAGTGATAGAACGTTAGGGTCCTGTCGCGACCTCTACACTGATCGTTTCTGGTTGCTCATTACTATCCGAGACGGATTGAGCCGCTGACTGTGGTAATGAATGCGAAGATGAGCCATTTTGCTCTTCATCAAAATCGCCAATCATTGCCTGAAAGTAGTTTGTGTCTAGCGGTCTACAGATAAAACAAACTGAGCGAGACTCGTCAGCGTTCGCAAAGTATTCATAAGTAACCAAGGAAACTGGATCAATACGCGCCACCTTCATTGCGGCATTCTTACACGGGCAGCGACATATGACAAGAATCGCTCACCTTTAAGCCGACGATTTCGCCTCGAACAACAAGTAGCTGGGGAAGATTTCGGAAGTCTTCGAGCACTTCATAGTTTCTACATCCATGCACGATTACCTAAAAACAGGAAAGTTATAGTAAAACATTGCAGGATACGAACACGCAAATCATGTCAACAAAAACTTCACGTAACGATCTAGATATTGGACATTTTAACTCAGAAACATTTTGGAGAATGTTCTTCCACAGTATTTGACTTGTATATTTCTCTCCACCAGAAGCTTTTTTGTATCTATGCATTACTCGAAGCATAAATCAGTGATACAAACCTTTTTGAGTGTGGTGTGATTAGCCAAATCTACGACTGTGGCGCGGTTAATCTTTTCAAGGTCTAATTCACGAAGATAGATGAACTGGAAATTACATCCTTCGTTTACTTATGAATACCGCACAACACTTATCTTATACGGTTACCTGGAGTTTCGGCATACATTTAGCCATATAGGAGAAAATCGAATCGGGAAGGAAAGGATAGTCGACCGGGCGATCGACTATGCACATTCGCTCTACTCTCTGTTCAAACTTGTTCAGTATGGCCATCAGTGGTCCCTAAACGATAACAGATTCGACGGTGGTTCTTCCCTAGAGTCAAAACAGTGGCAAATTAGAATTCTTCGTTTTTTTTTTGCCAATTACATGCTCTAGATACCACAAGTGATGCACTGTGAGACATTTCTTTCATCAAATCCATGAACCACATAATGAGTAGGCATTTCTTGTCGCGTATTTCTGAATCCTAGCCAAAAAGATTCTATAAATGTTGTTTTTACAAATATTATAGTAAAACCTTACAAACGAGAAGCTCAGAGGCTGCGAAGATGTTTATAATGTATTGTTCCTGAGTGGTGCAGAAGTGAATAAAGTGAATGGAATTTTCCCTATCAGTAAATGGATTCATTTCTCTTCAAGCGTCATATGTTAGGCGTACAACGCTCAACAACTAGGTCATTTCTATAGAGAAGTGTTCTTGCCTTTTGTATAACACTGAAATAGAAGCAAAAAAGGGGGATGAGAAGCGGCAGGGGTGCATGAGGACTCCCAAATTTTAATGTTTTCAAGCTGCGCCGTCGTCATCAGCGCACAAATTCCAACCTTGGTACGGTGTTCAAGCGATTACCCGATATTCGAAATCTATGTTAGATACCAAGTTGAATCATCAAAGAACT
Organism: Angiostrongylus cantonensis; assembly: GCA_009735665.1. Classification (NCBI taxonomy): domain Eukaryota; kingdom Metazoa; phylum Nematoda; class Chromadorea; order Rhabditida; family Metastrongylidae; genus Angiostrongylus; species Angiostrongylus cantonensis. Next base: position 93,907 of record MQTX01000294.1, on the reverse strand, counting down.
ATGATGACATGCTTTCTTAATAGCGGAGCAAGGGCAGATATTTGTATACGCTAGTAAAAGCAAAATGAAAGCTTGAGTACGGGTTTCTCACGACGAAATGGACTGGAGTAATGCAATACTGGATGGATTCGCCAAAACTGCACAATTACATTTATGAATCCCATCACATACTCTGAAAATCTCTTTTGCTTCTGCTATTCTGCTTTGCTTCCCCGAAAGGATTGAGTAATATTAAGAGTTATGCGTTTACGTTAGGCACTGTTCCACGTTGTCACTTTCCCATGAAAAACATATTCCTATTTTTTTTCATACAGAATTTATGAACAGAGTACTCGCTGGTTTTCTACAGTTTGAAATGGAGATAATGCAGAGAGCAATGTCATCGACATCACAGCACAAAACTATCGGGTAATTAACGCTACTCGAATAGAGAAAGAACGACGCATTAATGCACCATGTTAGCAAGCATGATACTTAGGTAAGCGCATTTCAACACGACAATTGTGAGTGGTTCCTGGAATTGATGTTCAGTCTCAATTTTGTGAGCTATGGATCTTCGATGGTCTTCGGGACGTCGGACGCAACCTCATGTAGTTTCGCTGGTTCGTGCAGCAGTGCAATTGACAAAACAACGATGTCCGTCGGCTCTTCGGCCTGCTCGTGCTTGACTGGATTGCACGAATACGCCGAATAATTGTGCCCACAACAAATCGCGCATTATTTGCTCCAGAATAACAACAATTGTGGCAACGCCTTATTGGTCTTCTGTGAAGAATATCCTCATTCAACATTCCAAAAATTCCTAATTTTGAGCAGAATAATGTGACGTAAACACGAAGTACGGAAGTGTTAATGCATATTTCCTGACGTGTCGGAGTGACCTTTGCTCCATTATTCCTTATTTCTAGTGAATTAAAATGTATGTACGAACTTATAGCAAATTGGTGTCTAACGATTTTGGAACTGTAGATAACATGATGTGCGTCTTACAATTTTATTACCTTAATAGTTAAAATTAGTTCTATGGAATTTTATGACTATATTGGAGTGTGGCTTGTGTGAAGGTCAAAGCTTGTTTACACTTTGGCTTCCCAGCGTTGTGAAAGATCGGCTGCCTAACAAAAGATATATTATTTGTTGGAGCTGAGAGCTTTGTATTTGACTTCACTAGTTATTAATATTTCACTAAGCACAGAGAACTAGATCAATTTTCGTTAACGATACTAAAAACAGAGAAAACAAACCAAACGAACCTCATGTTCTTCGAAATGGCAAGAACAGCAGTAGATATATGCGACTTGGCGATTCCAGAAGACTGGTCCGTCGCGGCTAATATTCACAGTCATTTTTTCATGACCTAAGCGTGGTCTATTACACGTAGTGTTTGTATTGGGTTATTTGTTGTAACAGATAGAATAAACGGAGGAGTATGAATTACCTGAACAATGGTTTTTCCGGAAGATCACATAAACCCATACGGGTTTTGCTTCTGACCTTGTTACCTCCATCGCTATGGAATGCCACAAAGTCGATACACGTTCACAACTGGAAATTTTCTTTAAATACCGATTGTGATATTATACAACGTAAACCTGCCAGAATTTTGTAGGGAAATGTGTTAGAATAAGGTCAGAGTGCAAACACATAGAGAAATAAGCGAGTCAGAAATGCTTTACCAGAGAATTCGTGGAGCAGGAAGCTAACAGATATCCATCTTTCTTCAGGAAGCTGTAATAAAATACGATAGATAATGTTAGCTGCACTGCACGAGACTAATGAATAGATGGTATGGGTGGCGCAGATGCGTCTTTCGAAGGCAGATGGGGCACCGACGTTCAGTTGCTGCGACAGAGGGCTCCAAGAATAATTCGTATGCCGTCCATGTGGGCATTTGTGTTCCTCATAATTTTTTGTGTTAAATCAGACAAAGACATTGAAACCTACCACAATTTTCGGTATTGTTCTATGAGAGTCAACCGTGAACTGACTTTTAAAGTTTTCATCCTAATTTCACAACACCTTCGCCCATAGTTCATAAAAATGGCATCTCAATTTTTGGGCTGCACACTAATTATAGAAGAATTTGAAAAAGTTGAGTATATGAATACAACAAACCGGGTTCTGTCCTTCAATGGTAGGAAATATAGGACTTTTCGTGCGAGTGTCCGAGGCAATGCCCCCATGGGGTCCGCCCCCATTTCTGCGTCTCCAAGCACAATCGCACTCTTCAGCTAGCACGCTCGTTTCTGCGTGCACCTCCTGAAAAGAGCACTTCGACGTTAGCGTCTGGAGACCAGTTAGCAAGTTCCGTCCTCGAAACTAGCAACTATACACAAAAAGTCTGATTTCAACATCAGCTGACATCCAATTAAAATGATGGATGGGAAAAAAATAGAAAAAAACGCGCTTGGCATTAAAATCTTTCATTTTAGAATCCCTCTTATTTTTAGCAGAGAGTGATATAAAGCCCAAATAGATTCTGGCAATTAACGAGTATCTGAAAATGTGTTTCAGGATCTGCTCCTTTGCTATGGTTCTCATTTTCTAGTAGTTCACTGTTCTCCAAGAACGAGTGCAGAGGTTCACTCAGAAGTTTGACATCAGAAGTTAAATCGAAGAATCAAGAAGTAGCAAGTTGTAGAATTGAGAAAAACTCGGGTGATTTTAAAAGAATGCTCAACTTTCCAATTAATGAACGGAATGAACAGAATTGCAACCTAACTCCGATGGAATCTCATGCATTTCTAACGAAGCGATGTTCGAAAGGTTATTCATAAACAAAAAAAATGCTATCTGTACGAAAGTTTTGCACGCAAAAGGTAAAGCAGGCTAACTTGACCACAGATGGTAGAGAATGACGGAAATTGGTGGTCACGGATGGGCAGCTCTCATCGCCCAACACGGTACTTAATGAACTTTTTTGAAAAACAATTCAACGGAAGAAATTTATGGAATAGCGTTAAATTGGAATGGTGAAATGCACAAAGCGCTTGCAAACAAGCAGACGACTAGTAATTGCTTGAAGAAAAAATAACAAAGTCATGAAGGAAACTTCATTGTAAAATTAAAGACATTCGGCTTCGAAACGTTTAAGCACTCCCGAAGTCACAGTGATACTGAAGTATGAGTAAAACTCGGAACCTCAGCTAGGCTGCAAACTCGCTATTATCATTGTGCCGGTTGCGCACTTGTTATCTCCTGCAAATTCGAGGCTCTTGCTATGACTTACTCTCGGCCAGTTTTCTTACCCTAACTTTGCTAACCAATAGCAGCATCCACCACCGTTCTGTTGGCAAACTAGTCGCGTGGTGGCAAATCTCCCTGTGATCCACAGGAGAGGCAACTGCTTGTGGCGGTGACGACCTGTTCCAGACTTTGGCCAGGCCGACCTCGGAGCTCCAAGACAAACAATGGCTAAAATAGAAGAACTCCGAAAAAAGGAGATTATGCTGGGGCAGGCACGCACAACCACTGAAGACGGGCCGTCCAAGTATTCAAGTAAGTAACTGTGCCATCAACTCATATTTACTCGTCAACGAGAATGGTCTAAAAAACAAAACCGGCGTCGAATTCACAGTCTGCTAAATTTTTAGTCGTAATAACGTGAGGAGCATGAGCACATGAGCCTTATAAAGGGCAATCGGGGGTTCGCGGCCCAACTGAGGCTCCGAGTTTTGCTCTTATCTCAGCATCGTTGTGTCCATATTACTCATCATACCTAGCCGTGATAAAAGAATACGCAGCAAATAAAAGTCAAAACTATGCACTACTTTATCAGTTACTGTTTCAGTATCATTGTGATGAATAGAGGGCCAGCTACATATTATTCCCGTTAGAGCAGGATAGCACGCGATTTGAGGCATCTATCACTTTTGTGTATTTATTTGCTACATTCAGCGCGACATTTTTTGGGTCCAACTTCGCATGTTAGTCTTCAGCAAATCAAAAAAAAATCCATACGTTCAATATTCTCATATTTGAACAAAAAACAAATTGTGTTGATTAGAAGAGCAGCACCGTCACTTCTTTTCCAATTTATACCACTAAGACCGCCTAAATTTAGAAAAATTTAAGCAATCAACATCTTAATTGAATGACCATTTAATAAATTATTCAGGTCGGTTCCGGAACTAAGTCGGCTGCAATGGCAATGGGTAGTTCAATTCCCAATTTGAGATAACCAATGTTGGCAAACGCTTTTTGAGAGAGGAATCTATCGACAGAGAAGAGTGTGGCGATCAGATAGCGCAGGGTTATGAGTTGTGTGAAGGATGTGGATTCATTTCTTGATACGTCAGAGTCTTGTTACTGAGAACTTTGGAAGCCGCGTGTAGTCGAGCATTCTTGTGGAACGGAAAATATCTTGTTTGTTGTGACCACCTCTCACAACTGCAATGAAGAAGTTTATTTTCGCGTATGATCACACCTAACCGTCGTCAATAGAACGGATTTCTACAGCTGCGTACTCGTTAGAACCACAAAAAGCATCGAGAAACCATAAACTCTCACATGGACATCGCATGTGTTCCACATGGCAACACAAGTTGTTGTGAATTTTATAGACTCTATCGTGCTACGTTGTCCTAGCGTATACAAAGACTCCTCAATGCTAAATAGTGGAAACCAAGCAGATGGAGTAGGGGGAAGGGGGAACCTGACTATCACTAGCTGCAGTTGTTGTGTGATCGTAGCAGATATGTGAATACTAACGGGACTCAGTGGCACGGTCCATTCCATCCACTTAGGAATACTGTTGGCCGCGGCGACTCTTGCTGCTTGTTATATATACATATATATATATATATACATATATATACATATACATATACATATACATATGTTCACTATATACATATAATCATAGCCACAAAAATGCAGAGATATTTGCAAAATTCCGGACCGCAGGTGTCTGCGGTAGGCGTTAAAAAACGGTAAAAACAACACGGCTGAGAGAAAGGCGAACCGAGGGATCTGCATGGTGTGGTGGTGAACGCGTTTGTTCTTGGAAACGGTAACAACGCCTTCATTCGCCACAGCAGACACCTGTGGTCCGGAGTTTTGGACATATATCAGCATCATTTGCTTCCATTTCACATAACACCCTGTCGTGAAGAAGAATAGGCAGTAAATAAAAACCGATTACGTTTAGTGATTGTAAGCAACATGAAAAATTAAAAAATGATTGAGAGGAAAGGCCTTTAAGAAGAAAAGTGAAAATTTTGATAGCAAAAAATTTTTTTAGTAACCAAAAATGAAATCGCTGAAGTGTTGGGTTGATGATAATAGCCAGATTTCGCTGATGAAAACAATGGTATATAAGTTCATTAAGTAAAAAAAAAAAACTGCCTGGCAAATGCATTTTCAAGTGAGCCCTAAACGTTGAGCAATTACATTTTATCGAGTGCATATGAGCTGGTAATCATGGCGCAATCCATTGATCCATTGTAATAAATGTTGTTCTGAGTGTACAACTGTGAAAATGCTCAGAACTTTGTCATCGGTTTGCTTTCGAGGTGATGAGAAAACATTTTGCTTGGAACACTTCAGGCATTTCCGATAGGACATCGATCGAAAATGAATCCACGACGACGAATAAACAAAACATTTCGCACTCTTGAAATCGATTAGAGTGTTAGTTGGTCACCTGCACGAGCTTCACGGCAATGTGCTGCAATTGTTGGTCTAAAATATACATCGGAGTGTTTGTACGTGCCATCGCTATGCTCCTTTAAAACACGAAAATTCTCCGTCATCAATATTTAACACTCGCGAATGAGATCTGGTCCTGGTTTATTGGGGGCTGAACGACGTCAAATTTTCAGCCTTTGTGGAGATTTTTTGAAAGTGAAAAATATTTTTTAATAGCGAGACGATTTAGTCGCTTGTGAACACATGGATTGTAGAAAAGGCTTTGCTCTACCGTTCTATGGATACGAATGGTATTTGTGATACTATTTACTATACGTTGCTATGGTCCATTATACAAGCAGATTATCGTCAGCATTTGCAAGTGATTTGCAACTTATGAGTCTCTGTCCCAGTATTTCCTACACCTGCACTTTCTATACGATAACTATCCTTCACTACAAGCAATTAGAATTGAAATGGCAATCAATTAGCCTCAAAATTCCTGGTTAGTGAACTCACTCTGAAAACGGTTTGTTGTACATTTCTAAATGCAGAATAGAGCTTTTCCTGGCTAACACAACATCTGTGTTTCACAAGCTATCAGTTTATAGCAAAAAGTCTGGAAAAATTTCTAATGTATCCATGTGTATTTATTTGGCAAGGTCTCTTGTAGTATAAAACGATATGAAAAACCTGCTCAACTACCACCAAACTACCATCACTGGTTGTGGCAAAGTTAGTCGCCTTCACATAGGAAATAGCATCGTCTGTGGATTAGCCTCAGCACTAGTTAGGGGACCAGTGTTTAAACAATCTGTCTTTAGAATCTTTGCAGTTTTAATCCACATTTGCAGGCAAAAATGCTCACGGAAAACGTAGCAAGTAAGTGGTTTCATATCCAGTGCTTTTGACTCGACTGGGTCGTCATGTCGAGGCTCTGAGTTCAAATTCATTTTAGGTTTTCAGTTATTTCGTTATTCTCTCTTGGCTCATTATTATGTACATCGTTCTCTAGTAGTCATAATTCCAATGCTTTATAATAATCTTGGGACATTATTATGGGACGGATTTCATATTCCTAGCTTTCTTTCCTTTATATTGGATGTAGTTAGCATATGACACAAGTAGGTAAACTTGAAATCACATCTTACATACTAGAATGAAAAAAGCACTGAGTGATGTGTGTAACACCAGAAAAAACCCGCGAGCATTCAACCAACGGGAAGGGAAGAAGAAATTAATGTCTATGCACGGTGTGATAAACACTATGCTAAATGTCATGGATGAAGCAGTAATGGAGAGATCCTAGGAATGAAAACGCTTTGGTAATAATGCTTCAATTTCGATACCATAGCAGTTATATGTTGAATGAATTCGAGTGGAATTTTCACAGCTTTAAAATTGTGTTAAAATATTTGATAACTTTTGTGGTTTCAACTTTTTATACAACTAGTTTGTCTTTTAATTTTATCTAATCTTAGTGACAAACTTGGGCAAAAGTTAAGGAAGCGTTTTTAGCAAGGAGCTCTTCTTCATCATCCTTCCTACTTTTCGAAAAATTCTTTCGAAGCAGGGCTTAGGTGAATTTGGTTGTCGACTTGAAAGTCTGGACGATTTTCACAAATGGTTGATAAGCATGATTGCTGCATCCCACTTGTGATAAATGATCAGGGATAAAATTTCGAGCTGATCAGCCTTTGAAGGATGCGCCACACATTCAACTTCATCAAGCATTGTTGGAAGTGACTGAATGAGTATCTCGCTTGCACAATGAGTCACGGTGACCCACCAGTGTATCGAGTCAGTGCTGTTATCCTCCCGGATAAGTCTGGCAACAATTTACCACCCCAGAGGGATGGAAAGCTTTCCGAGCCGGTGCGCAGGATCGAACTAGTGACGTCTGAATTGCATGGCACTTCTAACCACGGTGTTACAAGCACCCATCACGCGTAGTCAAAGAATTGTTTAAATAAAACTCTAGAACAAAGTGCTGCAGAAATAATTCTAGAATTTAAGCAGAAAACTGAGGCATACGTGTTAGTTCCTTGCTAGTTCATGTTCACTCGTTTCGAAGACACTTTTACTAATTTCTGGAATGTCCTTTAAATACTGTATATTGAGAAAGATGAAATAGAGGTTTGTCTTTATTTGAAATTTCAATCCGTGGAGTAGGTTTTCTGTTTCTATGCAGTAACTGTGTTGCTCACTCTGTTTTTGTAGTTTTTCTTGCAACTTTGCTCGTTAGTTTTTCAGGAAGCCGTGACAGTACTAGATAGTGACAGTACCGTTCATCAAAATTTCAGCTAGAAAATTTCGAAAGTGTTGAAACCACATCGAGCCAGTGGTAGCCAGTGGTATATTCCAAATAAGCAATGATACGTTGCCTACGGATAAACGACCATTCCACGCTAGCGAGCACTCAAATGAATTGGTGTACAGCCCTAGATTGGTTTTCCAACTCATCATTCTCGTTCATTCCTTCTGAAAGAAGTAGGGAGTCTCGTTTTGCCTTTCTGTTAGCTAGCTTTTTGCTATTAACAAAACGGTGCTATTAACAATCACCCGTGAATGCGAATGGATGCACAATTCTGCATTGAACGTAGTTATACTGAAGCTGCATTAGAAATCACCACATTTTGACCTTTTACCTTTCAGTTTTTCTTACAATTCTTGTAACCAATCGATAGCTTATCCTACATGCTTCGGCGGGAATCTACCAGCAAGGGCTTTATTCTGCACCTAGACATTTAGAAAGTACTTAATCTCGAATGAGTTCCCTAACTAGTAACTTGAATGGCAATTAACTGACATTCCACTTCTAATCACTATAATGAATCACAATCAACGCATGGAAAGCGCGGGTATAGCAAATACCGAAGTATGAACATAGAACTAATTTTGCTGCAGGATCTAGTAGCATTGGCAACAAGCCGGCTACGGTTGGCTTCCGTAACTGAACACACCACCAAAGAAAATACCACGTTTCGGCTGGGTAGCCATTTATGATTTATCAATAATACATTTAATTACCAAGAGACGCCAGAGTACAGTGGAGCTTTGAAAACCTACTTACAGAAGGCAAGTAGCAATCAGATGAGGGTTGATGCCATAAATAATGAGGGAAATGGAGAATAATGAAAATTTAGCTGAAAGTGTAAGGAAGACCATCGAACTGGATTTTTTGCTACAGCCATTTCAGTTAAAACGCTTCTATGTAACTTAATTACCAAAATAGTTACTGGTTTCGAGGAAAACATCTTAATGAGATTCTCGCGTAGTCTATTTTCAACAATGCTGATAGATTTGCCATTCTTTTGCCTTCGAAAAGCTCACTTTACGTGAATAAACTAAGAAAATTGACTTTGAAATGAGAAAAGCTTCGTAAGTGCTCTAATACTAAACGGAATCAAAAGATGTTTCACCTGTTATTTAATGCATATTATTTCTTTCATGATGTCGTTTGATGGAAACTAAAAACACAAGGATGTTGAGATATAAAGAAACCTTGGAACTTTAGGTGGCCTTGAAAAGTCCTCCAATGAGAAAAGAATGGGCAGTAAATAAAAGAATAATGACTAAACATTGTGTGCCCACTACAGTTTCAGCTCGGGTGGCTTCAACGCCGATTTGTACTACCCAATCACTTTCATTGATAGGTGATTGCGGATACCGCCGACAGAGTTAAATCATGGCTCAGACAAAGGCAAATTAAGAGCCTCGGTTGATGTAGTGCACGTCAGTCCGCGCCCAGAGTAATCACGGGTTGGAAGCCCAGCTAAGATTCCTTAGCATCCTTGTGCCCGGAAAACAAAGAATTTCTACATCAAGATGAAACAGATTGCATTAGCACCGCAATCTTATGGCATAATTCTCTGCAGGTTTCCTCATTCCCTGTTTATTTTACGTAAACACTTAGTAAACGCGCTAACACAAACATTTTGTCAAGAAATGAGACCTTATAGGTGCAGAAAAGCTCTAACTTTTCATAATGCTATGTCTCTTGCAGAATAGGCTAGCTAACATCGTTAAAAAACCGGGAAATATAGATATTATTCTCTGTCACCTGTCATCTCTAGTCCCTTTGATCGTCGAGTGACTCGAGCGGGAGCCAGTAAATTCTCTATTTTCTCTCTCGCGTGCAAGAGTAGGCCACTGGGTTCTGCTCGCTTTAGGGACTCGTTGAGCATCATATCTTTCTTCAAGGCTTTTCGTGAAGAACTCTGACCATCGAGGTCGGTGGTCTTCCTGCAGTACCTTTGACATCCCGAAGAATCCAGTCACTAACAGCTCTTGTCCATCGGTTATCATTCATACCCATTACGTGTCCGGCCCACCTTATCTTGAGCTGTTCGGCGTACAGAACAGCACTTTTGATTTTTGATCGTTGACGCAGGTCGGAGCTTCGGATCCCATCCCTTACTTGTGTGAAACGGGATACTCCTAGCATCGTCCTTTCGGCTGCGCTTTGGATAACGCTGAGTGATCTTTCATCCTGCTTACGCAGCGACCAAGTTTCTGACGCATACGTTAGGGCAGGAAAAACCGTTGAGTCGCAAAGGTGGGCACGGAGTTGGGTGTTCTTCGCTCTCTTCACTACATCCTCGATGTTCTTGAAAGCTCCCCAAACCGCTCGCTTCCTTCTGCTCAGCTCTGGAGCTTAGCCGTTCATCACATTGATTTCCCGACCTATATAGACATAACTGGAGCATTCGGAGATATTCGTTCCGTTGAGCGTGAATGGGGCAAACGAAACCAATCCGTTCTTCATGAACATCGTTTTCTTGAGATTTAGTCGAAGACCAATCTTTCCACACGCTTTATCAAAGTCTGCAAGCATGCGTTCCGCTTGGCTAATTTTTGGTGTTATGAGGACAAAGTGAAGATGACGTTAGCAAACCGAAGATGATGTAACTTCTAACCATCGATTTTCACTCCCATATTATCCCATTCCAATGCTCGTATGACGTTCTGGAGGGTGGCGGTAAATAATTTTGGCGAGATTGTATCGCCTTACCTAACTCCTCTTTTGACGTCAACGTTAATATCGTTGTAGAATGGTGAAATTTTGGTTGTGAAATTTTTTGTACAGTACAGTGAGATTTGTTGTATTCTCTATCATAAAAAAACCTATGTGTTAATATCACCAGTTTCTTGGATTCTTACGTTAATCGTGTATTGATCGTCATGGTGTTCTCACCAATATGTTAGGAAATCATTTATTAGTAATAGTTACATCTGTTCTTACTTCTCAGCTGAATAAAAAAAAACTTTTGTAAGGCCTTTGTGTTTTACACCTGCGTATATGAAAGGAGATCTGTATGGGAAGAAGTCACACCCACCGTAGCAGCATCTGCCTTTGGCTAGCTTGTTGAAGCCGCTTTTAGCTTGTAAAATCATCCCTGCTCTTCAGCATAATGGTTTCTCTTCATCTCCCTTTTGATGAGAATAAACTCGATCAATCGCAGTAATTCGGACTCACAGAGGTGAGGCACCTATATACTCATGTCATTCTTTAAACGGCATGTACTCAGCGCTCACCGTTACTTTCGCGAAGCTGTTATTGCTCTATTTTTCATGCAAAGGTTTAATAACACAAGTTTATGCTTCACATCTCCCAATGGTGAAATGTCCCACCGATCACAAGGCGAGCATTTCTACCAGGTAGATCACCACACCTGTGGCTTCATGGTAGAATACGTGCCTCCCACGTGTACGGGCAGAGGCTCGCCCATAGCGGGTGTTCTATCGCTGGATCACCGACGTTTTCGCAGTGGGCTTGGCTTGTACCCAAAACCAATTTGTGTGTGTTCACAAAAATTATAATACGAACGTTTCCGTACGGTTAACAAGCTGGAGTACGAAGTGAGCGTTACGTAAGCACTCTCATTTATTGCAGGATCCATAATTTTGTAATATCTTGGACGAGAATAGTGTGTGAAACAATGTACGATTAAGATAAGAAACATACGACAATAATTAGAGAAAGCATTCTCCAAAAGATAGATAACGATCTTCATTGATATTCATTGGAAAGCGGGCTAGTTCACCATACAAAAGCATAGCGACTACATTGCATCATACTCGATAACAATTGAGTATTGGGGGAATCAACGTAGGCTGATCAGATTTAGAGGATCTTTGCTTGTAAATGACATTACACTCAATGAAATAAAAAGTACCCCAATTCCTAACACATTTAGTCTGGGCTGTCACACATCAAAAAGAGCATAGAATTTAAAAGCTGGTGAAATGTTCCCAAATACGTCACCAACATTGAAACTTACGCCAGCAAGAAACTGGGCGTCTCAATGACCTACTGTAAAAACTGTAGTATTACAACAGATAGGAAACAGCTACAAATTTGACAACAACTGCTAAAAAATCCGTTTTAGGGAGGGAATGAAAAATTTCTGCAATGATAATCAGAATTGGGAGAGGTAATTAACCAGATAGTAAAAGTCCCCATAGTAAACAATTCTTATTACAAACAAAAGTCAGGAAAGTAAGCCAAATACAAAAGTAAACATTTATCAGAACAACAGTTTAAAATTACAGTTAAACAATTTAGGAATTCACAGGGATGCTGCACTCGATGAAGAATCTTGGCTGTAAGTGCACAGTGTACTCATAATTCCACCTGAGTCGTAGAGTGAAACCTAGACTAGGTAATTTCGATTTAGTACAGCTTATTCGTGGAAAAAGCTGAAGGATTTGATTATAAAACTTGGGTGAGGTTAAGAAAATATACCGTTACTCTGTTTATTGGTGCAAATGATGGATAACTCGGACATGTTGGAACACCAGGTTGGCCGGGATATGAAGAATAGTTGACTGGCTGACCCGAATCCTCATCATCTACGAGAAATAAGTTTTATTTGGAGTTAACGACGATGTGAACTGCAAGCAAAGCAAAAGTTGAACGCACCCACCAGAATCAAATTCTTCAAATTTCCAAGACAAATTATCTCCACTGCTGTTTAGACGACTACTTGATGATCCCGGATCAACCGCAATGGAGGCTTTTATTCTGCAGCAGCTACACAAGTGATTACTAAGATAATGTTTATCATTACATTACAAGCATTTATATGTGGGAAGATTGGTAGTGAAAATAATTTACTAAAACACAGAATTATCTTGTCACAGCTTGACTATCGTATCAAAGTGAGATCAGTTCTTTGTATGATGCCACATTCTGTCTAATCTATCACTGCCCTTCCCAAGGTGATTGTCGTCCCACATGACTTTATAGTTAATACATTCTCTTTTACAAATATCTAATCCTTGGTGGGCAAATCAAAATGCTATCTAGCTCCCATATCGTGTTCAATTGCCTGAGTTTATGGATTCATAATACTGTAATTACAACAGGTTTACGGAAGTGTTTGATTTCTTTGGTATGAATAAAGCAATAAAAGCAATGTTGCTTTCAAATAGCTTTGTTTCTCTCACATCGACAATTATTTCCCTTAACAGATAGCAGGAGAAGATTAAACCTCGGAATCGGCCACTGAACCTTCTGAAAGATATGGGTGCACTGAAGTTTCAGTTGCTTATCTGCACAACTCCAGAATGTTCTGTGTCTTACGTTTACACATAATCATATTCGGACACAAGCGCAAAGTTTGCTAGATGCATGCAAAGTCAAACTATGTCGACTAGGCGGAAAGCTTGTAGTAAAATAGCCAGAATTTCTACAAACGCAGTTCGCGGTCGCCTCCAAGTAATCAACACAGATGCTTCTGGAAAGCTAGTTAGGAGAGCAGTTTGTGTATGCACAGCTGGCCACAGCGGAGTGCGATGTAGTACCAATATCCGATTTTCCACTGAAGACAATAAAAATGACCAAGCTCATACGAAAAAAAATTTCGTTTATCTCAGTACAGCAAAACCTAGTGGACAGCTTTGAGCGCCGGTAATAGTTGACCTGGTTGGTTCCCGATCAAGTTACTAGATTGTAAGCAATATTGCAGATGAAGCAGACTATTTCGCTACAATTTTCTGTAATTCGATTCGTACCAATAGAAACAAGCCATTAGCTTTTTCACGACAAATTTCTGTTCAGCATGTCACAAGTAGATCAAAGCTGAAGCGAATGCGTACAGTTGATTTTTACCCCATGTCCTTCCCATCTGGGAATCACAATATTTTCGAGTGCTGTTCTTGAGAGGATCGGCAATGTCGGGTTTGGAAAAAAGTGGGCCTCATAGTTGACAACGTTCCTACCGGCACTGCTTAAGCTTTATCCCAGTAGCCCCGAGTAAACGAATAAAAATAAAACCAAAACAATGCAAGTTTTTAGAAAACAACTTTTATCGGGCCTTAGCACAAATAGTCAGCATGTTCTTGTATCCATGAGAGTGCACGAGGTTGTTGCAAATACCTTATTCTGTCTAATGTTCCGACGTCTTCACCCTTTTCGCAGCCACAATTATTCTGGTCTGTTGTCCATGGCCACTCGTTGTTGATATGAGGGTTTTTGTAGACACATTGGGTAGAAGAGCCTAAAGGCTACACCTAGGTGGTTTTTCTAAATCATTTTTTTCAGGCAGTTCAATTCTTAAGGCAAAATTTTTTAGGTGAATGCGATTTTCTAGAACATTGCTTGCTTACGCTGAAGTTGACATAATAATGAATGTAGCAGAATGGATTGTCTTTATGAAAACAAGTAATTATCAGTGAAGAATAACAGAAGAACCATTCCGTACAAAAGAGCGGTGCCGGGTGAGGTTACCTCAGCGGTAAGGTGCGCCGCTTCACTGGAGTAGATACGGGTACGAAGAACCACTTGGGAGGATTGAATGGCTGTAGAGAATCGACTCGAAATATTGCGGCTCTTAAGAGCGCGAAAACGCCGATACTTTAGTCAGAATAAAGTTTTGGTCATAACCACGTGAAAACATGTGCTTGCAACAAATGTTCGATTGCTTTAACGCATCTCTAATCGTGGGTATTCCACAATGGCAACAAAAAATCTTAACGAATGGTCATCGCAACGGCCGCCTTGACGAGGCTCTATCCTAAAAACCATTACTGAAGAATAGCTCTAATCCTGTAGCGTACAATGAATTTTATAGCTCTGCACCTCTCTATTCAATCCCAATTTCAGTAGATTTACGAGGATCTGATGTTCGACTTGCTTCTTTGAACTGATTTTCACCAATCTATCGTATTCGTTTTCTACCTGAGGAGATGTGACGTGTTTAGTGTGAAAAGGCCTAACTGACTCCTTTTTTATTTCCCTTAGAAATGCCTTTAAAAAATAAAAATTTGATTAATATCAAGCTATGAAATTTGGACGTCATATCTATATATACATACACATGGTGAAAACGTATAGGTATGTGCGCCATATTTCCTCTTCCAGTATTCCATCGAGGATTATCGGAAGTGGCAATCACCGATTACGAGTGGTGACTCATATTCATCCTATTCGACAACAATGACATATATCAAGTAGCTCTAACATGATTTGACGGCGTATTAGGAATATTCAAGAGAAATTTGAGCTTTTTGATCTCCAGTATATGGATGATAGAAATCCCAAGAATTGGGGAGAATGAAGCTGCAGCTTATTCGAACTTAAATTGTTTGAGAAATCAAATCCACTAAGAGATCATTTCGCTAATGTATAAACGCAGTAAGAATGCACTTTAGTTTATTTTCCCATGTCATTTAATTCGTTTGTTTCATTTTTCTTTTCAAGGATCCCACATGTAATAGAAAATCCGAAGTCTCCATATACCCATGGCAGTGGTCTTTACGCATCTAAATAAAACCAGTGAAATCTGTGCTTCCTTAGTGAAAATTACTCAGCATACTTTTCCATGATAAAGTCAGATTTTCTTCAGCCTCTAAGATGTTTCCTTTGTATTTCTGTCGACGCTCATGCCCCACTAATCAAGTTACTAAACATATGAGACTTAATCTAGTTTGACAATGTAATGCTCTCGAATGCATCAGTTCTCACGCATGAGTCTATTTTATCGAGAAGAAAGAGTGGATTTCTTTAGTAATACCTAAGAAATTTAAAATTCAAACAAACTATAGTATTTCAGAAGATTTTATGTGCTCTTTGAGCGACACCACGAAGTGTCTTTCATTGTTACAGATGGATTTGGAATTTGGACTTCGCAAAAATGTTCGTATCAGTTCGGTTACAAAACTACGCGTGTTAGATAACCAAGGTCGCTGAGCAAGCAAAACCTCTTAACTCAACTCGGCAGTTTCTCCATTACATTTCGGGAAACGTATTGTCTGGCGATATGTTGCGAAGATTCTGTAGTTTTTCTTCTGGAGAAACGACAGCACCACCAATTCAACAGCAAGCCATTTGGACAATGTAGAAGAGCAAAGTGCAACAACAAAAATCTTCTTTTAAGCCAGTTAGAAAGCAATATTTCTACAAAATTCAAATTTGTAGTGGGCAGGTGGCTCAGTGGTAAGGATGGCGTTCATTATGTGCAAGGGCTAGTCCAACCCTGCACCGATCTCATCGAACCTTTCATTCCTTCATGGACGGGAAGTTGATTCCAGATTTGTCTGAGAACAGTATACTCCTTGCTATCCAAATCGGAACTCTCTCCTCCAACTATCCTAGTCCTCCAGAGAGGATCGACCATATCGGTATTTAACGTCATTCATAACTAAGATGAAATCCTCAAGCAGCAGCCGAACCCACGTGCAATGAATGGAATGGGAGAATTTTTTGCATCCGCGCAATACATGTGAGGACGGGTCTTGTAAAATAAACAAGCAAAAATCAAACTAATGTTTGTACAACCAATTCATCTTACGGTGGCGGTGGAGGGGGACGTGTTGGCCGTTGCAAAGTCGAATTACGAAGTGAGTCGGTTGCAGTACTGAAGTCACCATTCGTCTGAAACTTTTAAACTCTACAATAAGTATTTTTTAGCTATGTTCGTTTAAACCCAAAATATTGACATTTTTGTAGCCTTTTCTAAACTCTCTCTATTTTGCCTTTAGAGCCTGCAAAAAAATGGCGTCGCAAAAACTGTTAGGGTACTCGAACGATCTTCTTTAATTTTCAAAACTTATAATTCTTTCAAAAGAAACCATTAAGA
This sequence comes from Angiostrongylus cantonensis, assembly GCA_009735665.1. Classification (NCBI taxonomy): domain Eukaryota; kingdom Metazoa; phylum Nematoda; class Chromadorea; order Rhabditida; family Metastrongylidae; genus Angiostrongylus; species Angiostrongylus cantonensis. The sequence goes on along the minus strand of MQTX01000294.1, from coordinate 77,195 downwards.
TACACAGAGTTTTACGAAATATATCCAGACATGTTGTCCACCTCAAATCTAGTTACCAGCGTCATAATGTTGTTAAGGATAAGAAGCTTCACCAAAATATGTTCTGAACACACCATTCCCACTATACTCACCGTTTTCCCGAATCCACAATGCTTTCTAGACTGGTATGGGCTAGAATTAAGAGCCTGAATCATCGTATGACCGAAATTCAGTTCACGTTTCTTATGTGCTTTGAAGCAGTTCATCCTTATTCCTGTGTGCCTCAGAAGCAGTGGTACAGTTACTGTGGATAACGTGAAGAACAACACTTCGAATAACAACTGAATGTGAATAATCAATCAAAAATGAAAAACGTTCACTAATTAAAACTAAATAGCGCTCTAGCACACTTTAGACTTTTATAATATTTGGCGGGTATTTCTTTTAAGTAAATCAAGTTGAGCATTGAACAATTTTTGTCGATACAAATCCGTCATTGTGAATGAGAACACTAATGGCCATAAAAATTGAAAATGGAACTCTAAAATAGCTGTTTTTTTAATATTCGAACTAAGTATATATTAGCAAAATGGGAAAATGGGATGAGATGCGACAAAGTAAAAAGAGGTTGCGCTGAACAAGACGCAGAAAGGAATGCATTGTATTGTAATGCTTCTTCAATAAAGGAAAAGAATTGAAGGCGAGGAATGGATTCATTTCAGGTCATGGATATTGAAGCGGACAAGAAGAGAAGGGGTTTTGGCCAACTGGAAATCATTCCTTAGCGGAACTCTGCATGTGTGGTGGGGATTGACAGGCGCATTAGTGTAAACTCGTCATGTGGCTCTCACCTTCTCGAACGAAACTGAGCCAGCACTTGCGCAACTACCACCAACACACTTTAAACGTGCTACACTGATCACAATGAGCCGGGTCCACGTTCGAGTGAATACTGCTCAGTTTTTCTTAGTTTTTCATATGTTTGCAGTATCGAATTGTTAAGTTCAAGTTAGTTGAAATTACTTACAATAACAAGGGGCTGAATTCGATATGTGCAACTGTTTGAGATACAGTTCCAATCGTCACACTGAGTTGACAACCCACAGTCACATTGCTCCCCATGTTCACTAACACCGTTTCCACAGATTGGCTCACTGCTGCAATGAACATTAGTTGTGCTAGCAAAAATCCTTGGCAATCAGGAAATGATGATGTGAAATGCAAACTAACGCGGAATTAAGTGGTGTTGTCCGTATACATTTCTTCTGATACATGACGTTGACAAATTGTTGGGCAGTACAATCATGATGAAATCCACTGAATTACGAAAAAATTACGTTGTTTTCAAGGCTCTGTAAGGGGTTTTTTTAAATTCATTCAGCCCCTGCTAGCGTATTGCGTGGCTGGCTCAACAGAATACATTCAAAAGACCGATTTTCTACAAACTTCGGCGTAAATGGGGAAGGGAGGGGAGGAAGGGGGGGAGGGTAATCGCAGGCTAAAAGCGTCGAGACGAAGATGGATCCAAAGAATTGAATCCCTGTTTCTGCTGCGCCGATTTGGTACATACCCTCTGTATTTACGAGGCGTATTAATGCATGCGTGTGTGGGTGCGTTCTGGTTTATGCGGATTGTATTCTACGAATCAATTCGGCCAAAAGCCTGCAATCAAGTGACATGGAAGTATATGGGAAGCGATAAGGAGTCGCGTCCAATAAATAAGTTCCATGTCCACTCTGGGAGAGCCTGGCAAGTTACCCATGAGTATACCCAACCTCCACGTTTTTAGAGCAAAGCAAGCTATACGTGGGTATCAAAAAGCTAAAAACAGTAAAAGAAATAGGCCTCATTCCCCTGACCCCGAAAGAGCCTATAATTCGGCAGCGCTGGATAGGACAAGTACAAAGAGACTTCTAAAATCTCAAAACCAATGGAAGCTGCCTGGTTCACGAAGAACTAAGGTGACGATCTCTACCTACAATGCACGCACACTTGCATCCGAGCAGTCGATAGAAAACTTGCTCGTGCATGCAAGAAGGATAAGGAACGACGTTATCGGCCTGGCCGAAACGAGAGGACGCCACCCAGCACGCCATCTATGACACAGGGGAAGAACTGTTCCTCAAAACATGCGACAGTAGAGGAGTCGGCGGCGCCCGCGTTCTCGTCAACACGAGCTTATCCATGAACATCGATTCATTCGAACAGATTACAACCCGAATCGGACGTTTACGATTAAAAAGATGTGGATCAACACCGGCTTTGACAATCTTCGTCGTTTACGCGCCAACATCAAAGTATGACGAAGAAGAAGCGTTCTACATGGACTTGGAGAGGTTCTACAGAGAAGACCATACATTCTTCAAGGTCATCATTGGAGACTTCAATGCCAAGATCGGACCAAGAAGATCGTCTGAGGAACGTCACATTGGGACCCACGGATTAGAATGGAACGAACAGGGTGAGCAACTCTCTGAGTTTATCATGGCGACCAAGACCACTGATGGTAACTCGCAATTCCAGAATCCTCACCGTCAACGATGGACGTGGGAATCTCCCAATGGAGAGTACCATAACGAAATAGACTACACCATAGTTAATAGAAGGTATTGCCTAACCGGTGTCGCTGTCTTTCCAAAATTCTACACGAGGTCGAACCATCGCCTCTTTCGTGCAAGATTCTATTTCTCGCGAAAAGGGGAAGTAGTCGCTAAATTCAAAAACAGAAGTCCCAGAACCACCATAAACTGTGACTTATTCAGTTTATTAATTAGCTGTTGAGAAGATGCCGTTGTCGATAATATCGAGAAAGAATACGGCCGGCTCATTTTACATCTTCACGTTAGCGCTATGAAAGCTGAGAGTTCGAAAGTCACCAAGAGACATCTGTCTCCGGAAACACTCGAGCTAATACGCCAGCGTGCAATCGCAAGAGCTGAAGGCAACCGCGAACTAACGTCCCAATTTGCGAAGCAATGCAGACAGGCAATAAAAGATGATCCTAAAGAGAGAAGAGCAGCAGTAATGGTCGAAGCTGCAGAGGCTGGGAAAAGCATTCGCGAAGCCCACCGAAGCTTCGCTAATTATAAGACCAAGATGATTGCACTCCGACATACAGACGGAACAGCTACAGCGTCCAGAAAGGCAATGGAGAAAACCATTCACGAATATTACTCGGATGTTTTCGATAAGCACGTCCACCTTCCGTCATATGAAATAAAGGAGGATGGATATGTTGTACCACCGGTTCTCCCTTCTGAAATCCGATATGGTATTTCGTCGGTTAAAAATCGAACAGCACCAGGTCCGGAGAGAATGAAACCAGAACACCTGAAGTCTTCCGTCAGTCCTCATAAACACACTGACTCGGCCCTTCGCACGTTACCTCTCTGAATGCAAGCTTCCTACTCAGTGGAAAACCAGCTGGACCGTGTTATTGTACAAAAAGGGTGATCTACACGATATAGGCAACTATCGCCCAATCTGCTTGCTGTCTCTCGTTTACAAACTTTTCACTCGAGTCATCCCTACCTAACTAAACACTAAACGTTTCACTAAACAGGACTGACAGAACACTGAACGGAGGACAGTCATGTGAATGACAACCGATGGACAAGAGCCGTTAGTGACTGGATTTCTCGGGGTGTTAAATACACTGCAAGAAGACTATCGACTCGATGGTCACAGGTCTTTACAAAAAACCTAGAAGAAAGTTGTAATGCTCAATGAGTCCACAGAGCGATTAGAACCTACTGGGCTACTCTTGCACGCCACAGGGAAAGATTGAAGATTTACTGGCGCCCGCTCGAGTCACTCAGAGATCAACGAGACTACAAATGATGCTATTTATTACATGTTAGTGTGGTCCACATTACAAATCCATTGATTCCGAAGTCTCGAAACATTTTGCAGTTTATGTTGCATCTGTTTCAGTGAATTTGTACTTGCGCATTCTGTACAATAGCCATGGTGATTGAAGTGATATATCAGCTAGTTTTAATATCTATTCTTCATTGACAGGCCAAAAGTAGGTTGTTAAAGAACTTTATTCGCCTAAGGTTTGAATGCCTTCGTCTTCCTTTGGAACATGCAGCTCTTTGTCGATTGTCCACAGTTCTTTTTTCTTTCGATGTGAGTCTTCGTGGTTGCATCCATCGAATTATAATAATAATCAAAACGATAAATGAAATGAGCAGCTGAAATATAACAGCTAATTGTTGGTTAAATTACCGGTTAATTAACATTTTCGAAAATACGGTTTTCTTTAGTCACAGAGTACGCTGAATGGTTTTCTGGTGTCATACTCTTCCATTTTGATATGCTTTCGATTAGCTATCTAATAAATATACGAAGCGCTGTAAAAAGTGTTATTAAAAAAATTTTTTTGGAGGAATTCATTGACAGAAAACTTGCCTAACAATTAACAGTTATTTCGATTTAATTGTTATGAAGAATCATGTTTACTGCGCAGAATATCCAGGCAAGAAAAATACCAAAATAGCGTCATAAGTTGCCATATCCGTCCAAATATTGACAGAGATGTATTTGAATGATGAACCACAGTAACATATACTAAGTAACAACACACATACCATTCATGCTCATAAAACGATAGAGCTCTGTCTCTTCTACAATCCTGTCACGTTTTTCACTCCTCATGTCATCTAATTATCAAAAAATTATTGTCTATTATTAAGGAATCAGTAAGTCCATAGAGGACAAAAATAAGGCGTCATCCTAAGAGAAGGGTTCCACAGCACAATTGGCAGTCGTCACGGATTGATTAAAGTAAGTGTCAAAATCTTAGCCTCCAATTTGAAGCAAAAACAAAAATCATATGTTCGTAATGAACTATCAACGCTACAAGAACGAAGAATACAGGAAAAACCGCTAAATTCATCCAAGATTGAGAAAAGTATATTATGAACTACTTCGAACGAGCTACCAATATTTTGACAATTGATAGTGCCGGGCTTTCAAGCATTGTACTTGAACTCGGTTTTTAAAATGTGACCTTTTTTCAATGCTTAACACAATTTTCCATGGCAGGTATAATACAACCACAGTGATGCTGAGACATTTGGAAAACTCGAGACCACAAGTGTCTCCAGTGGGGAACGAACGCGCTATTACCCTTTCCGTGAGCTAACGCACTCACCACCACACCATGCGGGTCCTTAGTTTCGTTTGACTCTCAACTAGTTCTATTTATCAGGGCCATCAGCAATCACCCATGAATAGGATTGATATGGTGAGCCCATGGAGAAGCATCTGCATGGTGTGGTGGTGAGCACGTTTGCCCCCGGAAAGGGTAATATCGCATTCTATTCCCACCGCAGACATTTGCGGCCCGGAGTTTTGCAAATATCTGTTTTTATACTTCGCAATGTCTGATTATTATAAACTTACGGAATTCGTAGACATCCATTTGGCTGTTTCTTCCGTTTGCAAGCACAGTTTGGTACGTACAGTGAATAGTTTGCAGGCCGATGAGGTACACCAACTAAGTGAGCAACCTAAAGTAGTCTTGAAAAATTATCTATTTTATGACATGGAAACTAGTTTATTCTTTTGTTCACGTACACCTGGTACTAACAGTCTCCTAGTGATAAAAACTTTACCGTAGTGCCACATTATCCAAATAGTGTATAAGAATCGTCATTTAGTTGACCCGATTATTGTTGGAACCATCAATACCCCTTACAATCCTCTCTCCCTGCCTCATCTATTCTTTCAAGAAGAATCAAGAAGAAGGACTTCTGTGAGAAAAGAAGATATTTATCCGAAATAAATAATCTTCCACTGAGCTAACAGATACGTATTACATTTTTATCGTCCCATCAGAGAACACTTTGGTAACAAAATGTGAAAGAAAAGAGATGAGCGACAAATGGAGAAACTATTGGCGTTTTACTTTTAGACTACTTTTTAGTTTTTGAGCTGATTTAGCACTCTCCACGACACATTTAACTGTGGTACACCTTTGTCGCAGTGAAGAACATGTGTTCGTTCACCAATAATCCACCTCGACCAGGGTCAAAAACTACAGAGCACAAATCCTATTCACAGTCTTAATGTCATCTCCAAATTACAAATACCATTTGCAATCCGTCAGTAATTGAGTAACCCCACCAAGGTCCGTTGAGATATAGGTTCGTCTTTTGCGCGTGCCAAAGTAGGTTCCATTACTTAAAAAGAAAACATAATCATATTTTCTCCACAAGGTCCTTTACCTATTCGTGATGATAAGGCGGTCCCTGCTTTGTCACCGGGCTCTTTTTTGACTAAAACACTCTGCTACTATTCCGAATGAGTATATTAGAGTTCAAGAACTACAGTGAAATCAAACTGTTCTAAAAAATGTGTTGTCGTACCTCATGAAAGAATATCGATCCCGTTGCAGACGGAAACGAAGGATAGAACTGAAATCTTACTTATTTGATATAATTTTGGTATTTACTTAATGGTATAAAGTATAAATTTGGTATATACTTGTTTGGTATAGCGCAATAATGGTTAGAATTATAATCGTGCCACAGATTATTTTTGTCGGTGTCGAAGATCACTTTTCATATACAATAAGGAGTCGCGCTTTCATTTTTTCTTATTTGCTTCTAGAAACATTTCGAATAAGGTGACCACTGAATCATAGAGTAGACGGAAATGGATGTCAAATGAATCTCATTTGGCAAAGTGACAGTTAGCTAGAGACTAGCACTTACTCCGCACAGCATAACGGCCTTGTCGGAACACAGCCCTCCGACAAAGGCCAAGCCACCAGCGTAACGAAACGACATCAGAACGGCGAAATCGTGTAGAGGTAGTTTGTGAATGCTGAATTCTTTCTTTTTCACACATAAGAACTTAACATGTAGCAATTCCACATTTTACACCTGCATTTCTCGCATATGTTGTGCATTATTTCTTTACCGTAGGTGAAATTCTTATTACAACGGTTTAACGAGTGTTGCCTTGAAGAAGACGTCAACAGTAGCCCAATCTGCCAAGGTGTTGTCTAGCTGTCTAGTGTCCTCGTTTGCTGTCATATTCGTATGAGTCCGTGTAGAAGTTTAAAAGTTTGCCTTCTAATTCTTAGATATTTAAGGAGTAATTTTTTAAAACTCGATGAAATGGCCCTGAATGAAGTAAAAAAATTTAACTAGTAAACTTTGAGTGCTTTATGATCTTAAGCTGTGTTTGATTATAAAGTGAAATGCGTAATTCTCGAAAAAGTGGTGCATTTCCAAAACCAAATAGTATAAATGCATTAAAGCTTTTAAGGCAAAAAGACGTAGACAAAAAAAATCAAAGAAGTTTCCAGGTCCCTATGCACCCAACAACATGAATGCTGGTGCTCAAGTTGAGGATGTTTGAGATTCACATCATTTTCACAGAATATTTTTTTTAATATTATACAACCCGATGTCATACATTCGGCGAGCTCCAGCAATTTCGTTATTCGAATCGTTTTATCACATCTGAAATCTACGAAGATTTACGAAGATGTTCGAATTTGCGCATGGGTTCTTCCTTTGCTTGGGGATTTTCGACCTCTTTTATGAATGCCGATGAATTCTGTCCTAGACGAAGCTTTATGAAATCTGGAATATCCGTGTTATTGCGTTCCTAGTCATAGGATCAAACGGGATATTTTCAAGAGTTTCTGATGGTTCATGTGTTGGTGATGATTGCAATTGCATAAATGATATTAATTACTAACATAACTACAACGATGCTGAGATATTTGCAAAACTCTGGACCGCAAGTGTCTATGGTGGGGAACGAACGCGCTATTGTCCTTTCCGGGGAGTAGCGCGTTCACCACCACACCACGTGGGTCCTTCGTTTCGCCCGTCTCTCAGCTAGTAATTGCTAATGATTCATGACAATGTTGTCATGTTCTGGTTTATCTTCAGTATACCGCATTGCCCTATTAGAACTGTGACCTTAATATTTTTATTTTTTTTTTTGCTTTTTGAGACCCGCCTTCATGTCTACAGTGTGGATCCAAGCACTTCTCATATTCTATTCGTTTCCTCGTATCCATCAACCACGAAGGTTCTCCAACACTTAAGTATGGTTTTGGCTGCAGTTTGAGGATTTTCATTTCATCTTGAATGTAGTTGAATGCTGGTCGAGCCGATTCTCTCTTGAGTCCTGATATAGTCGGGCTGGAACATTCCCAACTACACTACAAAGAGTGATTTTTTTCTGGGCCTGTTCTGTTTTTTCCCAACCCCGAATGAATGAGCGAGAGGCTTGGTGAGCTTGATCCAGCGTTGAACCAGCACAATGCTCGTGATGATCGACGTCACTACCACTGTGTTATCCGTTCCTATGATTGTATTACATATTCTTTAGTTTCTAGGCTAACAAAACGTTAATAGGCTAACAAAAGACGGATAAGCAACTTCATTTAGCTAACGTTTGGACAACTTCGTCTTTCTCAGAGCCGATGATCCAAGTCGATGTTCCACAGTCGTTTGCACTCGTGATGTGGTGTCTTCCTCGCCGTATCGAGCTGAATCTTTCCCGGTAGAGCACCTCTCGAATGAGGAAACATCATGCAGCGATGAACTTTTATACAGGACTGTTGTTGTTCATAATAGTGATTGTACAATGATCATAACTTGTTTTTCCCAGACAACCCACCCCGTAGAAATCGACATCATTGTCAATCAGTACAGAGCATAACAATATTTCAAAAACCGACTCTCCTTTAATATTGCATTAATACCAATTTGTATTAATAGTTAATATTTTATATTATGCCATTATATATACTATGTAGATAAAAAGATAAAGCTGTTGGCGTTTATCAATCCCTTAGGAATGCGCCATGCATTCGACTTCATTAAGCATCGTTGGAGGAGACTGAATGCATATCTGGCCTCTACAATGACTCGCGGTGGCCTGCCGACGTGTCGAACCAGTGCTGCTATCCTCCCAGACAAGTCTGGTACCAATTTGCCGACCCCGGAGGGATGGAAGGCTTGGTGGGCCATGTGCGCCGAGATCGATTTCACGTGCGTGTTGTAGGGCGCCTCCGATAACTGCGCCACGCGAGCCTTAATTTTTTAATAATAATTAATTGGGCTTTTTAATGACTGTTGCGATGTATTTGGCTAAAATTCCTCATAAGGGAAAATAGCACTTCTCGTTGTTTCGACGCGCTGAAGATTACGAACACTACATTACTTCTCCATACATCACTTAAAACCTCCCATTTTTTGTAATTCTGTTCTTCAGGTAGTTAATATTGCGGAAACAATCTATTCGGGCCTCATAAGATCAAACCGTTGCCGTCGATATTCCTGGAATCCGTAAAGACTCAGATTGCTTCGCATTGTTTGCAACACATCGACCACCACAATTCCTAGTCGAATTTGGTTGAAATACTGAAGAAAATTTTGAAGTTTTAGTAAGCCAACAATATTCCATTCTAGAAAGAATTAAAGTAAATATTATGGCCTCTTATGCAGTAATTATTGAGAAAATTGGAACACTACCCTATTTGCCTCCTCAACCACCTTAAGTACATTTGTTTTTACTCGCGACATGTCATATTCATAGTAATCTGTCTGAAAGGAATAGTGATAAGCTTGGGTAAAAGCAGTAGAAAGTTTTTAATGTTGTGACTTACAATTTTCTCATCAACAAAAAGTAATGTGTACAAATAACGATAAGGAGTATTTCCCAGGGTCGCTGCTGAGTAGTCCGGGACCAGATCTCCCCAAATAGCCGGAGCGCGTTTGAAGCGTCTCTGTGATTTTTTTTATTATAAGAAGGTTGCTTGATCGTTGGCTTTAAAAACAATTACTATTGAATGCTGAGCAATTCAGCTTTGAATTGTGCACGTTGCTTGAAAGGAAAGTTGAATTTAATGGCTCAATCTACAGTTTTGGACAAAGCTAGACAGTGAAGACAACACGTAGAAAACTATCTAGTGTGCACAGCATTTCTGCTAAGCCAGTGATTTTTTAAGTAATTATAGAAATTTAAAACCAGCTTTATGGGCACTAAGCTTTGCTTGTAACGTTTTCCATTGTTTAGAGTTGAAAGTCCATCTGCTCTTCGTTCTAAGTTAGAAAACATACTGTGGCGAAGATTAAACAGCTGCCGACGATTTCAAACACAAGTCCATAAAGTAACAATCGTTTCATGGTTACGGAATAAACATCTGTAAAAAATCTGAACTTGAAACCTACCTGAAAAGTATGCATAATATTTACTTCAATGCGCGCGAGTAATGTAGATGCATTTCGTAGAATGAGCCTATACTCGTAACAGAAGAGAAGTGGGAGAATGTACAGCATAGGAAGGGATTTGCACATTAAAAGTTTTGAAGTTGGATGAAACTAGAACGAAATAGAAAAATATTATTGGCTTAACATTTTTTTAAGTTTACAATGTTATCTTGTATGCGACTAACACCACAATAATGGAACGTTTGGTCGCTGTGGATTCTCTTCACATTGGCAATGTAACCTCTATTAAATACTTATTCTCTCATCTACTGAGAAAAAGATATAACATGGGCCTCGGTTGGCGTCATGTATAACATATGAGCACCCGGAAAGGGTAATCGAGGTTTGGGATCGCACCTGAAGCTCCGAGTTTTGCTCATATTTCAACATTCATGTAGTTGCATTTCCCATAACGCTATGCCATAAAGAATGAATGGAAAGTAAATAAAAGCAGAAGAAATTCTACCACTGTTGCTACATTGAATTTGCACGTAGTACAGTCGTTAGATGAGCCTTCAAAAGCACGTTGAATCGGTGACTGATTCGATCCGACGCCCCATTCTCATTGAGTCTTCTATCTCTCCGAGATCAGTACATTGGTACCGAACTTGTGAGAGGATAGAAAATAGTGATTTACAGTGATTACGTGCTGCGGTAGGTTGCTACAAACCACTGTACATCAAAAATAAGCAATCAATCACCTTTATCAACCTTGATGTAGGCGAATGCTTGACGTATCTCTGAGGGGTTAATCAGTCCCGAACGTTTGCTCCGCTTTGTTTTATCGATGCTCCATAGCTATTTGAAACTCATTTATTTCTCACTGTTATTCTTTTTCTTATACCTATTTTAAAATAGGTATAAAAAGGTTGAACTGACATTTTTAGAATATGGAAATCGCTTTTGTGTTCAACTAGGAAACAAAGGAGAGATAACAAGGCGAAATGTCATCAAAACACTCGCTTAGGAACGGTATCGGAGCGTACAGTACGCGATGTTTCAAAAAGTTTTATGACCGTAATATGAGTCTTCGTCATGAAGAAAGTGCAGTGGACACATCAACAGTTAACTAAGACCCTACAGAGATGATAATCGAATTTGATCCTCGAAAAGCTATCTAGAAGCTTGCGCGTGAGCTAAGCATTCGCCGTAAAACAATCGTTTCTCGTTTGAAGAGAAATAGAAATGTGCGAAAGTGCACCAAATGGGTGTTAGATGATTTCAGTGAGAACCAAAGAGATGGACAACGATATTCAAGGTGGAACACCGGGATTGAGACTGAATGCTTTCAAAGTGAAATGAAAGCCAAAAGTGGGTTCCTCAACTTTGTGGAGGTTTGCATATAGAATGACGTCCTCGATTTTTTGCCAAGCCATTGATACAGAGAAGTGTTGCCCGAAAACCAAGAAAACGTATCAATCACTGGAACACACGCGACCGGTATAACTCATTGACTTTTGCCGCGCGATGACATCCAACTGCGCGATGCATAACTAACTGGACTATGGAAATCTGGGCTGCAGGACTAAAAAAGCTTTTATATTGCTCTTAAATTCCGACCGATAAAGTAATCGTTTGGGACTGGAGTAAGACTGAGTTGTGATTCGGGTTTGACCTCACCCTCAGAAGGTTAGGCGCAAGATTTTCTGTTGATCCAGAGGTTGTTATCGACCTCCTAGACGTAACTAGTTGCAAAGCAGGCTTTCGTCTCATCAAAGCTTGGCGATTGTTTGCGGTGAAGATATTGCAACGCCTTAACATGCTAACGTTGAAGGAAAACCACGCTCCATCAAAATTCGGTATTTTCAAATAGAAGACATTATTGCAGCTGAAAGAACAAAGATCCCTCATCTACGACATAGAGCCTCCTTCTATTTACATAAATAATATCTTATCCATCTTTTCAAACCGCGAGGTGCGCGCTCTTTTAAGTACTGCAGACCACAGTAAGTATGACGTGATCGCGCTACAACACACTACAAAAAAGATGACCATTGTATGAAAAAATGAATATTTGCCAGCTTAGCTGGGAAAATTGCATCGCTTTCTGTTGGCCACTTTGGTTTCGTTGTGTGCTCACCCAGTGCTTGTCCCCTTGGAATCCATAGAATTCTGCTTGCTCAGCCCGTCATTGCCAATACATCCTTACCAGAAGAAGAGTAACGTCGCCAACTGCTATTTATTGACATCGGGAGCGGATAGTGTAAAACTCGATATCTTTTATAAAGGTCTTGCTAAACTTCTCAGTGGTAAGAAGTGTTTCCATAAAATTGTTACGTGTTATTAAAGAGACTGCCTGTAAAAGGATTCCATTCTAAAAGATGCTCTATCTTTTCAAAAAAATAAGGAACCAACATAGTGACACAGTTCTGAAAGGCTTCATAAACTGTGTCGAGCAAGATGTTCCTAGCCACAAAGCAAATACAGAGAGCTTATCAAGCGAAACTAAAATGTTTCCGAAAAAATATGCTTGCGAAGAGATCTCGCTGTGACAAACATCAAACGATCAGTCATTAATGTCATTCGAGAGAGCTGGAAGATACAGACATTTGAGGCTTCGGCTACACCCAACATTCGATTTTACCAAGCCTCGTTAAAGACGAATGCATATCTAGCCTATACAGTGGCACGCGGTGACCTATCCATGATTTGAATCAGTGTTGTTATCTTCCCAAACAAATTTTGCACCAATTTGCCAACGCCGGAGCGAAGGAAGGCTTAGTGAACCTGCTGCCCAAGATCGAACCCATGTGTATTACACTTCTAACCATTGCACACTACACGCGCTTCCACATGGCAATGGTGACGGTGATTAGAATGACTACAGTACCCCTAAATATCTTTCAAAACTGTTGCCAAATTTCATCCAATAGATGGATTGAAATTAAAAAGGAAGACTCTAAAGAACAGTTTTTTATTAATATCATTAATTATTTACTATTATTATTAACGGCGGCTATTACTTATTTATTATTATTATTATTATTAATAGTTATTTTAAAGATGAGGACAGACATCTTAACTCACTTTTACAAAATATTTTTGCTCGTATCCTGTCAGAACAAGTTTCACTGATCGTCTTCGCTGTGGTGCACTCTCACATAGTAAATCGTAACAATTCGTAGTACGTGTATTATCACTATCCAATAGAATTCCTTGTTTTACAAGAATTGGAAAATACTTCGACCTCACAGATTGATGATTCTGCAGGATCACGAGGATTCCCGCTGGCTTTACTATTAGTATAAAAGTATAAAGATAAAGCTTTTGGCGTTGATCAATCTCTGAGGGACGCTCCATGCATTCGGCTTCATTAAGCATCACTGGAGGCGATTGAATGTATACTTGGCCTTTACAATGACTCGCGGTGGCTTATCGATATATCGAGCCTGTGTTGTTATGCTCCTAGACAACTGTGGTACTGTCGACGCCGAAATAACGGAGGGCATGATGGACCAGAGGATCAGGGATCGTTCCCACGTGTATTGCAGGCCCCCTCCGATCACTGCGCTACACGCCTCATTCACTATTAGTATAAAGTAAAAAAAAATTGTCGACATATGTAGAAAAGAATCATTGTCACTGTGAGGCTTTATACCTTCCAATGGTAAAACCTTATTTCTATTGTATTCGCTGAATTCAAACCTCGTAAAATCTTTTCATTTAGCAGACATCTTTTTGGAGAGCTTTCCTCAGATTTCACCTTCTTCAGGACCATTCGCCAAACATAAACGCAGCTCGAATTGTTATCTTCTCTGGCTTGATTACTCTCGTCAGAGTCCACCCAATACTTTCATTCCTCACAAATAATTTGCCGAATTGCTGGTGATACGATGGGTATCGTGGAATGTTATTGCGTTTATCGTGTATTTATATGTGTTCTCGTATTGGATCATTTGTGCGTAAGTCAACTTTTTTTTTAGGGTGCATTCAGGGAATGGGGTTACGGTGGTATGCGCTGTCTATGGAGTAACGCAAAGGTGCCAAGTTCAGACTAAGCGACAAATAAGCGGCCCGTAATTAGTGATTCTTCTCGTTGTCATACCACATTCATCACTGAAAACACTGCATGAAAAGTACGAACAGTAATGTCTATTTCCACACTTTAAATGGGTGAGCAGAATGATATGCATCGTCCGAAGCTTTCTCACTATCAGCAAATGTTGCAATCTCAGTGGAAATGGTGTGCGATAGGATTACCGAAACAAGAAGACGGCGTACTCGCAATGGCATTTGTGAGGCGGCTGTGCACGATGATTTCTCACGCGCTAAAACTGTTTTCGTTCAAGAAATCATATTCGTTCATCGATTTTAGCGCGACTTTAAGTCTTCTAGCTTCCTAATAAAAGAGGCTGCCATTGGATTTCTCAATAGGAAGCAATTAACCTTCATCGCTGACAGTGCTAGATACTTTTCGAAATCTCACATGGGTACAGACCCGCTGGCAGACACCACAACAAATGGTCTGCCCATGAGAAAAAAAATGTGTTCGCTGTACACCGTACTAGGAAAAAGTGCACAAAGAAATTTTCATTGAATTTTTAGTAGCACTGATGAAATTCCAATGATATTAGTAAGGTGTATATTACGCAAAGGTGCATTTATTATATTTTGCGGATAGAAGAGGAATATCAATGACCTTATTGTAAATTGGAACAGAACAAAAATAAAGCAAGTTCACAATAACGGCGATAATTCCCTTCCGTTCCTTTACATATTTAAATACATAGAGCAGCAGCTTATACTTATTGGAAACACAGAGCTAAGAAGGGAATCGATGTTAATATCGAAGGTTAAATTATAACCTAGGAACTAAGATCCGAGGAATAAGTAGCTAATGTCAGCAAGATTTAAGGACTATGAAATAACATCAATTTCAAAACAGAACGCCTCCGAAAGATCGTCGACATTAATCAAACAAGATTTTCGGCCGAAACAAAGCTGCCATATAAAAGTGTACTTGCTGCACCTTGACACTGCATAGCACGTCACCGCACCAAGTACACGCGAAGGACATGAAATGGTATTGATCATAAATGAGGAACTAAGATGGAATGGAAAACCGGTGCAGTGGTCAATTGTGTATTGAACAGCTATATGCCAGATGGCCTGTCAGGAAGAATGCGAAACAGAGAGAGATGGAAGACATGAATACGAGAGAAGCTTTAATTGTTCCAGGTCCGTCCACCCCCACTAGCGAACCACTTTTGGAACACTATCGACCGTTTCAACAAGAAAGTCTTCACAGCAGACTGCCTATGACAGCAAGATAAGCGAGTGATGTAACAGATGGAAGGATAACTAAGAACTGCAATCATGGGATGGTATCAAATACCAATGACACTTGCCGTATTGGTCGATGTCTGTGGAGACTCCTTTTATCTCACAAAGGATATTCTGCTCCTTTACACTGTCACACATTTGCTATGTCGATCATCCACAGTCCAGTGCTTGTGGGTTATTGCAAAGTAGTTGTGCCCGTGCGATCTGGTGAGCACACGGCCATGGTTGGGCTTCGTTGTATGATACTCCTCCCCGGATCTCCATTAGCATTGCGTCCTCTGGTCGTATCTTGTATGCCGTTTTTCATTTCTTCAAAGTGAGGTTTAGAGAATGCGCCAAAATTCGTTGATTCCCAAACAGTAAATAAAATGTTCTACTTAGTAGCTTCTCTCGCCTTCGCTGGCGCTTTTACTAATCTTCGACTCTTCTTAGTTGAGTTGTTTTGCGTATGTAATGCGTATTGTCGCTGCTGGTGCTGATTTTTGCACCTTACTTCATCTCTATATGTACCTGCTTTATGGTTTATTGCTTATATAAAGGTGAAGCCTCCCAACGGCTTACCACCTCATAGTGATTGGGAAGGTGTGGGTGGGTCGGTCTACGATGTATAGTGGGGGATTCGCCTCACCAGCAGAGCCTCCTAAACTGAGAGGCTGGTAGAAGGTCCGGCGTTTCCACCAGGAAACTTAGCTAACAGTAAGCCAATATTAAATGAACCACCGCCCTAAAATCAAACTAGTCCCAGGGTGACAAATTTCCCTCTGATCCCCAAGGACGGTGACAACCTGAGGCACACTTTGGCTAGGCCGACCTCTGGACTCGAGGAATCCGCAATGGCTAGACCAACAAGACTCGGAAAAAATAAAAATTATGCTGCGGTCCACACAACCAGTAGAGACGGGCAACCCATGTATTTAGGTATCCTAGTATAAAGGTAAAAAGTGTATTTTTGTGAACAATTCAAAAACCGACTTTCCATTAATTCCGGTGTGGTTAATCAACATGTGGTTAATTTCTGAGCTTACACAAAGGTTGGTAAAAGAATTTTATTCGGCTAATGTTTCGACGTCCTTCTCTTCCTCAGATCTGATGATACGAGTCGATGGTCCACAATTGCGCATCTTCTCGATGTGGTGTCCACGTCTTCGTATCCACTTTGATGCTCCTCAGTGGATCATCTCTCGAATGAGGCATATTGATCCTAGACGTCGAAACGCTAGCCGAATAAACGTTGTGTAAGAACCTCGTGTAAGCTCAACAATTTAAACACATGTAATTTTATGCTCGCAATGCCTCCGTCCTTTCGACGGTCGAGAAAATCGTCCCAGATTTGCCTAGGATCAGTTAGCCTCCTGAAATCCATAAAATTAGGCGACTGCTCACGATGTTCATCTGGGTGCTCACACGGTTGCCCCGGTATTTCACTCAAAATCGACTCGATCAGCATTTAGTGACATTCATGAAGATAGATTCCTTAAAAAGCAATCGAGCTCATAAAAAAAAACCCCGAAGACCATCGAGCGCGGATAGAGAAAGACGAATCAAATGCAAGAATTTGTGGAATCCCCACAACATGTGATGGCCGACTGTTTAAAAAAAACATAAGAAGATTTTATCATGTCAGGAATTGACAGAAAGTAGACAATCCATTCTGGCTACATTCACTATTATGCCAGCTTTAGCATAATCAAACAATGTTCTAGAAAACTGCTTTCACTTACAAATTCCTTGACTTAAGAATTGAACTGTCTGAAAAGAAAACTTGGAAAAAACACTTGAACGAAGTCTTCAAACTCTTCACATTTTTCGACTCAATCCGGCTTACTAAAACCCGTATTGCAACAATGAATGGCAGTGGATAATCAGCTCGGATCGTGCAGCTCTGAAGAAAGCGAAGACGTCGAGACGCTGACCACGATAGGGTTTACGCAACAACAAAAGAATACAAAAACATATCGATTATTCATACTGAGGTTTAATCAAGGCTCGTTTTCAAACACGTTCTGTTTTGCTCTTGTTTTGGTTGACTTATTCAGGTCCGCTCGGAATAAGCGTTAACATTGATTGTTGAGGAGCTGTCAACTATGAGTCTCATGCTTTTGCGAAGCCTACTTTACCAATTATCTCACGAATTGAACTTCAAAATTTTGTGATCCTTGACCAAAAGAGATGGGGTGAAAATCAAATGCCGCCAATCGTCTCGGCTTTGCATTTCTTGCTTCACCAAGGATCATTGTGAAGGAGCCAATGATTTCTTTCGTTCCTACGAATGGAATTATTATTCCATACACAGTTTCAATGAAAATAATCTTCTTCATTTTCAATCCTGCTGTCATCTTGTCACTTGGACTGTAACCAACCATATCGACTAATAACGTTCCTCAGAGATGACCACTGGATCTTGCTGTACAGAAAGATGTGAGACGACTTTTTTGTATGAGGGTTATCATCTTTGTTGGTTTTAGTGGAAGAGCACACATAACTAGTTCATGTCACTTTGACGCGGCGGCCTGTAGCAAACACCATCATAGAGTTATTGTGATGATGTGATGACAGCATTATAAATGCATCAACTTTTAATTAATTAAAGACGGTATTGGAGCTGGGCTGTAGTTTGATTTTTTCCACCAAGAATTAGGTATTGGTGGAAGAGAAGGTATTAATCATGAAGTCACAAGGGACGGAAACCACCTCGAGGAAGGGCAGTAATGGGTTGAGTGGAAAGAAGGTGGGGTCATGTAAACAACTGATCTCACTTTGATGCGATAGTTAGGTTGCGCTACCGTAATTCTAAGAAGTTTTAATAATCATTTTCCATTACTTGTCTTCTTCGGTATAGCTATTTCTCATGTAATGAAAACAAGCTTTCTGGAAATAACTTGTGTAGGTGCTGCAGAATAAAACCCTCCATTGCCGTTGATCCAGGAATATAAAATTGTCGTCTAAACTGATGAAAACAATTTAGCCTGAAAATTTGAAGAATCAGTAGCCGACTTCATTTTTCCTTGGAACTTTTGTGTGTCAATGGTCACTGTCACTGAAGAAAAGTTTTTATCGTTTATTAAAAAAACGGATTTCTCAGCAGTGTTCGTCAAATTTGTGGCTTCCTCCCATAGTTTGTAATACAATACTTTTAATAATAGGTCAATGAGGCGTCTAGTTTCTTGCCGAGATAAGGTTTAATGTCGATGATCGATGACGTATTCCTGAACATTTCACCAGTGTTCTAATTCCAGGTTTACTTTAAAAAGGTATGGACCAAATATGTTAGGCATTGAAGCGTCTTTTATTTCATGGTAAGGAGTGTTATATGCAAGCTAATGAACCATGAATCCTGTCTGCTTACTTTAATTTCTCGAATATTCGACCAAGATCGAGCACGTTCCAAGATGGCCCCTATGTTTGTCGATAGCGAGAACGGTCTTCAGTGAACGTCTATAAAGACTGTTTTCTATCTTGTAGAAAATGGTCTCTACCTCCTATTATTGTCGTGCGCTTTGCATGTTAAATGAATACCGTTCAGCATACTATTACTGCCCAAGGCATCATAAAGATTTTGTCTGTACATAAACTGAATCTGCTTTCGTAATACTCACATCAAATTGTAGCTTCTCAGATGCCTGGAAAGTTTCTGCAAAGATTTCATGTGGTGAACACCTGTAAACACACAGAAAATGATCCCGGAATAAGCTAAGCGCGCCCAAAAACGTGGTAAAGGGGTAGAACGCACGCCAACAGCAAAATCGAACTTCTGCCCCTACACGTGGAAGGCCCGCATTCTTCCACGGAGCCACCAGTCGTAATGATCTGCATTGCCGAAATGCCCGTTTTACGATTGGTGGGACATTCTGCCAATGGGAGATCTGAACCTTAAATCGGTGTTATGCAGACTAAAGAATGACATAAGAACATCGGTAGTTCACGATTGTGAGCACGTTCTATTGAGATTAGAGGAGTTAATGCTCGTCAAAATAGGTATGGAAGGAAAACATCAGGTCGAAGAGCAAGAATGACTTCATGGGAATGGCGGAAGGGACAATATAGGAGAAAATCACATGTAAACAAATAAATAAATAAGTAAACAAATGTAATATATAATGTATAAATATGAAAAACCTATTACAATATTTGTTGCACCGAAAACATAAGAGTGTGGACAGATGGAGTTGTTCACAACCTCCAACCTATTAACTAGGACTAGATTAAAAGACAAAAATGAGCATGGAATGAGGAAACTCGTAAAGAGTAACATTTTAAAGTTGTGGTCCATATGTATTCCTCGTTTCATTGTAATGTTGAATTTTATATTTCTCTCAACGAATAACGAAAAAGTGACGTTTACCACGTCTATCGTTTTTGAAAGGGGCGCGTGTGGCATAGTGGTAGGCGTCCTACAACACGCACATGGATCAAACCCCACGCCCATGACCCACTAAGCCTTCCATTCCTCCGGGGTGGGCAAATCGATACCAAACTTGTCTGGAAGGATTGCAGCACCGGCTCGATACATCGGTACGCTACTGTGAGTCATTGTAAAGGCCAGATATGCATCCACTCACCTCCAACGTTAGTTATTAAGTCGAATGCATGGCGCATCCCTGAGGAATTCATCAATGCTGAGAGCTTTATCCTTTATCGTTTTTGACGTTTTTTGTGATTCAAACACTCAATATCTGCAACTTGAGTGCTTCAGTGTGTGTACCATAAAACACTTATTAAACCGTTAACAAGCCAATTGCATTACTTTCATAACTTCTTATTTTATTCTAGAAATGAGGTTGAGTTAATTTCGCTAGTTCTTCATTGATGAGATAGTTATTCAATCCTCGTGCTGTCATAAGTTCACCAAATGAATATTAAATCGAATAATAATGGATGACTGATTAAAATATGAATATGAAACATGAATGCACTGTGCAGTTTTGTCTGGAATTGTTCAAATCGCGAGGACAAACAGCTGTGAACCATCAGCTCGGATCATCGGCTCCGATGAACACGAAGACGTCAAAAGTTAGCCGAATGAAGTTCCTTTATCAAACTCGTATAAGTTCTTAAGCACGTGTTGATTAACCATACCGAGGTTAAAGGAAAATTGGTTTTGAGGCAATTTTCGGCGGCAGTCATTCGTTCATTCATTGCATGAATTCATTCCTATTGAATCCTCCATATTGAGCTTTTAGGGACCGACTTATGACTTGCACCAGCTGTATCACCTGTCGCGTCATTGATCGTCGAGTGACTCGAATGGGCGCCACCAAATGTTCCATAATCCCTGTCGCGTGCAAGATTGGCTCGGTAGGTTCTGTTTGTTCTAAGAACCCTTTGAGCAACACACCTTTCTTCTAGAGCCTTCGTAAGGAAGTCTGACCATCGATACTCTAGTCTTCCCCACTATGTGCATAACATCCGGCGAATACAACCGCTTACAGTTCGTGTCCATGGTTGTCGTTCAAAAGCATTACGTATCCGGCCCATCTTATGTTCGACAGTTTCGCGTATAGAATGACGTCTTTAAATTTCGATCGATGACTTAGGTCGGAGTTTCAGATCCACTCTCTCAATTACGGTACACTGCACACTCATACAATCGTGCTTTCGACTGCGCGTTCGACAACGCATGGCAATCTTTCATTCTCCTTAGGATATGACTAAATTTTTGACGAATAAACTAGAGCAAGAAGAATCGTGGGGCTGAACATGCGGGCATGGGGTCGTACGTTCTTTATTCTCCTTACTAAATTCTCAATGTTCCTGAAAGCTCTCCAAGAAACTCGCTTCTTCCTGCTCAACTCTAAAGTTAAGTCGTTTATCTTGCTGATTTCCCAAACCAGATAGACGTAAGTAAAACCAGACTTGTCTGGGAGGATAGCAGCATTGGCTCGGTACATCGGCAGGCCACCGCGAGTCATTGTAAAGATCAGATATGCATTCAGTCACCTCCAACGATACTTAATGAAGTCGAATGCATGGCATATCCCTCACGGATTGATTAACGCCGAAAGCTTCATCAACCTTCAGCTTCATTTATTCCTCTGAGCATGACTGCGCCATACAAAACAAATCCACTCCTCATGAACACCGGTTTTGTGAGATTTAGTAGAAGACTAACATTTCCACAGGCGTTATCAAAGTCAGTAAGTATTCGTTCTACCTGGTTAATGCATGATGTTAAACGAACGATGACAACAGGAAAGGGAAAATGGTGTAGTTGCCGACCATTCTTCTTCGCTGCCATGTTCTCCCGTACCAATGTTCGAATGGTGCTCTCGAGTATGGCGGCGAATAACCTGACAAGATGCTGTCGCCTTGCCTAGCCCCTCTTTCAAACCGATGTTAATATCGTTGCAGAATAGTGATATTTTGATAGTGAAATTTTTGTACAGCTCACAAAGAATCTTTATATACTAAGGAGGGATTCCTTGACTATCAAGGGCTTCTATCTCAGCTGAGTCAAAGGCCTTCTTTAAATTGATGAAAGTGAGACAAAGCGACCTTTCGTACTCTCGAGTGAGTTTAATGAAGCTGAGATATTTGCAAAACTCTGGACCGCAGGTGTCTATGGTGGGGAACGAACGCGCTATTGTCCTTTCCGGGGAGTAACGCGCTCACCACCACACCATGTGGGTCCTTCGTTTCGCCTGTCTCTCAGCTAGTTCTATCGATCTTTTGCCATCAGCAATCACCGAATCATCCCTACCACTTCTCACAGCTGTGACCACATCTTGGAGAATAATGTACATGAAGCAAATGTAGAACAGTTCTCTCCTCATGTTCAGAGGTTTTTTCTCATTCACTGAACAGCATGTGATAGCTTTATTCCTCGCAAATTGGAGGTCTTACCACGAATAATGTTAATTGACCAGATAAAATAAACTACCAAATAAAAGGGTAAAAGTATGGTTTTTAACTTATTATTTCCTGTCTACTCTTTTTTTTAATGGCAGGGTATGTTGCGAAATATAACTGCCGATTTGAGCTCCCCAGATCAATCCCGCTGTTCGGTGATTGCTGATGGCACTGATTAACAGAACTAGCTGAGAGAAAGACGAAACGAAGGACTCGCATGGTGTGCTGGTGAGCGCGTTACTCCACGGAAAGGACAATAGCGCGTTCGTTTCCCACCATAGACATCTGCGGTCCAGAGTTTTGCAAATATCTCAGCTTCATTAAAGTTATATTTCGCAATATACCCTGCCATCAAAAAGAGTAGGCAGTAGGCAAAAACGGTTAAGACCTCGAGTGAGTCTTGTTATCGTGTAGATGCGGTCCATGGTGCTCAATCCTTTTCGAAACCCTGCTTGCTCACATGGCTGTCCTTCGTCCAGTTGTCTGCCAATCCTGTTTGTGCTGTCTTGAGTGAAAGGTTTGTAGACGACAGACAGCAAGCAGATTGGGCGATAGTTGCCGATATCGTGGATGTCACCCTTCTTGAGCAATATCACGGTCTTGCTGACCGTAGAGACCTAGCATTCAGACCGGTAACGTGTAAACACCTGATCTCCAGGTGTTCAGATCTTATCCTCTCTGGACTGTTCGATTCATCACCGACGATATGGCATGTCGGATTTCGGAACGAAGAACGGGTGGTGCGACATATCCATATTCTTTTATTTCGTAAGAGGGCAGGAAGATGTGGCTATTAAGAAGACCCGAGAAATAATTGTGAGTGATCTCCTCCATTGCCTCTCTAGAAGCTGTAAATGTTCCGCCTGGGCCTAGGACTGCTGTCTTCATGGTTTCGTAATTGGCAAACTTTCGGTGAGCTTTGCGAATGCTTTTACTAATCTCTGCAGATTCAACGGTAGCTGCTCCTCTTCTATCTTTAAAATCTTCTTTTATAGGCTTTCCACATTGCTTCACAGGTTCATACGTGAGTTGGTGGTTTCCTTTAGGTTATGTGACTCCATATTGACTTATCAGCTCGAGTGATTCTGGAGAGACTTCACATGATGACTTTCGAACTCCCAGCTTTCATAGCCCTAACATAAACATTTTGAATGAGCCTATCGTATTCCACAACGATTTTATCAAGAGCGGTTTTTTCGCAGCAGCCTACTAACGAACTAAATAAAGTTCTAATTCATGGCGACTTTAGAACTATCGTCCGAATTTAGCACCTTTTTCTACTTTTCATGAGAAATGAAATATTGCACGAAAGAGGTGATGGTCCGAACTAGTTTAAAACTTCAAGAGAACAGCGAGACCGGCTAGGCAAAACTTTCAATTTACTGTGATGAGCTCTATCTCATTATGGTACTGTTTTTTGGGAGACTCAAACGCCCAGTGTTGAGAATGACACCTTCAGATTTCTAAGCTACCGAGGATGCCCTTGGTCGTCATGATAGATAATCTCCTCCAGCCGTTCATCCTGCCTGTTCCATTGTAATCCGTGGGTAACAATATGATGTCTTTCAGACGCTCTTCTGGGCGCAGGTTTAGTATTAAAATCTCTAATGATGACCTTGTAGAATATATGGTCTTCGTACGGTAGATGTTCTCCAAGTCCATAGAACGCTCCGACTTCCTCTTCGTCATAGCTTGATATTTGTGCACAGATGATGATGATTATCAAAGCCGGTAATTATCTACACCTCTTTAATCGTAAACGCCTGGTTTATATTATTTGTTCGAATGCATCGATGTTCGTGGCCAAACCTCTGCTGTCGCATGTTTCAACTAAAAGGTCTTCTTCGGTGTTAGAGACTGCGCTGAATGGGTCGCGTCGTCTCGTCTCGGCTAGGCTGATGATGCAGTACCCCATTCTTCTTGCCTGTAAGATCAATTCTTCTATTGAGGACTCAGAGCTAAGTGCACGTGCATTGTAGGTACAAATCATCACCTTGGTCCTTTGCGATTTAGACAGGTTAGAATGACCCTGAGATTTTGACATCCTCTCAGTTCTCGTCGTACCCCACGCTGCCAAATTGGGGCTCTTTCTGGCTCAGAGACATGAGGCCCATTTATTCCACCGTTTTGTTTTTTGATGCCCGAGCATAGGTTGCTGAGCTCCGACCATTGGAGCAGGGTACACTCACGGGTAGCTTCCCAGTTTCGTCTAGAGTAACTTATTTTTTGGAGGTGACTCTTAGCCACCTCCCATATACTTCCCTACTACTTGAATGAAGGTTTTTGCCGAACTGTCGCGTAGAATACGATCTGCATAAACGAGAACATATCCACTCAATCATGCACGATACTTGATACTTGAACGACCCGTCCTCACTATTTGTGCGGACCGCAGAATAATCACCATTTTTCATGCATTTGCTGGTTAAGCCATTGTCGTTTCCTGAAATCCCGAGGAAAGCCTGGCCAAAGTCTGCCCCAGGTCGTCACCACGACAGGCAGTCGCTGCTCTTGTGGATCAGAGGAAGATTTACCACCATGCGACTTTGATACCAAGGCGGTGGTGGATCCTGTTATTGGTTTACTCTTAGCTAGGTTTCCTGATGGAAACGCCGGACTCCTCAGCTTGGGAGACCCTTCCGGATGGACGAATCCCACCGCTGTACATCGCAGTGCGACACCCAGAAATACCTCACAGCCACGGTAAACCGTTGGGAGGTTATGCACGGATACGTCCTCGCAAATACCGTATGTGCAAAGTAGATACAACAGAAACACAAGAAACACACAGAGGATCTCCTTGGATCCTCCTGAGTCCCAGGAAAGCAAATTTCGCTTTTTGTCCGCGATTAACCCCCTTTCAGCTAACTGGGGACGCCCTAAGTTACCTCGCAACTAGTTGGCATTAGATCCCACTGTGAGAGAGGTCCGTCCGTAATCCATTGTAAGCTTGTAAACTTCTGAAACAAACTAACTTTTGCGCAGTTATTCTAAACCTTGGATAGTCATCACCTTCTGCAAATACTGTTGGTTGTAGAAACACCACAACGTTCTTAGGAACGCATATTGTTGAGGCTGCGAGCATAGGTTGCATGTGCAGTAGCTTGCAGTTAGCCAGTTAGCACTATACGTTGCCACAGTGCTCGAATTTTTGACTTCTTTTTTATTCGTTTACTACGCGAATTCCATTCCTCGTCGTATTGTTCCTCTTAAACGAGTGAGATTTATAAAAATGAGGGTAGCCCACGATCAACAAGCTCTGGAGAATGGCCATGCAGATGGCGCGGACGCGGAGGACAACATGGGGATCGAAGCGCAATTTTGCTCATATCTCAGCACATTTGTGGTTCTATTTCAAAATGGTGTGTAAAGAAAGCTGTTCGTGAGCAAATAAAAATTTGCGCGTTAAGTTTCATCTGCTGAGGTTACGAAAGTGCTTGTTTGAGCAAACTAGGTGTCAATTTGACCTTTCCAGGATCTGAACAAAGCGAAACCAGCAAAACGTTAACTATTGTGGGTGAACAAGTGCTACAATAACAACATGGTGTTTGTCATCAAGAAAGCGTTGAACAGCCGATCATGATTATTTGTTTATGTAGTTTATGAGATGAATATTTTTATACTTCTCTGACTAGGCTCAGCTTTCGTTTATTCTCAAAATCCTATACATAAGCCAGACGGCTTTTCCTGGCGAGCAATTCCCATGCCAAGAAAGAAACAGTATCCTTTCGTTCAACATACTTATTTGATGCAATCCGCTTCCACAAACTCTAGTCACTTTTAGGTGCAAAAACTAAGATTTCGAACAGACATTTCCATCAAGTTCACAGTATTCTAAACAAGCACGTATATTTTTTATAACAAGAGATCGCATGTATCACACTGCACGGATCCCAGAACTTCTTGCATTCAACTGATTTTCTTGTATCTATCATACACGAAGGTCTTCGAACTTTTTGCGTGTGAGTGCGACTAATGCTGGTGTGTTTTCCCGGTTTCCTCACGAATGTCGTTGAATGCTAGCTGAGTCGATTCTAGCTATCCTTAGTTCGCCGTACTGGGATGCTCCACAAGTGATCTTGTCTCGACAAGTATGGTGCCAACTTCCTGATCTCAGAACGAGGCACCAAAATACGTTACGGCTAATGCTGCGATGTATGGTGGTAGTTCAACACCATATTTAATATCTTACAAAATGAAAAACGAGGCAAAGGAGCGCCGTGGCTACCTCATTAGTCTTTGCTGCATAGCTGTCCGACTCTCGAAGGTAGATCTGTCCTGATTGCTGACCAAATGAAAGAAGATATTTAATACACAGGCGTCACTCTCCAATGTCTGAGGAGGTGTTAGTGGGAGTCGAAGAAATGCAAAGTTAAGGTGCTGTGATAGTACTGTCGGGGATACCTCGTTAGATGAACCTACAAATTCGAGTTATGGACGGAGGTGCTAGAGATCGGTTTTCTTTTTTGAGAGAATTACTACATGATTCTGCTCGCTTGTGTCTGCCTGTATTTATCCGCTATTTCCCACGCGGGTCTTTTGACCGGTAGTTTTACAGCGTGAAGCTCAAATTTAAGCAATTAAACCTCCATGAAACAATAAGGGGCGCGTGAAGCGCAGTGATTACAGGCGCCCTGTAATACACATGAGATCGATCCCGGCGCCTCATGATCACCAAACTTTCCATGTCTTCGGTGTCAGAAAAAGAAAAGAAAAAAATGATACAAGACCTGCCCGGGAGGATAGCAGCACTACCTTGATACATCAATAGACTACCGCGAGTCACCGCAAAGGGCAAATATGCATTCAATCACCTCCAGCGATGGTTCAATGAAGTCAAATGCCTGGCGCATCCATTAGGGATTGATCAACGCCGAGAGCTTTAACCTTTTCTTGTCAAACAACAAGCTAGCAAAACAATAACAACATAGCGATATTAAGAAATGTATCAAAGAGCAAGGAATAAATAAGGCGAAAGAATACCGTATGACTGGAGCTAATATTGCTTAAATTGATGGAAACCTCAGCACTCGAATCCTTCTATATGAAATAAGAAACCAAGCTGGAGAGTGAAAGAGGATTACTAGCGCCAACTGAAGGATTATTGAATGACCACATTTACATATGTTTTGCAATGGAAGGAGTTTCGCAAGACACACCAAGAGAGAGTTCTCGAGAAGAGGTGCTAGAATTTTTCTGACAGTACAATCTGATAAAGCTGATCCAAAACGTATTCCTCGCCCATACAAAGTTCTACTGAAGAGAAGAAATCCGCACATTGTGGGACCTACATTTCAACTACACCCATGGAAACGTATTAACTGATGTTGCGGAGTACCTAGGTAACCCTATCGCAAGTAATTTCTTCTATAAAAATGAGGAATTATAACGCTCCCTCGCTATGACAATATATATGAGAATACATAGATTCCCACCCGAAGAACATGATTACTCTAATGAGAACACATTTCCGTCATAAAAGTACCTCAACACTACATTTTAAAGGGATGATCTACAACATTTCTTCTCAAATCAATTAACTGCTTAAGGTAGATGTTAACTACCAGCTGAAGGTAAACTCAACAAGAGACATAAACCTAATCTACGAGTGAAAATCACTAACTCCACATAAAAGTTTAAGATCAGTGTAATTCAATGAGACCCAAGTAACATTTCGATAGAGCAATGCACCTTATGATGAAGGCCCCATTAAATATCGTATCGATTGAATGAATTTTTAATCCACACAATAACATGTGCGGGCGTAGCAATATAAGATAAAAAGAAGTATGAAGTCAGTGGTTTCATCGTGTCACGTAAACCAGAGAAATGGGAAACTGGTGAGCAGAAAGCACAGGATAGAACCAAAACCCATGAACTCATTCAATGAACCCCTAACCACTGCGCTACAAGCACCAGTGGGCGATCGCTAGGTTCTATAAACTGTTCATAGTAATTCTCACTAGCGTCATAATGTACGACATGCTCCTAATGAATCGATCAAATAAGGATGCTTTACTCTTTTATCCCAGGGATATTAAGAAATGCAATATATCCGCCAAAAAACTCTCCTTATCATTTACGCATGAACTACTAGTACCGAACGAGTAGTTCAACAAAACAATTGTTATGCAGCTTTCTTCACTAGTGCCGAACGAGTAGTTCAACAAAGCAACTATTATGCAGCTTTCTTTACCACATACAGTAAAAAAAAAAACGCTTTACGGATGCTTGTACGTGTCCAGTGTACTCCACACTTAGTAGTTGTAAAGATGTTAAAAGCAATGTTCAAAATTGGCCTGAAACAACTCAGAGCAATTTACAAAGTGAATAAAATTGCTCAAGCAGATCTACAAAATGGTTTTGGAAAGCATGAAAGGTAAGGGGTAAAATTTTAGATTGCTTCCATCCTTTTCGATGGACACGAATGGGCATTACAAGTTTCGTTTGTTAACAGGCAGTAAAAAATTTCCACATGGTCTCTACAATTAATGGTTTATCTCTAGTAAATCAAGATTTGTTTGCTTCATTTTTTACACCCTATTTTGGCATCAATAAACCACCCTTGAAGTGACCAACAGTACATCGCCAAATGTAGGCAAATATGAACAAAAACTTTGGTGCTATAAGAAAACGCTAATATTACCTATTCGGGTAACAAAAAGAGAGATGGGTCACATTTACCAACAAGAAATAATTGATTTCCTTCATGCGATTTGTTCAGTAGACTACGACAATGTTCGGGAATATCAGGGATTTCTTCCGGTTGACTGAGCTTTGAATCGAGATTAACGAACCTAAACCATATTTGTTTTTCATCGCATTTCGTCAAAAGATATACTTTCAACCAGATTTCGTTTGTTTTTAGACAAAACAACTCTTACAAGCGATTATCTGACATGACTTCCCCTAAACCGAGAATGCAGTCATGTAGGATATTATTGCAGTAACTTGACGACTTAAAGCAATGTCATTACAATCTCTACTAAAATAATCGGAAAACAAAAGAATTTTATGACGAAAAATGGAAATTGAAACAAGCGAAACAAAACTGAAACTTGACTTAGAAAGCAATAACAAAGAAATGCATAATGGAACACTGTTACTTACTTGCCATCGCCCTGTCGAAGGATTGTGTACCAATGCCGCCCTCTCCACAGAGGTAAGTAGCTCTTGGTCGGGACATTGACAATTACTGCATGTAAATTTTCGAAACGAATCCGCTCTACTGGCATTCGACTATCGAACCAAGCAACCAAAAAGGAAATCATCGTTATAGTAATAGTAGACACAATTTAAGTAACAGTACAGAAAATCTTATGAAGTAATTGAGAGCGCGCGTTGTGACTATATGCACTCCAATTGAACTATTACCACGAATAGGATTGCTTCCTGCTACATCGAACTACGAATTTACACTAGTCCTTTGCTCACCTTGAAATCGTACTTGTCCAGGGCTGACATCAACACGTTCACGTCGTAATTACCGAGTCCAAAAAATGACCTACAAAGAATGTGGAGAAAGCGTCAAAACAATGAACTAAACGGTTCAATAAGTGCTAAATTACACGTAACAATGAATACCTGTGTGGATTGAACCATCGATTGCCATTGAGGGCGTAACATATTTCATCTAACGAATGAGAAGTAAATTGTGGTTTTTGAAACAAAGCATTCAAGGCATGTACGAGGCACATCTGTCTTGATTGCCGTTCATGATACATGTGCAGATTCCTAAACGGCTCACTAAGCTGTAACGTGTCCTATCCCAAAGATTATGCATTTGCAGCAACCACACCAGGCCTATCAAATCCACTACTGCAGCAACATAATACCTCTTCCCCTATAATAAGCACTTGCATCCTGAGCGGTCAAAAGTTACGGACTTATAAAAATCAGACAAGGTTAAATCTTGAATTCTCTAGATGGCAAGAAAAAGATATAATAAAGGTAATTGAATTATTATGGAGTCTATCACCAAGTCACGAAAATAACTCGAAGGGCTGACGTCTGTTAAGGCGCGGAGCCAATCTTTACAACTGGAGCTGTGAATCGACAACGCTTTTCTTTTATTCATATTTACCTGTACTCTTCAATAACGATATTAAGGACGAAACCTTAACAAAAATTACGAATCGTATATAAAATGTATATTTTTGGGTAATATACTCCGTACTATTTAATTAAACAACAAGATAGATAAGAAATGCATAGCACAGCAATACAACCGAGATGAAACCAAAACCCTTTCTGGACAACAATCAACGAATTCAATATGTTAGCATGCACAAATTCAAAGTTCATCTTTATCACCGGCAGACGCTCCATCGGCACCATCGCCTGCTTCCTTATAAAGTTTGCTAATAATTGGTTGCACCTTACTTTCTAAATCCTGAAAACAACACACATGTGAGAATATTAGCTTTCATAACAGCTTGCGTCACGTACTTTTTTGTGTTCATGAAGATCATCAACGGAAGCATCGCGATGGCTTTCCAGCCAACTTATTGTCTCCTCAACTGCTTCTTCAACAACTTTTTTATCGTCAAGATCTAATTTTCCACCAAGTTTCTCATTATCAGCAATCTGGTTCTTCAACGAGTATGAATACGACTCCAACTCATTACGTGCTTCTACCTACAAAGCTAAGGGTAAACATATGGAGCTAAAATGGCATTCAAAAAGTTTTATGGATGTAAAATACGACATTTGATATATCGTAGAGAATAAGGCGAATCAGTAGACTTCCTAAGTAATTTTGCAGTACGCAGTATTACGAAGCATAAATAAATACTTCGTATTACTACATACCGCAAAATTGATAGCACTCTAGCAAAAGAATTAGGATGCATTACAATTTCCTTGCCAACAAGTGTAAGAATGGTAAACGGAGGAATGAAGTAAACTCTTGATGAGTTACATGGAAACCACTAAAGACCGTAGCTAAAAAGCATACCTGTTCTTTAATCTTCTTGTCATCCTCCGCGAACTTTTCAGCATCGTTGATCATGCGTTCAATATCTTCAGGACTTAGTCTGTTCTGATCATTCGTGATGGTAATCTTGTTCTTGTTACCGGTACCTTTGTCCTCCGCAGTAACGTGAAGTATTCCGTTGACATCAATTTCAAACGTGACCTGTGCAATCTTGGTTAGTTCAAAAAAGCCATAAACTAGAAATATTAAAGAAAAGCCCACACTCCACCTCTATTTGAGGCACACCTCGAGGAGCTGGAGGGATATTGGTCAAGTCAAATTTGCCGAGTTGATGGTTGTCTTTAGTCATTGGGCGTTCACCTTCATATACCTGAGAAATGTAAATGCTAAAAAACAACAAGCAACACATACCTAAACCAAACCATCAGAACTGATAGCAAACATGTGCTAAATAAAAGAAATTCACTATAAAGCAACTGTATTAAAAAGTAAAAAAGTGGCTTTCGGTTATGCTCACCTGGATGGTAACAGTGGGCTGATTATCAGCAGCAGTGGAGAAGACTTGCGACTTCTTAGTTGGGATCACGGTGTTACGAGTAATAAGTTTTGTCATCACACCTCCAACGGTCTCTATTCCTAGCGTAAGCGGATTGACATCAAGCAGCACGATATCTCCCGTGTTTTCATCCCCGCTAATAACCCCAGCTTGTACAGCTGCACCATAGGCTACAGCTTCATCGGGATTGATGCCACGCGACGGCTCCTTCCCATTAAAAAATTCTTTAATTAGTTGCTGAACTTTAGGAATACGGGTCGACCCTCCGACCAGAACAATCTCATGTACGTCTTCCCTCTTAAGATCCGAGTCTTCTAGAACTTTTTGCACTGGCTTTAGCGTAGCACGAAAGAGATCCATATTCAGCTCCTCGAACTTGGCACGAGTCAATGTCTCTGAAAAGTCCTCTCCGTCATGAAGCGACTCCACTTCAACTTTCACTTGATGCTGCGTTGACAACGCTCTCTTGGCTTTTTCAACTTCCCGACGAAGTTTCTGCACTGCTCGATTATCCTTCCGAAGGTCTTTGCCAGTCTTTTTCTTGTACAGTTTAATAAGGTACTCCATTACACGTTGATCGAAGTCCTCTCCTCCTAGATGAGTATCGCCGTTCGTGGCTAGCACTTCAAAAACACCGTTATCGATCGTCAGCATAGACACGTCGAACGTTCCCCCTCCAAGATCGAAAACTAGTATATTACGCTCTCCTGAAAAGTAGAATTTAACAACGGACAATGATGTATCCCATTCTTTGCATCAAATTGAAAACGAGAATTTAACCTTCATTTCAAAATTAATTAACGCATTCAACTACGAATTAGGTAGAAGTACCTAATTCTTCTATTCGGTGAACCCTGTTCAAAAAAAATTAAATTAAATTACTTTTAAGAATTCAGCTGCATTATACCCGCCTTCTTTTTTGTCCAGCCCGTAAGCGATGGCCGCCGCAGTCGGTTCGTTGATGATTCGAACAACATTCAGTCCAGCAATCGTTCCGGCGTCTTTTGTGGCTTGTCGCTGAGCATCGTTAAAGTAAGCAGGCACAGTGACTACTGCATCCTTCACTTCTTTACCAAGATACGACTCGGCAATCTCCTTCATCTTCGTCAGCACCATAGCTGAAATCTCCTCCGGGGCGAACTGTTTTGTTTCCTTGCCTACTTTGAGAACGACGTGAGGCTTGTTGTGTTTTTCTTGAACCTAAAACAAATGTTATTCTATAAAGGAACATATTCATTTGCATCTATAAATCTGTCAATTATTTCAGTGGGTTTTACTCTATCCAGGCAATTACTGTGTTTAGGTACGTGATGAATAAAGCACTCTATAAAACGGCTTTAAAGCATACCTATGCATGCTTGCATGCAACAGAAAAGGGTATAATAGTCGAAGCATAAAGTACGAGACTTTAAAAAACAAAAGGAGACCCATTAGACCCATAGTCTTGAGTTACAGCCAAAGGCATCATGGATCTACATCACTGTAGAACTCAGCTTAGTTATTAGCAGGTTCATTAACATACTGCACCGTTTACAAAACCCAATCTATTAAACTAATGATTTTCCAGATTAATATTACACAAAAACCTTGAATGGCCAGAGCTTTATGTCATCTTGTACTGTCTTGTCATTGAAATCACGACCAATTAGTCGTTTCGCGTCGAATACAGTATTTTCTGGATTGATTGTAAGTTGATTCTTGGCAGCATCACCAATCAGGCGCTCACCAGCTTCCCCCGAAAATGCCACATAAGACGGAGTGATACGATTGCCTTAAACAGATACTCTTGCAAGTAAACTAGGTCCCGTGTGATACGACCGAAAAAGTGTCAACTTCAACGTAATTAGTTTTACTTACGAGTTACTGGTTGAATAGCATTCAGCATTAAAGATATAACCACATGAAACTATCAAAAATTTCAAGTAACAACTTATGGTTCATTTTAACAAGTATTGGTGGTAGGTGCGGCAACATCTTCGTCCACCTTAATATATACGAAAACAAAGGGCGTCCGTAACAAAAAGGCAGATCCAACTTACGGTGAAGAGAAACTTGTTCTTCACTGAATTAAGAACTCCTGAAACCCACCGCAACGTAAACTTGCGAGGTGAATCGTTATCATGGGCAACTCGTACCTCACTTCTCAAACTAGTTGAAATAAGAACTGATGATTACATTACACTCGGTGGGTTCCTTCAAAAGTTTTATTATCGAAATTAACAATATTCAGATGAGCGCGATACCCTCGAAAGATGAACGAGGAGTTGCCTCTGTGAGTGGTGTCTTCTTCGTCTCAATAATTCATCATTTTACGCACATTGTTTAATTAGATTTAGAGAACGCTTCATGCGTAGAACGGTCACCCTGTATTCGAACCTACTGCCGAGATGACCAGACGACTTGTGTAACAAACGTGACTGTGTCAGTCACTGTTCTCTAGTTCTTCGTAGACGTTCCAAACAAAACAACTCGAAAAGACACACCTTGATCGTTGGCAATGATCTCAACACGGCCATTTTTGTACACACCAACACATGAGTATGTTGTACCGAGATCAATACCAATAATAGTCCCATACTTGACATCCTAAACAACTCGTGAACCACATGGAATTTAACAGACAGAGGTCAGGAAGTCAAGAAAAATACTTTTGTTTCATTTTCACAATGGACGCTTCCTGCGTGTAACAACAGGAATCCAAACAGAAAAGTAGACCTCATTGCTCTTCGAGTCAATGTTTTATAATCGACGCCCTAAAAGCTAGGAAGTAAAAAATTGTTCTACAGAAAGCACCTCATATTTAGCGAGAACGAAGTGACGAATTCATTACTCAAACCAACCATACGGCCTGCAGCAGCAAAGCACTTCACCAGCAGGCAAACCGACCAACGAGGTCAGCGGCGCACGCCGAGTCCACGTTTAGCGGGGTCACCGAGGTGGCTGCACAGCATGTCTGGTCGTCTCCGTTCAACGCCGCCGTCAGAGACGCAGAGCACGCCCGTAGATCGCGCACATCCTGATCGGTCGGACGGACGTGCTGTGCCGCTGATCTACCAACCAAAGCGTTGCCGATGGCGACGATCAGTCTGTTTGCTGGGCAGCACCACATCACCAAGTGCATGACATTCATGCCGAAGATTTCACGTAATGTAGCGATTTGGTGACCGTCTAGCGTGAAAACGCTAAGAATAGTGACAGTTTTTTTAAGCATTTGAATATTGCACCGAATAAGTGCTAGAATTCTTCGGCTATCCAATATTCCAGATATTATGCTTCACTACGAACCTTCTGAACGTCGGCGAACAAGGCACTAGGTATTAGAGTGATATTTCTTTTTATGGCCGACTAAATCACGGGTAGCTTGGCAGGCTCTCCCAGAGTGGACATGGAGCTTAGGTGTTGGAGGCAACTCCTGACCGCCTCCCATATACTTCCCTGTCACTTGATTGCAGGCTTTTAGCCGAATTGACTCGTAGAATACAATCCGCATAAAGCGAGAACGCACCCACACACGCATGCATGAATACGCCTAGCAAGTACAAAAAGTATGTGCCAAATCGGCGCAGCAGAAACAGGGAGTCCATCCCCTGGATCCACCTGCGCTTCAAGGAAGCAAAGGTCGCTTTTAGCCTGCATTTTGCTGAGTAGATTGCGTGTCAATTTGACCTTTTCAATCGCTGAAGAAGACGAAACCGCGGTCCCGAAATACTCCAAACAGCTACGTTTTTATGACAACAATATTTAGTGCTGCCTGCTTAGGATCTTTGTTCGTGTTCAATAGTGATGGTTTGACATCTCCTTCTGTCACTCTACAAATCTCCACGTTCTGCGTCTGCTAGTAGCCCTTTTCTAAAAGAATGAGAAGTGAAACTATCCCACTTCCATTGTAAATCAACCATCAACCATCAACCATACTTTGACACACTGAGGGCACTTAGTGATCTTTCCTGCTTGCGGCCACTGTAGATTTTCCATTTATTCAACAAATCTGCTTGAGTGGCGAGGGAGAAAAACAGTCGCATCTAGCATCACTTATTGCTTGTGTTCACCTGCTGCTTCTCTTAATTGCAACTTTCAATAGCCCACTTTTGAGGAATATTCTAGATTGCGAAGGAACGCTCAAAGAAACGATTATCTCCGAATGCTCCAGTTACGTCTATCTACGTCAGGAAATCAACATACTGAACGACTTAGCTCCAGAGCTGAGCGGAAAGAAACAAGCGGCTTGGGGAGCTTTCGAGAGCATCGTGGATGCAGTGAAAAGAACAAACAACACCTAACTCCGTGCCCACCTTTTCGACTCAACGGTTCTTCCTGCCCTAACGTATGCGTCAGAAACCTGGTCGCTACGCAAGCAGGATAAAAGATCACTCAGCGTTATCGAACGTACAGTCAAAAGGACGATGATAGGAGTATCCCGTTTCTTACAAATAAGGGATGGCATCCGAAGCTCCGACCTGCGTAAAGATCAAAAATCAAAGATTCCGTTCTATATGCCAAACAGTCGAAGATGCGCTGGGTCGGACACGTAATGCGTATGAATGACAACCGAGGAAGAGGAGCCGTTAGTGAATGGATTTCTCGGGATGTCAAAGGTACTGCAGGAAAACCACTGACAAGATGGTCAGAGTTCTTCACGAGGAACCTATGAGAAAGATGTGATGCTCGACGAATCCGTAAAGCGAGCAGAGCCCACTGGGCAACTCTTGCACCCTACAAGGGAAAATGGAAGATTTGCTGGCCCCCGCTCGAGTCACTCGACGATCAACGAGACTACAGGTGATGCAGGTGATACACAAATTTTCATTCGCACAATAAACAGCCTTTTTTTTAAATACTAAATGTTCGGCTGTGCATTCCCACCAAACGACAGGCAGGCTTGTGACGAACGCAACTGTGAGTTATAACCACAACGATGCTGAGATATTTGCAAAATTCGATGGGCAGGCCAGTTTCGAACCCGCGATGACGGTTTCCAGATTCTTCCGTGTTACCATTGTACCACAGTGGCCTTTGCTTTGTTCTGCTTTCAACCATTTTGAGCTCTAGCTGTGCTATCAGCAATCAACCGTCAATTGACATGATCTGGAAAGCACAAATCGACATTAAAGCCATTTAAGCTAAAGCCGAAAAAAGAGGAATGTTCTTTTGTCACCCATGACCACGTCCTATACCTAATTTTTTCTGGTCTGGCTTGGATCAGGTACATTGCTGACCTGTGTAAGATTTAGCGCAGCTGTTCCTGCGAAATAACTGGAAGGCTTACACGGAACAACTTCGTGAGCGTTTGAAAGAAGCTGTTTCTTATGCGAGCGAAAATTTGTGCATTACGTTTTTCCTGCTAAGGTTATCAAAGTGTCTTGTTGAATAAATTGCACGTCAATATGATCTCCCCAGACTTTGAAGAAGGCAAAACTACAAGTATGTTGGCTCTTGTGAATTAATAAATGTCGTAGTGACAGACTCGTGTTTGATCACCAACAAAAACTAAAAGTAGACCTTTTTAGCTACTTCTTTCAAAATCGGTTGTGCGTTCGATATAACATATATAGTTGGACGCTTGGATGGCCCGTTCTCACTGGTTGCTAGGGCCCTATCATAATCTCCTCTTTTTCGGAGCATTGCTGGTTTGTCCGCTGTGGTTCTCTGGAGTCCCGAGGTTAGATTGGGCAAAGTCTGCTTCAGGTCGTCACAAACACAGGTCGCTGTTATGGATTAGGGTGAGATTCGCCATAATGCGACTAGTTTGATGCCTGGACGGTGACGTATCCTGGTATTGGTTTATCTGTACTGTAGCCGTGTTTCCTAATGGCAAACGCCGAACTCCTTCTCAGCTTAGGGGTCCCTGCAGGGGATGAATTCACCGCTGCATATCGCAGCCCAACATCCAGGAACACTTCTCAGCTACGATGAGTCGGTAAACCGTTGCGAGGAAAACATGTATACATTACCTCATCTCAAATCGAAAAATCGAGAGCTCATCTCCCATTGCTGAATCGCACTGACGATTCGATTCTCGATTGAATGTCGATAACAGTAAATATTTCCGAATGCTTCATTCTCAATTAGGACCATCATTCCATGATTTCATCTCATCCTCGGCATGTGCTGGTTCGCCTTCGCCGCGGGTTCACTGAACCACTCATCCTTTTGCGGTCGAGGAATTGCCACCAGACTTGTTTGGAAAACGTTTTCTCGCTGCATCGTAAATGTAAGCGGTCCATATTAGTTCTCTCATGACTCCAAAGAGGATTTTTTATCAAGACTTTATCAACACACAACGACATTTGCGAGGAAATAAAAATTCTCAAACAGCAGCCAGACCCACAAGTAAAAAGTTTAAAGCCCTTCGCTTGTGATTGTTGTCAGAAAGACGAATCATGTGCTGGAAGTGCTAGGATCCGTATAGTAGTTTTGAGAGTGAGCTCTTGTAAGAAGAAATCCTTAAATTTCATCTCAGGTTTGAAGAAATGACGACAAATCGTAGAAACCTTCTCCTGTTATTCACTTGAGAAAAAGTGCAATGTTTAGTACCCGTTGTTTTTGTCTCCAAGATCTAACCCTCGTTCAGATTTTCAGTCAACGTCTCACAGGTAGATATCTTTATCTCTTTCTTTTCTAGTCATAAATGGTAAATTGAGAAGCTGTATCATGTGTGTAGACATCCTGCTATTTCTTAGTGGAGGGTTAAATACTCCTTGAATTCTAGTCACAGTTATTAGCCGAGACCAACATTCTATTAACTGCGGCATTTATCAATTTTTAACTCGTTGTTTCTTTGGTTAGCGCGCAGAAGGCTGTTACTACATTATTTATTTATCCACAAACGTTCACCTTTCGGCTGATTTCTGCTTCTTCAGAGCTTGAAAAAATCAAGTTAACAGCAACCTAGTCAGCGGTACAACTTCATAACCTCAACAGAAAACGATGGTATCTAGATTTCAATCGCATTGGAAACGAAACGGCTTCCTCATCCACTCATCGCGTTCTATGAATCTTCCGCTGTGTATTCCACGTGTAGACTCACCATGAAGAGTCAAGAAAACAAATAATAGCTTAACGAGCCAGTCTCAGTGCTTCGCTCACTAGGTGCTTCCGCTTACAATGTTGGGTGGTGAGTCAACCGACAATGCGTCACGGAATCGGACCAAGCGAACATGCCCACGATATTCCATGTATACTGGTACTTGTTCTACATTGAAAACACAGAAAGAGCCTCATTATATGCCAAGACATGATATTCCATGTAATCGTCCTATAAGAGACGAAACGTAGGAAGAGGCTACATGGACCAATTAGATGGGGAGATCCTTATTCCGAAGAAGGGAAACGTAGCGAAATATGGGCGGCATAGGCCTCATCATACATCGGTGTGCTTCACATAGAATCACCCAACACACGATCCTGTCACCTTGCTTGATCATTTTTCATATCAAATCGTCTAGTGAGGTGTGTTCGTCAAATACTACTCGCCAAAATGTGCGGTTGATGAGGGAACGCTAGAGGCAGTTCCTTCAATTGCCTAATACTAACAAAACTCTATAGATTCGTTGTGGAAGACATCAATGCCGGATTAGTTCGACAGTGGACGAAAATCAAGCCAAGATGGTGAAATTCGGTGTATGAGAACGGAATGAGGGTGGAAACCGTCTTGCATGACTCTTGTCTACAGCCCATCTCTTCCGTGAGAGTTAATTTTTCGAGAAAGGAGAAAATTGCCGACAGACATGAGAGTCTCCTAAGTGAACCGTTCATGCGGGGATCGACTATTTTCTCGCAAACTGAAGGCGGTGCCTAGTGGACACCTCAGTGATAGGAAGATTGACTTAGCCGGCGATAAGCTGAAAAACAACTACTGTCATCGGCGATGAAAAGCAAGATACGTAGTGTACGATGAGGATATTCCCAGTAGAATCTGTTCTCATATCACTGAAAAATGATGGAAGATCGTATTAAGTACTACAAAATGACTGTCGAAGAACTTAAAACTTATGTTAGACTCGCTCGAAGAGATGACGAAAGCGACTTTCATTACTATCGTTACTATATTTCCATATTTCTGTTGAGTGTTACTTCATGAGCCGTTTCCGCCATTCTGTTCCATGGAGAGCGTTCACACCGTGGCGAGCCATAAAGGTCTATCAAGAGTAAAACCTGCCTTCTCCTGACTTTTACAGACGACAAAAATGGACTCGATAGCGGTGAAACAAATGCAAAATTTGTCAGTTCTTATCGACAAAAAGTGGGTTGTTCCCACTTGGCAACTCCAGTTCACCGCTGTCGTGACTGCAGCACCAAAATACGGCTTCATCGCCTCTTTCCATTCCCAAAGGAAAGCTGCTTAACATGGCGTCACTTCACCGCGGAAGCCGTTTGCTGCCACAATGGGGTGAATAACGAAGTCATTTGATTGAGACCACAAAGGCATAAGTATTTATCGAAAGTTTCCATCAAGTCTTCGTCTCGCCAATGACATCCTCGTCTTTTGTGAACAACTAATGAGACAGAGAGGAGGGCAAATCAGGTGAACAAAGCGAGAGAAAAGTAGGAACTGCCAGTAAGTAAGACAAAGACTCAGTTCATGAACAATCCATGGAGTGAAGGCAAGCAAATCCAAGTGATCTGATTACAGAGATCATTTCGTACGTGTATCATAGAGTCCAATAAGCATGAAGAATGATAAATTATAAAAGGACAAAACTCTCAGCGTTGATCAATCGCTGAGGGATGCGCCATGCATTCGACTTAATAAATATCGTTGGAGCTGACTGAATGCATATCTGGCCTTTACAATGACTCGCGGTGGCTTCGTCGTCGTCGTGATATTCCTAAGTGGACGATCCAACATACCTTCATTTTTTGTCATAATTATTAGGAATAAATTTGGGTTGTCCGTTCTGGTACAGTTCTTACTCAATAACTCAAAACCTTCTCTACTGGCTTTCTATAAAAGCTGGCATAGATAATCAATATTTCTGTTTATGTTTCCAGGAAATGCTCTTGCTTATCTAATGGGAGGTTGGTGTCTGTTCTCATTGTTGTCATCGGTGTTTGTTGGCTGACTTTTCGGTGAATTCTTCTTTCTCAGTTTCTGGAAGTATTGTACCTAACTATGGCCGTATAACTTGGTGAAATATCTATGATAAAAATATCTAACATATAAATAAGGTCTAATTTGTCTAAAGACGACTCACTCAGTTGTCGCGTGTGGGACCACCACCTGTGCGTTCTTCGCGTAGAATGATGACTGAGACCCAGCCAGGTCAAACAACCAATTTGAAAAAGGAGGCATCTCTCGTGTGATAGTGATGCGTTATTTTCTGTGGTTAATCTCTGGACTTTTGGATTCCATATCAGCCTTAGTGATGTCGCCCAAAAGTTCGACAAAAAAGAAGGTTGAGGAATGAAATTCTGTGTCTTAATATGCACGTCTTCACCCCGTAGTTTCGTTGCATTTCTTTTCAACGTTACGATACGGCATTGTCAAATTAATAACTTTTAGTATGAGCAAGAGCAATCGTTGGTAATTTTATCTGGATTTGACTCCAACTGTTCGCTCCAATGAATCCGTTTCATGTTTATGTCGAGATCGCATCGCTTATCTACCACTGTATCTCTTGGCTGTCGACATTTTCGTCGTCTTCCTTTCAAAGCTGCCCAGAAAGTTTACTCATTCTTTATTCCACAAATATCCTTTTTTTTACAGTGTAAGGTGCTCTTCTACAATTAGTATCGCTCATGGATTAGTTGTGGTATTTGAGAGAAAAAGCTAATACAATAAATGCTGTAACTTGACGTCTTTCAATAAGATTTAGTGGAATACTCTGGTTTATTAAAGGGATGGTGAAAAGAGAAATAACACGGTAGTTGTAATGTCGGTAATATCTGTCGCTATACAGGAAGCGTTCCTTCGCCGAATTCACTCACGCTGTGCTTCGTCAGTACCGTGCTTTGACGAATCCGACAGAAATTGTGACGACTTTTGCGGTTTACTTGTTTTCACATCTAATAAGAAACACATGCACAT
>MQTX01000294.1:0-24917 GCA_009735665.1 Angiostrongylus cantonensis | reverse complement strand
TATATATATAATGTATAGGCCTTCCCAATTTTTTAAATGCCCTAAAGCTTTTATTAGAAACTCAACTTGCTACTTAGTTGTAAAAATAATTCATGTAATCGTAGCGGCCTCACTATTTACAATGCATTCAAACCATTATCAATTTTTTGGGCAAATTCAAGTTATTCCGTCGTTTTCCTCTTAAAGATATAAGCTCTTTGAGATCGAAACGCTAAGGAAAAATTTATGGGCATTGGAAAGCTAGCATTTAGCGTTGGTGGAAAATAACCAATTACGGATGAAAATATCCAAGTCTAATCGTTTCTGCTTTAATTAATGAAGTCTAGGGTGAGTTTAGGTGGGTCTCTTTGAAAGGTCTCAACGTAGACTATTTTCAACCATATTTGACCCGCATATGAGTTACACTGTTGTCGTTTCCGTTGTTTAGTGGCGTAGTAAACGCAATGTTCAGAGTCGAAGCCATTTGCCTAATACTACCACGGTTTCTTTTGATGTCAAATAACTCGCAGATAAGAGCAACAAATGAATAACAATTTTCAGAGGATTCCTGTCCAAAGCATCCGACCCTACTAGACATTCATATCTGGCCGAACCATCCGTAGCCAACGTAGATCATTATCACTCTTTTTAATGAGTCGCAGCTTTCCATCATTCCTCTGTAATTCAATGGTTCTAAGTACATTAAAATCACATCAATAACTTTCTCTTACTCTCTAAGAAACCAAAAATAGCGATATGTTTACAGAAAATTTTTGGTCCTTAGGCGAGGGTTGAACAGTATTCGTTTTCTCATTTCTAGCCCACACTGCACGGAGTGAAACTGAAAAATGAATTTCATCTGTGGACTATATTGTTTCAATTTTTATTGGTACGTCCTATATATTTTGGATTTGCAAAGCTTTTTTATCTAGCAACAGCGATGCTATGTGGCGTTACAGCTGGGTGACGAATAGCACTGTAACACGAACGGGGGTAACCAATGTACTGTTCGAGAAACACCGGAGATTCAGTGGATGGATATTCTGTTTTTGCCGTACATGAATGACTCATCAATTCGGCCTATACATAATCATGATATACTTAATTAGTTTTATGCAAGTGTAGTTAGGTGCACAAGGATTTTACGCTGCAGTAAATTCAGTTAGAAGAATTTTGTCAAGTGAGTGAAAATTCATGGAGGAGATCTCGAGGTTGTGCCCAACACTTCACTTGAAGGTAATCTCTTGCAAAGCGCCTGGACGGCTAGAGCGTGCAGCAAGATCGAGTAGAAATCTTACTTCTATTCATTCGAATCCTTAATTAATTATTGCAATTACTGATGACAGATGTGACACAGACGATACGTGTCCAAAAAATGAAGAAGCTAACCTTAAAACCTCAGGCTTACAACATCGAATGAATTTTTGCAAATGCAATGAATTCCACGGATCAAGTAAAGGCACAATATTCGTCACATCACTGTTCTAAAATTGTTCCTAAATACTGACTACTTGTATACTTTGCAAATTGTATACTCAACATTGCAACTTTCTTGCGGAACCGTCTCAATAGAGATTTGTTGGTGTATGTAAGCTAGAAGTCCAGCTCTGAAGATTTTTCGAACAGCTTCTCAGTCTTCATTCCATATTTACAAAATAGAACTAGGTTTTCAAGCTGCAGTGAAGATTTCTTATTCTTGAACTATTTCAAGTGCACTTTATATATTTTAAATCAGTGTGGCAAACAGGTTTACGGGTTAGTGC
This sequence comes from Angiostrongylus cantonensis, assembly GCA_009735665.1. NCBI lineage: Eukaryota > Metazoa > Nematoda > Chromadorea > Rhabditida > Metastrongylidae > Angiostrongylus > Angiostrongylus cantonensis. The sequence goes on along the minus strand of MQTX01000294.1, from coordinate 23,175 downwards.
TGTTTAACATAAGCTACGAATATTATTGTCCCTACACTTTCCTAGAATTTTTATATCAATCTGCTCCGCTAATAAGTGATAAAGTGGAGACCCCACTGTCGCAGTTCTCTACGCGAATTTTTTTCCGCAAAGCGATTTGTGAGGTGTTGAGCGACCTTTGACAAATCAGACGTTTAAAACGTCTGCTGGAGGCCGGACTGGTTTGCTAAGGCTAATCGGGCATCATTCCACCTCATCCGATGGGCTCGAACTGACCAATTTCCAGACATGTTCCTAAGAGCCCACTCATTCCTAAGAGCTAAAGATTTAACAATTACACTGGGTGCTTCTATAGTTAGTATAAACGAATCTTTTAGTACTTTTTGTTACTGCGTCTATGTGGTGAATTTTCACGTTTAACCGCTTACATGAAAGATGGAAACTGTGAAATCGTCTTATGGTGCTGTTTAGGGTGATGAGCCTCCACTTGCTTTTTATAGCACTATTATTTCTCAATCTGCCTGTGAGTTTGACTTGATTATTGTCACCGTTGTTGTAAACTTGTTCTGAAACTGCAGTCAAAGCCACAATGTTCAGCTTAACTGGGCTCAATGCCGATTTGCGCTACCCAGATCATTGGCTTCATCGCTGACAGCACAGTTAGGGTAAAAAACTGACTGCGAGGAAAACAAGGCAAGGGTTTCGGTGGTGCAGCGGGCAACATCTGAACACCCGGAAAAGGTATTCGCGAGTGCGAAGCCTACTGGCGTTCCGAGTTTGTAAATATCCCAGCATCATCATCCTGTTTATACTTAACGTAATCCCCTCTCAAAAAAATAGTAGACAGTAAATAAAAGTTAAACACAGTTACAAAATTGTGCCAGTAAAGTATCAAATCTATACATCCATTGTGAAGCAAATCAAATTTCTAAGGTAATCTCTGATCTGAAAAGGTCTAATGAATTACAAACTGAATTCTTTTTTATTGGTATACGTAGAGAGTATCCAGGTTCTATTATAAACGACGAATTCTAGTGGAAAAAATAAGGAAGTCGATGGAAACTAAGTAAAAAAGCTCACAGAGCATCTATTCAGTGATTTAAAGTGAGTGAATTTAGCACTCGTTGAGCGCACAACAGGATAACGGGATTGTAGGAGATCCAATCGTTGACTGTGCAGATAGTTACTTCGAGGTGATTTGTTACCAAAATATGCCACACTTCATTACATGTTTCCGTAAATGAACCATACAACATATTCAATTGTTTTCAAGTTTTGTGGTCTTAGTGTTACTGTCCATCTCTTGAGCAAAAAGGAAGAAAAGAAAGATATTTTTCGTTGAAGTTTTTAGCTAACCTTGCAATCTAACGAGAGTTGTTCCTACACGTAAAAATGTTCCGTTTTATACCATTTGTGGCTGAACTCAGTGTTTAGGTTTCATTCGAGACTCGAAAACCTTTCGAAGGTTTGGTGTTCGTGAAAGATCATCTAGAGGATCCTCATTGCCGCAGTTTTCCAAGCAACTCCATCAAACCACAAAACGCCAGCCTTCGCCTCACCTTCAAAGAATGCGGTGTTGAACGACGTATTTCGGTGAGTTTTCATATTTTGGTTACAGAATCTTAGCATTTTCGAGAAATTTGCCCTGAGGCATCTTGAGCAACCGCAAAATGTAGGAAGTATTCAGCACTTCAGCGTCTAGCGATCCACTATTTAATGTAATACTTTTCAAGATTTTTATTTCATCTTTTTTGAATGACACAATTAGTTAGCGAACTGATGTTTTCACCTACCAGCTCAAAATCTTCTATGAAATCATTTTGTCTAAAATTTTGCTTTGATTCAAAAATGATGGATGAACCAAAATTATCGTGAGTAGTAGAGAAAACTCAAGATGCCAACTGTGGTTTTTTGCACATTGTTTGTCATATCCTAGGAGGGTTCCGAAGAAGAGCGTTTAATTAAGTCGATGTAGTACTTGACAAAAGTGGTTGAAAGTGTTTTCTACCTAGAACAATAATTAAAATGGTGATAACTTTACTCGGCACAATTGATTTTGCAGTTTGTAAACAGAGCGGCGACGTAGTAACTCACAAACAGAAAGGAACACAGTCATAGTTGCTGTTACACAGAATAGCAACAGATTTTCGTAGCTAGGATTAGACAGACGAAATTGATTAGTTTGTACTGAGGCTGGGCCTCGCTTCAGTCAGTGCAGCACTTCTTGTCTGCTCCTCAGATACTCCATTGCTGCAAAACAGCTATAAAATGCTTCATTTCTTATTGACTGTTTAAATTTAAATCTCGTTTCAATTTTTAAGGCTCAATATGGAAAATAATTTTTTAGGGTTGCAATCTGTTTCTCATTTCTTTCTGTGATGCGCTTTGCCTTCATATGATTTATTTTGTAATGCACAGTAGGAAATCTTACGTCTTTTTCGTATTGAATGCATTTATTTAAAAATGCTGCTTTATTGGAACGTCCATGTAGGTGGTCTATATTTCTTCTATATAATATTCCCAGCTTTCAAGCCACACTTAGTCCCAAATATCAATAGTCAGAGCTAATTGTAGTCTCCCTTCAACGGTTTCTTTTTCACCTCATCTTGAAATCTGTTAGCAAAAATTATTTAAACGATCTATGGATTTTTGAGAGCAATCAAGGATTTTTCTTCGAATCCACAGGCGACGTCCGTAGCATTTACTTGCAGCTCTCCTTGAAAGAACTATCATTGTTCAAAATGTTCCAGATGTAGTGCAAACATGCGAATTTGGGTCGTGTGGACTTGATGTAAATGGCCAATTTTGAATTAGTTGTTTAAATGGACTTCAAGACAGGAGCAGAGATGCTCATGATGCTTTACGGTATACAAGTAATTCAGCCGTAGTTAATGGGTCACTAATATGCAACTAAGTAAATAAATAAAAGGATAAAGGGCAAAGCTTTCGGCGTTGAATAATCCTTGAAGATGCGTCATGCATTGGACTTCACTAAGTTTCGTTGGAAGTGATTGAATGATATCTGGCCCTTACAATAACTCGCAGTGGCTTACTGATGTATCGAGCCAGTGCTGCTATCCTCCCGGACAAGTCTGGTACCAATTTCCCAACCCCGGAGTGATGGATGGCTTGGTGAGCCACGGACCCAGAGATCGACCCCATGTGTGTGCTGCAGTGCGCCTTCGACCACTGCCCCTACACGCGCCTTGAGTAAATAAATATGCGCATATATCTGTCGTGCTCTTATTTCCTTAATTATATACTTATTGAAAAATTGTTTATACATTCAATACTCAAAAAGAAGGAAAAGAAATAGAATTATTGCGAATATGGAGTATTAATGCGAATTTAGCAGTGTGGAACATTTCGCGCCGACTTTTTTCTCCTCAAATGAGACCATTCGCGATTTTTTCCTTACACGACCACGTAGCCTAGTCGATAACTGTTTATAAATACCTCAAGTTGCAGAGACAGAAAAACAATGATAAGCCAACTGCTGAAATGGAATATAAGATGTTCTCTAGATTCACCTCACCAAACTCGTTCGAATCCTAATTCACTATCTGAATCGATCGGTTACATATCCCATATGCACCCTTGACACAGATCCTCCTATTCCGAAACATCGGACTAAAACCATATGCGATCAAATGAGTAATCTATAGCGGTGAACTGTGTAACAAAATTTTTACTACAAATTAATAAAACTGCAAACTAAACTGACAGCAAATTACACCTTCTCCGTAGTCACTCTAGTTTCCACTCATGTAACCAATATCATTCTCCTTAACATATGTTTCTGTAATATTTTTTAAGCTACGCTCGTTCTACTGTAATTACTATACCAAGTGAAGTCATCCCTCCCATCTTGTTCAAATGACGATCTCACATTGGTGAAGGACGGCTCGCCAATTTTGAATTTCAGATGTAACTGTGCTCAAATACGACGTCATTATTCAAGATTATAGCCTTTGGAGTTTACACACTTCTGCTTATGCGCAGTTATTCCAAATAGTATCGAGTTTTGCAATCCTGGAGCCGACGATTTTTCAGAAGCCAGTTTTTGCGGAGATTTGATTGTTATCTGACTTCTTAGCTAGTAGTAGTTGTGGTATATTGAATGAGCGATTTTTTTTTGTTAGGATGAGATCAGCCGATTGTGCTGGTCAACAGAAAGCTTCATGGTTAGCCTCGTTGAAGTTTTAGTTAGACCCGGTCATAGTGAATCGTCGGTCTGAATGAATGCGCAGCATTTCTTCAAGAAAGTCATGGCTTTTGGGCCAGCATTTCTCTGTGTTGATCTTTTCGCTAAAATATGGAACTCCTTATCGCACCTGTCAAAACGAAAATTATCTGTTACGGATTAGACTGTAAAGCTTAGAAACTTCATTTCGGTCCAATCATAAAACTGAATGGCGTTGGAATGACCCCACTTTTCATCCTACAAAAATTTTACTGTAGAAGAAGTAAGATTTGCTGCTCTAAGCATAATACAGCAGTAAATGCAGATAGTGAATCCAGCATCAATTTTTTGCTGCGCACTGTGATAAGGAAAAGAATGGAAATGAATTAAAGATGGGAAGATTACACCCATGAAGCCCTTAGAGAGCGTGAGAGGGGTGGGTGGAGTGGAGGGATATAAATTCAAATATTAACAAACCGTTCAGGAAGCAATTGAATATTTTCAAATATTTGTCATCTCTATTGGAAAGTATGCTTGATAATCAAGATTTAAAACAGTAGTAATTGCAGTGATAGCGACAACTATAATAATAACTGTAGTGCTGATAATAATAAATAATAAGTGACAGATAATAAATAGTAAACAATAATAATATGGCAGCATTTTTTTGTCATTTCTAGTTACGGAGAGCTTTAGCATAAATTCTTCCGTGATGACGTGACTCATGGAATTTCGGTCGCGAAAGAAATTGGCTGGTGATGTTCAGTAAACCGGTAATGAACAAAAAGCTGTTTCCATTTCCGTTTTGAGTCAACGAGAAATGCTTCTAGATTTCACCGCGCGGAGTTTTTCTGTCCACATCAATCATAATCGCCTTCAATTTCGATTTCCTAACGAAATTGGATCGAGTATACAGAGTGCAGTGTTTCTACATGGAAATGGAACGACGTCTCGAGAAGGAAATTGTCATAAAGTTAGTTAAATATTCTGTAAGCAATCTGCAAAGAAAACCCTCATAAAGTAAGAATAGTTCAGTTATAGTGAAAAATAATATCTCGCTCTTTACGCCTAACAAAGATTCATATTTCTGATGCATAGAAATTTAGCATGCCACTTCCAACACTTCATATGAAGCAAGTTCCGATGCCAGTTTGTACATATGAAGTTTTGGACGGTTCGCCCAGTGGAAAACCTGTCTACTACGCTACCGTGGGGCAAATGGTAGGAGGAAAATTATGTGAATTGTTCACAAAATAATGGCGAAAATAAATTAATTTCGAGCGTTAACAGGTATTATCGAACGAGGTTTAAAGCGCAGGAAAAAAACTTCAATGAGAACTTCATTTATCCAACTCTCACTCGATCTAAAGAACTAGGAAAATTCGAATGAATTTGACGTCACCAAGAGACAAAATCAAACAAGTCAAATCTTGAGGTTTATCACAAATGGAAATGTGAAGCGGAACAAAAGGATACGTTCTGTATGGTTGTACATTCATGCTTTGTTGACGATGGAAATGGTGAACGAGTGCAACTTCTTAACGCAAGAGGGTAAGCTTTCATGAATTGGACGAATGAGTGATTATTTCAAAATAATCCACACCTATTTTCATTTGAACAGCCAACCCACTGTTTACCAATAACACTAACGTAAGAGTGTCCTAAGCACGAAAATTTCTTAGTATTTCCAGAAAACAATCCTGTATTTTTTCTTTTATTTTCTTGCATTTAACAATTAGTTCATCTCTTCCTCCTCTATCCTTTCCTCACTGTTCGTTATGCATTGTTACTCGGCGACGGACACTGTTCGAAACGAGTTCTCATTCTTCGCGAGAAATTTTATCGAAGATGTGAAAGACTACGAGGTTATGATTTGGTAGCCTAGATAAAGGCAACGTCAAAAACTACCGTTAACCATGCATAACTTATTTGCAACGTAGTGAAGCACATTTCGAAATCTCGACAGTGCCCGTAATGAAAGACTAAGCCTAGCATGCACTTGTGAGATAAAAATGGTTTCAAATAACACAAAAGTTGTAAATATTCAATTGTCCTGATGATTTCCACTAGTTTTTCACTATTCAGCTGTGCAATGGACAAGTATTTATTAACAAACTTGGAGTATCCTGAGGATCTGTTGGCTGGACGAGAGGCCCACGTCTATAAGTATGCAGATCGAGATAACATGTACTTTGATTGTCAAATTACGCTCCGGATTAAAGAGCCTGGAACAGAGTACTGTGAGGTAAATTTTAGTAACTTTCGGTAGTAATGCTAGCTTGCCGAGCCAACCAGTGTTGCTACAGTCCAATTATTCCCTTGAGCATTTCGCGCGGGAGAAACAAAGTGAATCTTCTACTATGAGATATTTGGTAACGTGAAACAGTTTACTTTCCAGAAAGAGAGATCATATCAAGTAGTCTAGTAAAGAATGCCTCCCAGTGATTGTGTGGCTACGTAGGTAGGTGAACGCAATATTGCTTAGCAGTTAAGGTAGAAATACTGAAACTTGCAAGCCCAACGCACTTGGCACTTTTTCCTCGCTTTATTGCGAGGGCAAACTGGATTAGACTCAATGAAAGAGGATTCTGAGCGCATCTATGCTGTGTCGTGCATATGAAGCTCACTTCTACTTTATTGTACCCTAGGTAATTAAGGGCGAAACATCTCCAAACGTATCTAGAATTCTATGAGCAGCTTTTTTGACGCTTAACGAGCGGGAGGGAGAAATAGCTGGTATCGGACTCGAGTCAAAAATGCTTTACGGGAAACGCTTTGAGTTGGGAGCTCTGCCAAGGCGCTAACAATCAGAAACATGTTGCCTACGAGAACAGGAAATACGGAAAATGATGCTATTGGTGACCTCGTTTACTAATTGTTTGCGGCTATGAAAAATGAAAGTTTTCAAGAGCCGTCACAGGTAGGTCGGACAAGTACGTAATCGGATAAATAAATTACTGAGCAAATAAATAAAAGTGAACAGGTTCCAACGTGTCCTGATCCGCCACGTCGGCGACGATCTCAAATGTCCTTAAGCAGCAACACGAATGCGGAACTAAAAGGTATAATCTAATTTTGTTAAATGATCGTTTTTCTTTCATATCGAACTCTAGTGAAACCCTTAATAAACTGTTTCGTGATATTTGTTTAGTGTAAATGTCCATATTCTTGAATATTTTCCCATTTTAACTTTTAAGAGGCCAATTTCTTCATTCCACGCGACAATACTGTTAAGCTGAACTGGATCCAGATGAATTTCAATGTTGCACAGGTAAAACTGAAATCTCGCTGTTGCCAACAATTTGTTACTGGAAAGAGGAAAACAAATGGCTACTTTCAGCATTGTATTGCTCCTCACTTTAGGGCATCTGATCATTAAAAAATGCTCTTTTCACTAACATTAAATTTTTATTGATACTTCTATTTGGAAAGACAACTGTAATTCTAAGGTTACGAAAATGATAATCTAGGGTTTTTTTCTTTCACAGGGGAAAAAACCTCCTTTCGCTACGGAAGCGTCATCTCAGTATAAATCACCTTTCCTCGATATTTTTCATGTAAGAGTACTTTTGGAACAAAATAATTGCATGAAGCTTAATTATAACACTGCTTATGTAAAATGTAGTCTTCTAAAATTCACTGCTGGTAAGCGATGAAAAAACAATAATAGAAACCTTCAATGCAATTTTGGCTTCGAGATGTGCTCTGATGCTTTGTTGGCTTAAATTGTGTAACACATTCGATGAGAATCCATTTCTCATTTGTCTCCACAAAGCGAGCTAACAACGTACCGTTTTTAATTCGACTTCCTTTCGCTTCTCATAAGGCAACGGTTAGCGTGGTGACAAAGATGTCGCTTCATCATACAAGGAAGACCCTGCTTCGGCACTACTTCCACTCAACCGAGTGTCTCATACTTTTGAGATCGGTAATTTGGTCCAAGACTTATTCTGGCACTTTCTTATATATATATATATATATACACATATACATATATCTCCTTATACCACCTGCTACCTGTATCACCTGTTGTTTCCTTGATCGTCGAGCGTCTCGAGCGGGCGCCACTAAATTCTCAATGTTTCCCTGTCGCGTGCAAGAGTAGCCCAATTGGTTCTACTCACTGAAGGGACTCGTTGAGAATCAGTCCTTTCGTCTAGGTTCTTCGTGAAAAACTCTAAAATGAAAAAGGTTTCTTTGCAGTACGTTTAACATCGCGAGGAATCCAGTCACTAACAGCTCTTGTCCATCGATTATCATTCATACGCATTACGTATCCAGTCCATCTTATCTTCGACTGTTTGGCGTATAGAACGGCATCTTCGACTTTTGATCTTTAACGCAGATCGGTGCTTTAAATCCCTTTCCCTACCAGTGTGACGCGGGATACTCTATGCATCGTCTTTTCGACTGCGCATTGAATAACACTGAGTGATGTTTCATTTTGCTTACGAAACGACTAGGATTCTGACGCATACATTAAGCCAGGAGATATCGCAGAGTCGAAAATGTGGGCCGGGCAATGCCGCTTGTTTTCTTCTGCTCTACTTTAGAGCTAAATAGTTCATCGTATTGATTTCCCGACCTAGACATAGCTGGAGCATTCGGAGATAATCGTTCCTTTGAGCGCGAATGGGGCATACGAAACCGATCCGTTCCTCACGAACATCGTTTTTGTGAGATTTAGTAGAAGACCAGTCTTTCCACAGGCTTTATCAAAGTCGGCAAGCATACGTTCCGTTTGGCTAATTTTGGTGTTATAAGGACGATAAGGACGGCCAAAGCCAAGATGATGTAACTGCCGACCATTAATTTTCACTCCCATATTGTCCTATTCCAATTTTCGCGAGACGTTCTTGAGGGTGGCGGAGAATAACTTTGGCGAGATGGTATCCGCTTACCTAACCCCCTATTCTGACGTCAATGTTAAGATCGTTGTAGAATGATGAAATCTTGGTTGTGACATTTCTGTACAGCTCACGAAGAATCTTTATATACTGAATACAGACTCTTTGACTATCAAGGGCATCCATGACTGCTTCTATCTCATTTGAATCAAAGGCCTTCTGTAAATGGATGAAAGTGAGACAGAGCGGTTTTTTGTACTCTCGCGATACTTCAATGAGCATTGTTATCGTGTGGATGTGGTCCATTGTGCTAAATCCTTTTCGAAGCTCTGTTTGCTCACATAGCTGTTCATCGTTCAGTGTTCTGTCAATCCTGTTTAGGACGACTCGAGTGAAAAGATTGTACATAACAGGCGGCAAGCAGACTGGACGATAGTTGCCCATATTGTGTAGGTTTCCTTTTTCAAACAGTAGCACGGTCTTGCTGGTTTTCCACTGAGTAGTGAAGCTCTACTTGACCTTGCATTCAGGCGGCTGAGATGTGAGGAGCCGAGTCAGTGTGTTTGCGAGGACTGGTAGAAGGTTGTTCAGTTGTTCTGGTCTCATCCTGTCTGGACCTGGTGCTGTTCGATTTTTCACCAACAAAATGGCATGTCGGATTTCGGAAGGGAGAACCGGTGGTACGACATACCAATCCCTATTTATTCCACATAAGGAAAGGTGAACGTGGCTATCGAAGAGATCTGGGTAGTATTCGTGAATGATTTTCTCCATTGCCTTTCTGGACGCTGCAACTGTTCCGCCCGGACATAGGAGTGCAAGCTTGGTCTTGTATTGGTGAAGATTCGGTGGGGTTTGCGAATGCCTTTCTCAATCTCTGCTCTTTCTGTTCTACGCTGGCATATCAATTCGAATGTTTCTCGAGACAGAAGTCTCTTCGTGACTTCAACTCACAATTTCCACAGCGCCGACTTGAAGATGTTGAATGAGCCGGTTGTATTGATCGTCGATGTGATCAAGAACGGCATCTTCCCAACAACCGACTAATGATTTGAATAAATCCCAGCTCATGGTGGTTTTGGTACTTAGTTTTTTTGAATGTAGCGGTTTTATCCTTTCCTCCAGATATGAAATCTTACGAGAAGGAGACGATGGTCTGTTCCCGTGTAGAATTTTGGCACAACGGCGACATCGGTAAGGCAAAATTTTTGATGTACAATAATGTGGTCTATTTCGTTATGGTGCTCTCCACTGAGAGATTCCAATGTGCAGTGTTGAAGATGAGACTTTTGGAGTTGCGAGTTAGCATGGATGGTATGATCGCCATGATAAACTCAGAGAGCCGCTCACCCTGTTCGTTCCATTCTAATCCGTGGGTCCCAATGTGACGTTCTTCAGACGTTCTTCTTGGTCCAATCTTGGTGTTGAATGATCTCCAATGATGAAAATCTTCAAAAAATCTGAAAATCTCCAACGATGAACTTGAAGAATGTATGGTCTTCTCTATAGAACTTTTCCAAGTCCATATAGAACCCTTCGATATTTTCTTCGTCGTAGTTTGACATCTGTGCGTAAACGAACAAGGTTGTCAAAGCCGGTATTGATCCACATCTCTTCAATTGTAGGCATCCGATTCGAGTTGTTAGTTGTCCGTATGAATCTACGCTTATCGACAAACTCGTAATGACGAGAACGCCGACATCGCCCACTCCTCAACTGCCGCATGTTCCGAGGAACAGAGGAATTACTGGCGACCGCTCGAGTCACTCGACGATCAGCGGGACTACAGGTGATACAGGTGATTGAAAGGCACATTTTTGCAGCTACTGGAATTCGCTCAAAATAAGAAAGTGGTTCATAAAGTAAACAAAATTCTATGAACGTAGTGTTTAAGTTCTATTTAAAAGGATAAAAGATAAAGCTCTCAGCCTTGATCAATCCCTTATCAGATGCGCCATGCATTCAACTTCATTAAGTATCGCTGGAGGTGATTGAATGCATATCTGGTCTTTACAATGACTCGGTGGCCTACCGATGTATCGAGCAAGTGTTGCTGTCCTCCCAGACAAGTCTGGTACCAATTCAGCGACCCAGAGGGATGGAAGGCTTGGTGGGCCATGGGCGCGGGAATCGCTTCTGCGTGTGGGTCACAGTGGCACCTCCAATCGCTGCGCCACATGCGCCAACTTTTATTTACCATCCATAATTCTGTTATGAAAAGCATTGTGTGAAAACCGTAGCAATGTATAGACATGAGCAAAAATCGTTATCCCGGGTACGGCGATTACCCTTCCAGGTGTACCTGGAGGCAAAAATCGTAATTTATTTTAATGGATAACTGCTAATAACATCGTTAGAGTAGGAAAAGGTAGCTGCGAGAAAAGTAAAGCAAGTGCCTCGTTATGGAGGTTAACACGCGTGCTTCCGGAAAGAGCGATCGCTGGATCGATGCTCACCTGGGGTACCGCGTCCTCCTCATATCTCGAAAACAGTGTAGCTTTATAGATGTATTTAGCCCGAAATTGAAAGCTCTGACCTTATTCAGTGATGCTGAGATGTTTGCAAAACTCAGAACCGCAGGTATCTGCGGTGGGGAGCGAATGCGCTATTGTCCTTTCTGGGGACTAACGCGTTCACCATCACACTATGTGGTGCGGGTCCTACCTTTCGCCTGTCTCTCAGCTAGTTCCAACGATTTTTTGCCATCACCAATCATCCGCCGGCGAGATTGATCTGATATAAAGGTTATATATCGTAATATACCCTGCCGTTAAGAAGAATATGCCGTAAATAATAAGTCAAAAGCTACGACCTCATGTCTGAAAAATTAGTGAAATGTGCATATATTATATATTATATATTTGCCCGGCAAACAAGAATAATTTACAAAAAGTAAACAGCAACGAGAGTAACTGCGTCGATTCAAATAGAAAACGGTTTTACTTTGATCTAATCTATGAAATTCATGAAGCATTGAAAAATAGCAATCTAAAACCTTAATTTTATGAAAAACATATCCTATCCTCAGTTAAATGTCTAAGATCGACACTTCTAACAAAACCAAACTGCTGCTGAATGCTTTCTTGTGGCTTGTTTAACGAAAAAGCTGAAGATGTATTTTTTTCCCGACCTCATGTCGACATGAACCATTTCCAGTTTTTCGGGTTTCAAAATTTTTCAACGCACAATGTATATTCATTCAACACCTAATAGGAAGAAGATCGAAATTGGAGGACTGACAGGAAATACAGCCTTTTCTGTACACAATAATTTACAACGAAAACCCTGTTCGACGATTCGGTGACATACCATGCCATGGAAAAGACTCCATGTACGGGTAGCTTGCCAGTATCTCTCAATGTATGTCAGTGCTTTTTTGTTGGAAGCTACTACTATCTACCTGTTATACATTGCTGGTTCACTTTATTGCCGGTTATCAGCCGAGTTGACTCGTAGAATATAATGCGCAAAACTGGAACACACCCACGAACGTATGCATATATACATTTTCATAGACATAGAAGTTATGCTCTAGATTGGCGCAGTTAGAAACAGGGAGTCTGTTTCCCGAATCCACCTAGGAAGCATAAAGTTGCTCTTAGTTCACGACCTCCCACCCTCCTCCCTTATCCGACAGCTGGACGCGCATCAAGTTACTTCACGATTTATCAGTATAAGATCACTTCATTGCCTACTTACCCACTCACTTAGACGGCCCGTCTCCACGAGTTGTGCGGACCCCAGCACATATGCCATTTGTTCCTTTCTCTCGCAATCGTAGTCAATGGTGGTGGTCTTCTTCGAGCATGGTAGTGCGAGCCTCATACCGTGATCTGTAGGACAACTGCATGCAGGTACAGCTGATTAACTCTGCTTACAAACACGTCCGCCCAACGTGTAGGTGGTCGTCCAAGGAGACGTTTGCATTCTCTTGGAGTCCACTCTATTGTTCTTTTCGTCCATCTGTCCCCTGTATTTCTCATTATGTGGCCGGCCCATCCATGTTTCGCTGTCGATGTATATTCTCCTGGATCTCGAATATGTGACAGATTTCGAAGGTCAAAGCTTCGCATTCCGGCTAGATAGTGAGAGCGCCGGTTATGTCCTGTCCTAGAAGACATCGCTCAAGCGCTCTGTGAGTAATGCGAAGAATTCTTGACATTGTTGAAGTATCAACCCACATCACTGCACCATAAAAGAGCGCTGGGAGGACCGTAGAATCAAAGAGATGAGCGCGGACTTTTGGGTTCTTCAGTTGGTCGGTGGCTTCTTTGAGAGGCCCAAATGCGGTCCAAGCTGCTCTCCTTCTTCTATCTAGTTCTTCCCTCATGCTGTTTTCCATGTTCATTGGTCGCCCAAGGTATACGTACGAGGTGGTCTCTGCAATAAGGGAACCATCCAATTCATTTTTTTTTGCCTTCACACCATGGGTTTTTCATAAACTCGGTCTTCTTTCGATTTATGCGAAGTCCGATCTTTATACCCGCTTCGTTAAGCTCGTTGATCATCATCTCTGCTTCGCTAGTACTTCTTGAGAAAATGATAATGCCGTCGGCAAAACGAAGGTTTGATAGGAATTTTCCATCAATACGTATGCCTTTCTCATCCCAATCGAGTGACTTCCTTGTCCACTGCAGTGCGGCACTGAACAGCTTTGGCGATATTGTGTCGCCCTGTCGAACCCCTATTTCTATGGGTATGGTAAGAGGTCGATGGAAAAGCTGTATTTTCGTAGTACAGTTCCGATAAAAGTCAGACAGAGTTCTTATGTGGGACGAGTCCACTCCTTGGTCGACGAGCGCTGATAGGATTGCATTCGTTTCAACACTGTCAAACGCTTTTTCATAGTCGCCAAAGGTTAGGACTGGAGGCAAGTGGTATTCCCGGCAGACATCGATGACACTGGACACGGGTTGGAAATCCTTTTCGAAATCCTGCTTGTTCGACTGGTTGCGCCTTATCCAATGTCCCTAATATGCGCGAGAGGATAATCTTCGTGAAAAGCTTGTAGAGTACACTTAACAAGCATATGACGACAGTTACGAAGATCCTTTTGGTCTCCTTTCTCAGGCAGGATGGCCGTGGGCGACGTCCTCCACTGGTCTGGAATTTTTTCCTTTTGAAGGTACGCTGTCATATGGTCTGCGAGAAGTACATCTAAATTGTAGCCTCCAGCTCTAAGAAAATCGGTGGTGATATTGTCTGGTCCTGGAGCTGTGCCTCTTTTCATGCTTTCTATCGCAACTCGAACCTCCGACGGAAGAATTCCAAGTGGTGCTTCTCCAGCGGGGATATTAGGGCCCGTGATGGGGAATGTGGAGCAGAAAAGGTTGGTGTAGAACGTTTCCGCTACTAATTCCATACTATGACGGAAAGTTTTGACGATCCCATCTTCGTTCATCAGAGCTGACAGTGGAGCATTATAATCACAGAAGTCCCGACGACATTTTTTCAGACTGCTTCTTTTCTCTGCTCCTTCCAGTGGTTTCTTCTGCTCGTACCGTTGTAGATCTTCCTGCAAAGCTCTTCGGCAGCTGGCATTTATTACTAGCTGCGCTAAATGTGTTGCAGTGGGATCAAGCTTCAATCTCCTTCTCTTTTTGAGCAACTCCTTAGTGGTAATGGAGATGCGACCCGATCTTCTTGCTTGGGGAACTGAGGCGAGTTCTCGACACAACTTTTCAATTCTTCGACCAGCAAAACGTGGTCTTCTGTCTGATCTTCCTTAATCTGCCAGCCACGTTTGGATTCGTTCAGAATGTCAGCATGTATAGCTCTACTTTATGGTCAATGACATAAACTCTTTTCTAGTTTACGGCTGAATCGAATCCTCGCTCGAAAAAGGCGGTGATCGGAACCAGCACAGAATGACGGGACCATCGATCTGTCAAACATGCACCATCTTCTGTTTGTCAGAATATGGTCGATCTAGGCGTGAGTCATGCCGTTGGGAGACTCTCATGTCCAGCGGCGGCTTTCTTTCTTCTGGAAAAACGAGTTTCCATGAAAGAGACGTGCTGCCGACAAGAGTCCTGCGAGACGGTTTCCATTCTCATTCCTTCCTTCTAATCCATAATTTCCGATCCTGTATTCGCTTTCGTTGGCCTTTCCTATTCTAGCGTTGAAGCGTCTCCGACAACAAATTTATGATTTGCTTTATCATTGCGGCTGACTTCCTCCAACTGATAGTAGAACGCATTTAATTCGTACTCATCAGCTGCGTTGGTCGATGAGTAGCAGTTGATGATAGTAATCTTTTTATGATGCGACAGTTGAAGACGGAGGACGGCTATGCGAGGTGAAAGGATCTCGTATAAGTCGACGATATGGGCAATGGACGGTGCACGACAAAGCCTACGCCGCCGACATTTCGTGACGTGACCTTCTCTCTACGGATCACAACGGTCCCGTTGTTTAATTGGCGTATGTGGGTTTTCTTGATTTTTGCTTCTTGTAATGCGGCCACATAAAATTTAATGCGATTTTCAGCTGCAAGAAGGGGGTGAAAATCGGTGTCTGTGGAGAGTGTTCTGGCATTATACGTGCATAGTACGAAACAATCTTCATGGCGTGTCGTACGTGTGTTTGCCAGATCCGGTTCTAATGACCTCCGGCGCAACCCGAGATTTTCTGGCCTCTCACCGGTCGTCTCATCACCCGACGTCATAGACGGGAGCACCCAATGTGCGGGGTACTGAGGCTGGCCTATTGCTGGTCGTGCAACTTGGTCCTCCCTGGAGTCCTGACTTAACCTTGCAAGGGCGTATTCAGGTCTTCACCACGATGTGGATCAGAGAGAGGTATGTTTTCGGCATCGAATCCTTCGCTCGTTCTTCCTACCACTTGATTCGGAGAGGTGTTAAAACCTCGAGGTACTGGAATTGGTTTAATTACTCAAGTTCAAAGAACAGTACCATGCTTCGTCTTTGTTCGAGTTCTGTTCAGCTTATAGTCACATCGGCTATCGGAGAGCAACAAAGAGGACTCGCTACTCTGAAGGATATTTCTCTTCGCTTGAAGTCAGTTAGGAATATTCAAAAGATTCCTTCATTATGAGAAAGAATCGTAAATAGAAATGATAAATGATGCAAATTTAATACAAATCAAGTCCGTCAACTTTGGTATAAAACGACAATTTCCAGTTTTATTTTTTCGAAGAATTGAGCCATGAAAAGTCCTCTGGGAATGTTAAAGATGACTGATACTTGTAGATGTCCGCATTATTTCTGTTAATAAAAGCTGTGGTAATTGTTGAAACATGTCATAGCTATAATTAAATGTCTTAGATATAATCTCAGCAACGATTTTGCGTGGTGGGTCGAGTAGTGAAGAGTTCGTGTTAACAATTTGGACGCCATATCTCAGCGAAAAAAAAATTGTAATTCGCCTTATTGAGATATTACGTAATGCGACCTTAAACTTTAAATCGTGAAGAGTGCAAACCAAGTTATGAACGATGTTTCTGCAAGACAGCTCATAATTATTTATGTATCAGTGACCCATCAAACCTCTCCATCGTTTTCTACGTCATGGTGTTTCTAAGGTGTCCCTTGTGGGTGGACTGTAATGTAAAGCAAAGAGTTTATCCCATTAGCTGGGTATCCCAAGCAAAGAAGGAGTCAAAAATTTCTATCCATGAGCGTAGCTAAAAGTAGATGAATGCCAGGAATTACCACTGCTTTAGTACTAAACTAGCGACAAAATGACAAATATCTTCCTGATCCACAAGTGGTGGCGATTGCCTCCAGCAATGTTGACCTGAAAAAGATTTCAGCTAGGCCGGTCTCTGGACTGCAGGTCATGACTAAACCAGTAGTTCTTTGGTCTCTATACCATGCGCACCGATAGGTCCCGTCTATGACGCCGGATGGTGAGACAACTGGTGAGGCGCCATTATAAAACGACAAAAGAATCACGCGCACTAAACGCTGCGAGGACTGCTTCTTGCTGTGAACCTATAACAACGAAACAGTCCCTTTAAATTTAAGCCATTGGATTTGTCGTAAACCAGTCTATTTTACATCTATTCACCTCCTACGACATCGCATCACCGCTCCTCGGCATTCATCGTCTCTAACTTCCGCGCTAAAGCAAGGTCTATGTCATGTAACTGTACTCGCGAACTAGTAGAGCCGATGTGGACAAACTAGACTCCCCAGCCAATTGAAGAAAGCTATCTATGACAAAAAGTGTTTCTATGGTTTCTTTGTCGGAATGTTCAACTCCAGATCAGGAACGGCCAACGAAAATGAGTGAAAAATAAAGGATGGAAAAATTTGGAATAGGACATCGAAATAAACGTGGAAATCTTCTTTTAGTTTCGACGATGATATCGCTTTCTTTTCGGAGAGTATCAGTGAAACAGAGACGATGCGCAATGAGCTGTACAAAGTAGGAAAAAGTTTTCACGGCGCTAAACAGAGCGGAGCCCCACTTCACGGAAGAACCATGGTGAGAAGGTGAACAGATCAAAGTCGGCAATCCTCAGATTACACAGAGCACCACGTATGTATACCTTGATCGTTTAGTGAGCTCGGAAAACAACATGGAGGAAGTTTCAGACAAGAGAATAAGGAAAAGACAGACAACTGACCGAATTCGGAACTCACCAAGAAGCTACAGTCCAGTTAACGTTTAGTCCAGAACCCAATACTTCGCGCTCACCTTTTCAAATCAACAGTGCTCCCAACGCTCTATTATGCATCAGAAAATTTCGAACACGTCAGGAAGCCAACGCATCACTCACAGAGAGCTTCAACAGTTTAACACGTGGTACACAACTCAGATGTTGGTACTTCATCTGAGACCTAGAAGAATATGCAATCGTGGTCACCACATTTGGGTTGGTCATATAGTAAGAAAATCAGGTGACGAATGGACTGAAAGAACAGCGTAGTGAACTCCAAAAAATTCAAGCATCCTCTTAAACAATTCTTAAACGATATAGTAGGGTGTTGGAGCCTAGTGTTGACTATCCTCATTTACAGATGGGAATGATCTCAATACTAAGGAATGGGCCTCGCGAACGTCGCCATTTTCGAACTAGACTGCCGTCATGCACGATGACTTCTCCAAATAGAAACGAATGGAAATTGTGGCGAGGCCGACCCTCAGTACTAGTGAAGACAGGATTCCCAACTATCCATGCAAGTATGCATGTTGTTATGATGGGTTATGACTGTCGTACGGAATGCATGTTTGCAAGAAATGCCGAAATGCACTCAACATAAGTAGTAAAATTTTTCCAAATCCTGACACTGAAGTGTTTGGCCGATGAAATATAATAAAATACAGCATAGTGCAGCGTTACATTTCTAGATGTCTAGAGCAAAGTTTCTCGTATGAACTGTGATTTTTTGAAACCCGTGAAGCCTCCTCTCAAAAATTTATGTCTATTATCGAAAAAACGAATATTGGTCATGTCCACATCGCGGAGGAGTTCGCGGTTTTTCCAGACTTGGCGAAATCAACGGTAGCCATTAATGTGTTAAACCAGTGAACAATATTTCTATATCGTTCATTATTGGCCAATATATGATTTATAAAAGTCCCAAATGCTTTTGGCAGGTATGAATCAAATACAAGGATCAATAAATAGGCTAGACACTTGGCAACGTTAACAAATACGCGAATAATTTTTCATAATTTTCAGCAAAGAACCAAGCGGTATTATTCCACTATTTTTATGAAATATGTTAAGGAACTTATCCAAACGGTGTGGGACTCCCACCTTCTTACAAGATTCTATCCCTTCTTCGTCAGTTGCTCCCCTTTTTTTCCACCCACATACATTTTAATGCAATCAAGTTAATTCTAATCATCAGTAGCAAGTAGTCTTGCGAAACAGTGCCTCGCAAACGCTCGATCTTCCACCACCGTAATTCTGGTGTGAAACCATCAGCATGGCTTCGGTGCACTCAAACGTTGGTTTTGTGGCGGAATGTTTGGAGCTGATTGCGGTTGAAACAAACAAATATGCGCCACCGAAAGACGTTCTCTGGGAACTGCGTCAGAACATGCAGGCCTAGTAGGCACTCGTATACGGATGAATCTTCATCCCGTTTAGAGGTAAAGTCTTTTCTGCAGTATATTCAAGACAGAAAACAACTACCGTCCACTTAAAAAAAAACTGTGCTCGAGAAATAACCACACCTACGGAGTATTGGTTTGGAATAGTGACGATTCCTCTACTGCTGATGAGGTTATGTACAGTTTGCTGGATTGCGCAAGAAATCCTCATAGAAGTAAGTAAGATTTGTGTCTTTTCTTAACTACTACAAAATAACCAATCTTTCCACTTTTTCCAGCTGACCACTTTGAGGTGTGTCCTGAACTAATGCAAACTCTACTTCCATTACGTAGGAAGCACGAGTGTTTTAACACCGTCGGCATCTCCCTTTCGTGAGAGAATCGAAACCGGCCGCCAAAATTGGGAAGTTCTGCAGTGGGAATTAGTGGCAATTAAATAATTACACGAAACAAGAGTGATCCAAATGCTAGCACATTTAACTTGGGCGAGTGTGTGTGCATGCTTGCGTACATGTGTGCGTTTAGACGCGCTTATGTGTGTGGGTGTTATATATATACATTTATATAGTTTTCAGAATCGGCTTTCTATTAACCTCGTCACTGGATTATAAATTTGTCGTTTTCTCTCTGAGCAATCGCGAGGTTGTTAAACAGCATTCGTTTACTTCCATACACTAACACACCTACAAGGCAATCGCAGCCGAACAATGACTCCGCAATGCAAGCCATCCACGGACTTCTTGAAAGAGGAATACCTACGCATGGCTTGCCTATTCAGCAGCTTATGGCTCTCTTAAACGAGTGCTTGAACTGCTCGATCTTCAGACTGTTTGGGGAATGGGGAAATAAAGGAGCAACCGTACGACTTTGCTCTGCAAATAGCCATCTCCAATGGCTACGAAATGGTAACCCGACGAGATAGGTTTAAAAGGAGAGCAACGCGCCCAAGCGAACAGGCGAAACACTTGGCCAAAAGAAAGTCCCCGTTTATGTCAAACTTTATTGACGATGAAGTAAGCGTAGCTATCAAACAATGCTTAGGAATGGCAGGTCAAAAGGAATCGGTAGCTATAGTTGAAATACCACTGACTGCTCTACGTCGTCAGCAGTTAGTTCGTAACCGCCTGTATGACCATCTATGTGAAACAACACATTGTGTAAGTTGTTCTTACGGTAGGAACGGTGATAGCACCCCACTAGGGAAGCATAGGAAATAAAAGCATAGCGGAGAGAATTTTGATATAAAAGTCACTATCCTCGCCCAGGATGCCAAAACAACAGTTTGTGTTAGTGAAAGGAGATTGCGAATCCGCTAATCTCTGATGGAACCACGTCTACGCGCATTTATCTTGTAGTCAGAAAGGATGGTGTAGAAGACCACTAGAGCTACAACCATTTTATGTTGGAGTTTTGAAGCTTTAAAAAAACTGGAAGCCGTCTGTAACGAACTCCATCTCGCTGTAACATGTAGTTGCTTACAGTATTACCTCGAGAAGAAACTCAAAGACGATACTGTGAGGGAAACACGTCTTTTTGACTTGAGACGTTTTAAATAAAATATTGAGGTAAAATCAAAATTTGTAGAAAAGAAAGGAAGCTGCTAGGCTTTTTATCGTTTGAAGCCTGGAGGTATGTGCAACGGGTAGATGTTAAATTCCCTAATTCTATCACTATGAAGCGTTTCAAGTTCCGACCGGCTATCGTTTATTTACAAATTAAAAGTTTGAAACAGAGGCAGTATAGAAGAACTGGAGGTATCACTTAAGTCATTGATATTGAAAATATAAATAAGCGGTCCTTCACATTTCGTCAGCACAAAGGAAGACAGAGAATTCACGAAAAAAGCTGAACTGAGCAAATCGAAAAATTGCAAATGGTTGAAGGGTTGCGACAGGAAGAACAACTTTCCTGGGCCGTTAGGGCTTTCACGTTCGAACTTGGCCACAGTTTTCTGGAAATATCAGCGAGCCTCCCCTATAGGATTAAAAAAACACGAAATAAAACCTACGGAGTTATATAAGTCACAATCTTTCTGGCTCTTCCAAAGCATCCATGCCATCATCAGCATTACTTGTTGGAAAAACACAGCCAAATTTAGATGTGTAAGTCTTAACCATTTGGGATCGCTTTAGATGGCACATAAGTGGTACGAAACTTGCGGGATAAAATGTACTGAGGTCGACCTTATGAATATCTGGAACAGTTTAGTTGCGCATCAGCACAATCACACCGGAAATTCTACGGACTGATCAAGTTCTGCCAAGTCATAGATGTGAAACTTCGAAGGATATTTGTTCGAACTTTTTTTCTTCGAGAATTCCCATAGAACTAAAAAAAAATTGCTGACGGCAGCTTTCGCAAAGGTGGGTTCATGCTTAGTCTTTCGCGACACTGTCAACGTCTGGCTACAAGAAGCTCGCTAGACCACTCTTGTTCATAGATTTCTTGCAAACAATTTAACCTTCATTCTTTTTAAAAGATTTATTTGTTGATTCATAGCTGCAGAATATCGAATTTCAGATTGATAAAGCGAATTAGTCAATACGCATTATACCGCAGGAGATGAGGAGCAATAACATTAGTCAACTTTCCTTAGCTTACCTAGTCAAACATATGCCTTCGCTTATTGGGAGTAAGTTCTCTTAAACCGCTTCCAATACATCGGTGGGATCGTACACCATTCAACGGCTTGCGATCAAATTTGGTCGTTGTTTCAGACTTTCCTGTGACAAGCACACAAACCAAGAAGAAAAACTCTATGAGGCATGCCTCAAGAGTAGATTGGGAATCAGTTCGACCGGCATTCAACGACATTCGTGAAGTAAGCCAAGAGCCCCTCAAGCAATAGACGTTCCCAAACGGGGAAGAGTTCGAGGACCTTCGTGTATGGTGGACACAAGAAAGCGAATTGAATACAAGAAGTGCTGGAATACTTGCAGAGATACATGCGACGCCGTTTCGTCTAATATAAGAAGCAATAAACAGTCCTTGTTTTTTCAATAGATCTGTTCAGTCATTTGTAAGCATGATACTTTCCATAACGAAGTTGGCACTGAACGTTGGATTAAATTCGAAGAACAGCGATTAAATACAATCCATTCTACACATTTAGCTGAGTGTGATACGTAAAATCAAAGTACCAGGTCAATGTGTTATAATAATGAAACCCGCAGTAAACAGCACGAGGATGCGAATAAAAATTTTGCGGGATTTTGAGGAATATTGAAAAGAGGTCAGCATTGTGTAATTCGAACACATAGAACCAATCCCACTCCTTAAACAACGCAGTAATCAAGTGTCGCGAAAGACTAAACATGAACCCACCTTTGCCAAAGCTGCCGTCAGCGAATTTTTTTTAGTTCTATGAGAATTCTCGAAGAAAAGAAGTTCGAACAAATATCCTTCGAAGTTTCACAGCTATGACTTGGCAGAACTTGATCAGTCCGTAGAATTTCCGGTGTGATTGCGCTGATGCGCAACTAAACTGTTCCAGATATTCATAAGGACGATCTCAGTACATTTTATCCCGCAAGTTTCGTACCACTTATGTGCCATCTAAAACGATCCCAAATGGTTAAGACTTACACATCTAAATTTAGCTGTGTTTTCCAACAAGTAATGCTGATGATGGCATGGATGCTTTGGAAGAGCCAGATAGATTGTGACTTATATAACTCCGTTGGTTTTATTTCGTGTTTTTTTAATCCTATAGGGGAGGCAAGAAAGAACAAAATTTGATCGGCGCCCACTTAAAAAATAAACTTCAAGGACTAAAAAAATTGAACGATGGAAAATGAGACACCTACAAAGAGATTGGAGGCAGGTATTTCCATTGTGAAACGATAAACTTATAAACTTCAAGACGGTACTAACAGTCAAGGCAAAAAAATGAAGCGCGATATTCAGGAAGGTATCGATTCACGAGGTGCAATCTGTAAAAGCGGCAAACTTCACTTTCTCACTATGAGCGTTTTTAAGCAGTTTGGCTCAAAAAGCTACAATACTGGCTTAAAGCTCAAGATTTGGGCACAGAAAGTTTAGCAAGCCCTACTTCAAATCAACAGATGTCTACTTGTCATGAAACATCAACGACTCAGTTCCCATGTTCGACTTTCTATTAACCTCGGCATTGGAATA
>MQTX01000293.1:49343-246104 GCA_009735665.1 Angiostrongylus cantonensis | reverse complement strand
GAATACGATCGGTTCATTGAACATCTTCACGTTAGCGCTATGAAAACTGAGGGAAAAGCATTCGCAAAGCCCGCCGAAGCTTTGCCAATTACAGTACCAAGATGATTGCACTACGACGCCCAGACGGAACAATAACAGCGCCCAGAAAGGCAATGGAGAAAATCATCCACGAATACTACTCAGATCTCTTCGATAGCCACGTCCACCTCCCGTCATATGAAATAAAAGAGGATGGATATGTTGTACCACTGGTTCTCCCTTACGAAATCCGACATGCCATTTCGTCGGTGAAAAATCGAACAGCACCAGGTCCGGACAGGATAAGATCATAACATCTGAAGAACCTTTCGCCAATCCTCGTAAACACACTGGCTCGGCTCTCCACAGGTTACCTGTCTGAATGCAAGATCCCTACTCAGTGGAAGACCAGCAAGACTACGTTGTTGTTCAAGAAGGACGACCTATACGATATTCGAAAAGGATCTAGTACGATGGACCATATTCACACGATAACATGGCCCAATGAAGTATCGCGAGAGTACAAAAGACCGCTCTGTTTCACCTTCGTCGAATTACAGAAGGCCTTTGATTCAATTGAGATAGAAGCAGTCATGGAAGCCCTTGGTAGTCAAGAAGATCCTACTCAGTACGTAAAGATTCTTCGTGAGGTGTACAACGAACTTTTACAACTTTTCAACGAAAATTTCACCATTCTACAACGATATTAACGTTGACGTCAAAAGAGGAGTTAGGCAAGGCGATACAATCTCGCCAAAATTATTTAAAGCTACCCTCCAGAACATTGGAATGCGATAATATGGTCATCATGCGAACCTCCGTCATGCGAACATTGGAATGGGATAATATGGGAGTGAAAATCGATGGTCGGCAGTTACCTCATCTTCGCTTTGCTGGTGACATCGTCCTTATAACATCAAACATTGGCCAGGCGGAGCGTATGCTTGCTGACTTTGACAAAGCCTGTTATAACATGGCCCAATGAAGTATCGCGAGAGTACAAAAGACCGCTCTGTTTCACCTTCGTCGAATTACAGAAGGCCTTTGATTCAATTGAGATAGAAGCAGTCATGGAAGCCCTTGGTAGTCAAGAAGATCCTACTCAGTACGTAAAGATTCTTCGTGAGGTGTACAACGAACTTTTACAACTTTTCAACGAAAATTTCACCATTCTACAACGATATTAACGTTGACGTCAAAAGAGGAGTTAGGCAAGGCGATACAATCTCGCCAAAATTATTTAAAGCTACCCTCCAGAACATTGGAATGCGATAATATGGTCATCATGCGAACCTCCGTCATGCGAACATTGGAATGGGATAATATGGGAGTGAAAATCGATGGTCGGCAGTTACCTCATCTTCGCTTTGCTGGTGACATCGTCCTTATAACATCAAACATTGGCCAGGCGGAGCGTATGCTTGCTGACTTTGACAAAGCCTGTTGAAAGATTGGTCTTCGACTGAATCTCACAAAAACGATGTTCATGAAGAACGGATTTGCTTCGTTTGCCCCATTCACTCTCAACGGAACGAATATCTCCGAATGCTCCAGTTATGTCTATCTAGGTTGGGAAATCAATATGATGAACGACTTAGGTCCAGAGCTGAGCAGAAGGAAACGAGCGGCTCGAGGAGCTTTCAAGAGCATCGAGGATACAGTGAAGAGAACAAAGAGCACCCGACTGCGTGCTCACCTTTTCGACTCAACGGTTCTCCTGCCCCAACGTATGCATCAGAAACCTGGTCGCTGCTTAAGCAGGATGAAAGATCAGTAACCGTTATCGAACGCGCAGTCGAAAGGACGATGCTAGGAGTATCCCGTTTCACACAGGTAAGGGATGGGGTCCGAAGCTCGGACCTGCGTCAACGATCGGAAATCAAAGATGCCGTTCTATACGCCAAACAGTGGAAGATAAGGTGGGCAGGACACGTAATGCGTATGAATGATAAACGATGGACAAGAGCTGTTAGTGACTGGATTCCTCGGCATGTCAAACGTACTGCTGGAAGACCACTGACCCGATGGTCAGAGTTTTTCACGAAGAGCCCAGAAGAAAGATGTGATGCTCGACGAGTCCCCAAAACGTGCAGAACCCATTGGGCTCCGCTTGCACGCGATAGGGAAAAATGGAGGATTTACTGGCGCCGTCTCGAGTCACTCGACAATCAACGCGACTACAGGTGATACAGGTGATAGTTTATTCACAACGTGTGATCGAACTAGCGATCACTCATGTGTTGTAGGACATCTGTATGCACTGTGCTATACGTGGTCTAAAATTTTAATTATAGCATCATTAATCTGCAAATGAATAGTATAAATTATTGTGCTGTTTTATCAGACTCGATGCAAGTAATCGTTTACTGAAGGTTCTGCAAGATTGCGTAATTAATTTTATCCAGCCAAAGTTTTGGCTACTGTACCCATTAGGAATCTCCTCGTGAAGTCGAAGTTTGCCAGATGGTTGTCTTATCTTCGTTCTTCTGTCCCACTCTTCGTCCCAGTTGTAATCTGATGTAGCCAATTGGTTGATGACTAAATCATCTGTTTTCTGAAAGAACGAAATTTTAGGGAAACTTTGTTGACAAACACCGGAAGCTGATCTAATCACTCACATACATCCTACTTGTTGTCAGTGAGAAAATCCACGTAGGATATTTCGACCTCAAGAAATCAACATAGGAGTCCTGAAGGTTTCTATAGTTAGTTCGCTTAGCTGCTACATATATTGCGGCGGATTCCTTTATGTACTCTATCACCGACTGTTTGCTCAGAATGATACGTGGCGTGTCCATAGATTGTGAACTAATTTAAAAGCACCCCGAAGGCTCCCTCGGACTCCTACTGAGACTTGGGTAATTTTGATGGATTTGCTCTCTGCTATACAGTAAGGGTCATACTTTCATGCCCACACAAAAAAACAAAAAATGAAGAATGTTAACTTCTTATTTGCTGCCTTCTGCAATTTTTTACGGCACTGTATTATGAAAAATGCAACCACAATGTGCGGAGATATTTGCAAAACTTCGGAACGCATGTGTCTGCGGTGGGGAACAAACGCGTTATTTCTTTTTTTTTTTCGGGCTAATGCGTGCACCACAACGCCATGCGGCTCCTTCATTTCGGTTGTCTTCCACTAGTTTCCTATCGATCGATGTCATCAGTAATAATCCGTCAACGGGGTTGACCGATCTGGGCAGCCCAAATCGGCGTTGAAAACAGTTAAGCTGAGGCTGTAGTTTAAATCACAACGTTAACTTGTTTTTTGTTTCTTGCCTTCTGCAACTTCTTATGGCAGGGTATTGATCGATAGAAAACTAGCTGAGATCCAGGTGAAACGAAGGACCCGCATGGTGTGGTGGTGAACGCGTTAGCCCCGGAAAGAGTAATATCGCGTTCGTTCCCCACCGCAGACACGTTCGCTCCGGAGTTCTGCAAAAAATAAAGACTTTATTGCTGCCTCTTTGAGTTACCCCGGGTGATACAGATGATGTGAATAAGTCACTAGTTATTTTTTTCCGTTAAAAAGAATTTATGTCGTTTCGCTACTTCTGCAAAACCTTTGAAACTTAGCACCACTGTGTTTTGCTGCACATAAAATCTTCGATTGTGTTCACTTGTCGAATACTCGGCGCTATTTCGTACATCAAAAAAACTTCTGCAGAATTTATTACCCTGGCGGCCCTTGCGTTCTTCAGCCTCCTTTCCATGACGGCTATGCGGCTATCCAGTTCACTAAGGACATGACGATCCTCTGGCGTCATGTCAACAAATTACTTGCTGGAAAGAACACAACATATTTAGAATACAATCCTCATGGACAAAGAAATCATGATGCTGAAAGAGAGCTGAGGGAATACCTACTCGGATGTTGAAATTTATTCAGAAAAAATTTTATCCTTTCACTTGCATGCAGTGCATTTCGTAAGGCTTGCGTCTTTGAAACGTCGTATCTGAACTACTACACACCACCATTAGTTCTAATAAAGTCCATTAGAATTTGCCTACAAGATATGTGTTCTCTTATCACGCCAAAAAAAATTCCGATTTTCTGGAGCCCATGGAAGGTTTCTTCCCGATTTTTCTTCTCAGGCCCCAGGCTGCAAATTTTGACGACTAAAATTTAAAACATGTTTAAAGTTTAAGGACCGGTATATAGAAATCATGTGCACCATTAAAGCGATGGAGCCAACTCCTTTCCACGAATCCGCAGAGTTA
This sequence comes from Angiostrongylus cantonensis, assembly GCA_009735665.1. Lineage (NCBI taxonomy): Eukaryota > Metazoa > Nematoda > Chromadorea > Rhabditida > Metastrongylidae > Angiostrongylus > Angiostrongylus cantonensis. Next base: position 241,865 of record MQTX01000293.1, on the reverse strand, counting down.
TCGCGTCCTACTCGACGCTACTCTAGCGATCGTGGAATCATCGTCCGCTGTCGAAAAACCAGTTTCGGTCGTTATATGTTGAATGATGGACTAATTTTATAGCGTTTTTCTACAGAGTTCATAGAAAATCCGAACACAAGAAACGGGTAAACTCGGAAAGGCCGATGGCAACGGAGGGGAGCTGTAGGAACGGTGGTGAGGAGGTTTGGAAGGAAAAGCTGGTGAACAGCGCGGTAACCCAGGCCAAGAAATGCGCGCAAGGGTTTCCATGGTGATATCTCGAGAGGCCTTTTGAATAAAAGGAATTCCAATTCTTTACATGAGCAATTTCATGTCACAAATATTGAATTTATCCCAGACATTTGATTTAATTATCCTTTCAAATTTTTCGATTCCAAAATATACCAAAGTGAGTTTTATAAAATCGAGACAATTGTTTATTTCTCATGGTACTCAATTCTTGAAAACGAATCTTCGTCCTCTATCCATCTTTTGTTTGTTTGTTTTTCTTCCATTTTTACGTATTACCGTTTTCTCTGCTGATCGTTCTCAAGGTGCGCGCCATCTCTTCCTCCGCTTTCTCTCCATTTTCACGGTGTCCCCGTGTTAATGGCCTACAGCACAATACTAGCCGATCCTGCCCAGAAGGTACAGCCGAAAATGACATTGGATAACTACTTTTTAGGACTAGCGGATTGTGATGGCCGATGTCCGAGCACCTTTACCAATCGTTGTCCTCATGAAAAGTTCTGTGTGTAGATCTCATAAGAGAAGAAAGTAATCCACTCAAACACTTCAAACACAGGAAATTATACTGCATCTTTAACATATAGGACTCCTCCTATAGGACCTCTAGGACTTTTATTCATTTTTTAATTCATAAGGTTTTCATGGCCGCTATGTATATAAACCGGAAATGAACAACAGCAAGCCTTTAGAAAATTGCCCTTATTTTTCACACACCTAATTTAGAACCACTAATTTTGAATGTTATTGTACACTAAAAGCACTATCTAGTCGGGAATACTATGCTACAACCATAAAGTTATCACCGGTTTCCCAGAACGTGAAAGTCAGCACCACGTTCCGAGCGATATTTCCGTTCAGAAACAAAAGGGGAAAAATCTCATGGTAACGAAGGTATGCCAAGCACAGCATTAGAAGAAAAAGAGCTAGCGTAAACTATCTTGGTTTCTAGCCAATACTTCATTTTAATCAATCGGTCTTAGGCTCAAACTGACCGTAGAATGCCGCCATTATATAAAAGCAGGAAATCAAAATTCCGGAATTTAGGCTGAGGGTATCGCCGACGTCGTCGATTCTCAGGCCTCAAGTCTGATGGGAGTTAACGATACATTCCTGCCGAACCGTTTGTGCAAAGTTATTCTGATCAATAACCTGTCGAAATATGTTGAGGCGATCGATCGTTGAGAGCATGGCGTTGAGAGGAGATAGCGAACGAAACAAGGAGGCACCACAGAGCTCGACGGCTGCGATGGGCGCAGCAAACTAATCGATCAATAGTCGACAATTGCGAGGTGTGTTTCTTCTGGCAGCTACAATCCTCTTTTTTTCTCCCTCCCAATACTCCGCTTCCCTGGAAGCGATCAAAAATCCATCACTTGAACCCATTTACTCTCATCAATTCGCTGTCGTTTGTAGAAGTCTCGTTACTGTCGACCGGGAACCTCCAAATGAGCAAGAGCCTCCGAGTGAAGGTCGACGAACGGCTCGACATCGCTCGTCTTGTCGAGCAGTACAAGGCAGTACTGTTCAGCGCCGAGCTCTCAGGTATGGGACGCAAGTTCATTCGTTTGCGCTTGAATACAATGGTTGTTTTTTAAGTCGAGTTTTGGAAGGCGCTTCTCCATCGGTAACAGACGTCATACAATGACCGAAGTACCTTGTCCGGTCCTAAGGCGCAGTTTCTTGAAGCGTGTTGTAAATCTTCGTCTGTAGGAAGAAAGACATCTACAAAGCGTAAAAAGACGTTAGAAATCGTGGATTTTCAAGGTTGACGCTTAGCTTGATGTCTCCAAGTCTTTGGCGAACATAACTTCAGAAGTCTGGAAGGATATGTGCATTTTTTCATTACAGTATACTTCGTTCTCTTTTGTTTTAAGCCGTGACAGAAGTAATATGAAGCGTATCGCCACACCCACTAAGCTCTGTCTAGCCGCATGCCACTATGTTTACAGATGTTTTTTTACTGCAGTTTTTGTTCTCCAGCTGTACTTGTCAAACATGGATCCAAAAGCTTTAGTGGTTAATGAAAATCTATTCTCTACTTTTAATGCTTTGCAAAAAACCTCTTCTGGACGAGGTCATTTGTCAACAAGAGACTACTACTGTACGAGTTACTGTGCAGCATAGATAGAATGGCCATTGGAGAGACTCAGAAATTCCTCTGCTTAGATCCTGGGATTTCGCACCTACGGAAAGCCTTTCGCTGAGATAAGATTGTGATTAGACTATCGGGACATTCCTAAGAGTGTCTTAATGTTCAGTGAGTATGCGTTCATCAATGGGATTCATCACTACAGTTCGTCTTTGGAAACATTTAGCATGTTTTGTTCCTTTTTTATTTTACATTAATATCACAAAATGCAATGCATAGTTTTGAAATAAGTAATAACTATGACAATAATAACAGTAGTGCATATCTTGCCTACAATCAAAATCGAAGCGAGCATTCGTTCGTATCCGATAGCACTGGCAATGTTGGTTTAAAACTTAGGTTTCTTGGCTGCAGTAAGTAGCCTTCAGATAGAAGACCGTCCTGGTTATCTACGCATTGCATGACGTCTATTGAAACATTCTAAAGCGTCATCGTCCCTGAAAGCGATGCATCTTATGTTCATCTTTCTAGCGCATACAGCAGCACACTTCCGATTGTACTGCTCTGTACTAGCCTTTTAGCAGCCCACACATCGTCTTCATTTTTTGAGCTTCTACTGCTCCTTTCATTAATGAGATGAGAACTCTAAAATTTCAAAGCACTCCTCCATCCCATGTAGCAGAAGTACACGTCTATATAGAAGTCATTCAGCTTGATTTTCTCCCGTAGTTATTATGTTTCCTCTACACGTTCACGAGGCCCGTTTGAGTGATCAAGTCGAAGAACTGCCGTATGTTCTTAATCTCGGGACAGAAAAGGAGGTGTATGAACCATGGAAAAACAGAACCGGCCACATGCACGTCTTTCCAATAAATCGGTGCTAGACCGCGCTATGTGATCCCTTCTCTCCACGAAATGCTTCCTCTGACTTTAGCTTTCAATCATCTCCGTTTAGAGCAGTTGGAGGAAAGAGATACGTCGTGAAATGCAAACGTTATAGCAAGGTGTTTTTCACTTTTCCACTTCAAGAGCATTGTACTGTTACGATTCTGTTTCGCTACCAATTCTTCACTGTTCAGCACGAAGTGAATGATTTCCCTAAGTTCTTTTCTGTTCTTCCTACAGCTCCCAGCAAAATAGGTCTCTCTTTTCAATAAGTGTTTTGCTACAGTATATGCAGTAGGATGTGATCTAAAAGCAGCGTTCGTGCTCCAATAATCACTCTGTCGTAATGATTGAAGAAGGCCATGTTAAGGGAAAAATCAATGGATCTTTTCATTTCGTTAGCAATTTGCGCTTCGCATGACACACCCTTGTGTAGAGCACATCTGTTCGTCTCGTTCACTGCCAGCTACCAAATATCAGCCATAAACAGTCCATAAATTTTTTGGCTCCTGTACATCGACCCTTCATGTTCTAATTTTCTTTACTGCCATTACGAGTGAGAAGTCGATGGACGTTGGAGTTGAGCAATGTCAATAGTGTCAAGAGAGAGATTGGTGAGAAAGAACGAAAGAAAACAAAAAGAATGAAGTAATGAAAAAATATAGAGTAACGAAAACCTCACTTGAGAGAACCTTGACTTTTCTGATCTTCTAGAATATTCTTCACGATTGACAGAACAATCACTCTGACTTCTTTGATAAAAATAAAAAAAACCAATTCACTAACGTCCCCAGCTTTTGTTTGCACTTGCTGAACCATCCTTGCTTCTGCTCCATAAATTCTCGACGACATTTATATTTTTTAACAAGTGTATCTCAGCCCATATTTATTTTTCTAGATTGAGCTAAAAGTACCGCAATCTAGAAATTTATGCTAACAGGATGGAAATTTCATTGTTTCACCGTAGTGAATTTGGTTTTTAGTGAAAGTCTTCTTATAAATAAACTGACAATAAAAATCGCAATGTTTACTTTTTACTTGTTGCCTATTATTATTTTTACGGCAGGACATAATGTGAAATGCAACTCCGCTGATGCTGAAATATTTGAAAAACTTGAACCCCAAACAAGATTCGAGCCCGCTATGGGTGGTTGCAAACGGTACCGTTAGGTAGAAAAGTGGCTGAGAGAAAAGCAAACCAAGAGCATCAATGGTGCAGCAAGTAGGACGTGAGATCACGGAAGAGATGGTCGAGGGTGCGAGTCTGATATGATGATATCGTAGAGAGAAAAAATAGTAAACGTTATAAGGCACTTATCTTCAGAGTTTTATAATTTCCAAAAGTACTTAGAATTTTTAAAAGCCTCCACTTAGTGCATAAAGAATAAAAGATAAAGCTCTCAGCGTGCGTTGATCGATCCCTGAGGGATGCGCCATGCATTCGACTTCATCAAGCATCGTTGCAGGTGAATAAATCCGTATCTCTCCTTCACAATGACTCGCGGTGGCCTACCGATGTATCAAGCCAGTGCTGCTACCTTCGCAAACACATCTGGTACCAATTTGTCGACCCAGGAGGGATAGAAGGCTTGGTGGGCCATAGGCGTGGGGGTCGATTCCAAATGTGTGCTGTGCTGCAGGGCGCCTTCAATCACTGCTCCACACGGACCCTTACGTTGAATATAAGTACGAAAATCCTCTCAAGCAGTGAGAGTAATGTGTTTGGCTGACGAAATATGGCAAAATGTAGCACGTAATAGCAACTTTCTATCACCTAATACCTCTAGCTGGATAAAGCAAGGCCTCTTCTATAACTCTGTAATGTTCTGAACCCCATAAGTGCTCTAACTGTGCAAAATTTATCGCTGATTGTCGAAAAGTTATCATTTGGCGTGTTCAAATCGCGATCGAGTAGTTTTTTGCTGTCGGTGGAATCAAGGGTGGTCGTTTATGTGTTTATAAACAAACTCTGCGAACTAGTTTTGTATTCGTCAGACCGTACGTATGATTTTATTGATGGAAGTATGTTGGACTTGTGTTTCGTAGCTGTGGAGAAGAGCTCTACGAGTGCTTCATTCGTCGGAATACTTTCGGGTACCGACAATGTAGCATGTTATCTGCGCTGATTATTTAAATTGACGCAATGGTCACTATCTCATCCCTTCGATTCTGCAGATTCCTGATTGTATTTCAAATTTCTTATAGCTTTCCGTTGTTTGTTTTCTCTGTTGTGGCGAAGAACTCACGACAAAGTTGGTTCATTGATCGGGAATCTAACCCGAATCGCCCTCGTGGCAGGCGAGCATTCTACCACTGAACCACCAGTGCTCCAAATTAAAATATTCGCCACGACATTCGCTTTGTTTAAAAGAACGAAATAAGATCTCTCTATGGAATAAACAAGTGACGAGACAAGGTTTCTTCGCAGTAGAACGCAGTGTAGGAAAGCTTTATGTGTGAACAAATTTCGTCAAGCTATAAAAGTGGTGTGATATTAATCAACCAAGTTGTACAGCAAGCAGACGAATCCTCTGGTACTTGACTTTGATTTCTAAATATAGAAAACAATAGGTTTTTAATCGTTTACCTATTGAACATGAGAGTTGTTCTTCCGTCCCTATTAGTTCTTCTGCCTATCCTTCTTGATTCTCTCTCTCTCCCTCCTCCTCTCCCTCTCCCTCCCCCCTCTCTCTCTCTCTCTCTCTCTCTAATAAATTTATTCGCCTTCGTATCCTGATTTCACCACTTACATCTTTCTGTCTCTTTTTTACCTCTGAATTCGTTTTTCCTTTCATCATCATATTTACTCCTTTTTCCGACTTTCTCTTCCTCTCAAATCCATCTTCCTGACTTCACTTTTCTGTCTTTACCACCTATGTCTTTCTGTCTGTTTCTTGCCTCTAAGTTCGTTTTTCTTTTTGGTATCGTTCTTTACTCCTTTCTCTGACTGTCTCATTATCGTTCCTACACAGAAAGTTGAGTTCTACTGGAAACTCATGTGGTCTTCTTCTAAATGTGACCACCCTTATGGAGTTACTAATTCAAAAAAACCTTTCTTTCCTTCCTTATTTCTCTTTCTCATACTTGCAGTCTGTTTTTTTTTCATTTCTTCAACTTCGTTCTTCCACTATCCATCTACACGCCTCATTCAGATTTCGCTAATAGTACGGAATTGTTTTCTTCTGCGTGTGGCGCAATGCTTGGAGGCGCCACTGCGACACCGACGTGGAATCGATCCTCGCGCCCATGGCCCACCAAGCCTTCCGTCCCTCCGGGGTCGGTAAATTGATACCAGACTTGTCTGGAAGGATAGCAGCATTGGCTCGATACATCGGCAGGCCACCGCGAGTCATCGTAAAGGCCAGATATGCATTCAATCACCTCGAACGATATTTAATGAAGTCGAATGCATGGCGCATCTTTAGGGGTTGATCAACGCCGAGAGCTTTATTCTTTATCTAACTTTTCTATCTCTTCTTTTCTATTCAAATCACTAAAATTGTCCTGTAATATACTGACTGGGGCGTGGATAGTACATTTGCTCTTGACCCTTTACAATCATAAATCGCGCAGTTATTTTGCCAACATCTCTGGAAAGTTATCGCGAAATCCGGAATGGCAGTAGCGTACATTAACATATTTTACTTGGTGTCCCCATGCACACATTTGTATGAACATATCTGGTCTTCCCAAACATGTTACACACGGGTCAGATGTAGAATAGTGGTTAGGTGCCCTTCCAATAGATACATGGTCCTCTGTTCGATGATGAGCCACAAACAAACAGAGCTCTCCATCAATCAGCCCTCCGCAAACTGGTGTCATATTTATGAGGGAAGGACAAAACAGTGGTTCGATATATCGGTTGGCCCGTCCGGAAGTATATTGTATTCGACAAATATGCATTCAATCAGCACATGTTGCCTAATGGAATCGAACGCATGGCGCATCCCTCAGGGATTGATCAACGCCGATCGCTCTATCGGTCAATCCACGCTTCATTTTGAACCTGTCTCGTTGGTGTGCTGTTGATCAACACAGCACTTATACGTTTATCATTTGCTACCTTAATTTAACTTTCAAAATAACTTCGACTTCGAGTTTAATGGGTAAGTTTAAGATAACTTCTTTGTCTTAACTGCTGCTCAGTACACAATTTAGTGGCATCATAAGTGTGGACAATGTGAGAATGTATAGGAACTATTCATTGGTATTTAAAAATGAACTTAATTCCTTTATAGGTGGTTTCATTTTCAAGAAACGTTGTTGGATACGGTACTTCGCGGTATCTCTAAGGAGCGCAATGTTGACAAGTTCAACCAACCTTAAAGATTATTCAATCATAATCGTATCCTAAAACGATTTTTCTATAAGCAGTAAATGTAGGTTCCTATCATACAATGGCTTGCATTAACAGTTAAGTGGCAAAATTGGTACTTTCTTTGTAATTCACCTACCAGTCTGCTACCGTCTTTCTCTCTGTTTATCGCGTAGGAATAGAGATCTGTTTTATTTTTTGTATAACAAAGTTATGTTAAATATATATTCAAAGGTGAATGAAATCCTATTCTTCATCTTTCGCCAATATTTAAATGTTGTAGGGAATTTAGCACAGTGGTCATAGTTCGCGCGCAATCAACATGTGGTCGTTGGTTCGATCCCCAAGTTAAACTAGCTTTACCAAATCCAAAATCCCAAATCCGAAAATTGGTGCTTGGTTTACCTCAGAGGAAAGAAGGGCATAGACCGGATACATCGATAGGCACTCGCAAGTCACTCCAAATAAGCTGTGTGCTCCAAATAAGCAATTATTCATCTAGAAATTACGAATTGGTTCGAATGGAAGGCGTGTTAGTAAGGGTGTGGTCATTTTCAGACGCTTTGTACTTTTATAGCTGAGGTGAAGTAACTTTGTGTTGGTGCTGATGAGTTTCTGCTTAAACGCCTTCTGGTTTTCTACATGCGTATTTTCTCAGGTGATATGATAGTCGTCAACTGTCCAAGTAGCTGCTTATCAGCAGGAACACAAACGAATATGGGAAAATTGTGGCCTTTCAGAAGATGATCGGTTTAGTAAAAATCCTGGTATGATTTCAGAAGAGCAAAAAAACGAGGCCTGGTCGCGTATTCTGGCCGAATGTGCGGCACGTGGTCATCACTGGGTGAAAGGCAAAGATGTGACGTATTTGAAAAAGTCGAAATGGCCAGGAATCAAGAGAGACGCCATTGTGAGTTTGTTCTTTTCAACTTGCGAAGATATGATGTTATTAGAAAAGATATTTGTAAAAGTTTGGCATCTGTCTCGCCGTACTCTGCCGTCTGTGTAAAACGTGCGCTAAATCAAATCCAATTAACCAAATTGTCGATTTTTTTCCTGAAATGTTTCTCTCTTGCGGACTTTGATAAAGCGTGTGGAAAGATTGGTCTTCGACTAAATCTTACGAAAACGATGTTCATGAGGAACGGATTGGTTTCGTTTGCCCCATTCACGCTCAACGGAACGAATATCTCCGAATGCTCCAGTTATGTCTATCTAGGTTGGGAAATCAATATTATGAACGACTTAACTCCAGAGCTGAGCAGAAGCAAACGAGTGGCTTGGGGAGCTTTCAAGAGCATCGAGGATGTAGTGAAGAGAACAAAGAACACCCGACTCCGTGCCCACCTTTTCGACTCAACGGTTCTTCCTGTCCACGTATGCGTCAGAAACCTGGTCGCTACATAAGCGAATAATGGAATCCGAAGCTCCGACCTACGTCAACAATCAAAAATCAAAGATGCCGTTCTATACACCAAACAGTCGAAGATAAGGTGGGCCGGACACGTAATGCGTATGAATGATAACCGATGGACAAGAGCTGTTAGTGACTGGATTACTCGGGATGTCAAACTGCAGGAAAGCCACCGACCCGATGGCCAGAGTTTATCACGAAAACCCTAGTAGAAAGATATGATGCTCGACGAGTCCCTAAAGCGAACAGAACCCACTGGGCTACTCTTGCACGCGACAGGGAAAAATGGAGGATTTACTGGCGTCCGCTCGAGTCACTCGACGATCAACGGGACTACAGGTGCTACAGGTGATGCAGGTGAGATGTTTTTCCAGTATGCGTTAGGTTTGTTCATTGGTCGTGTAACCAATCGTTATTTTCCTAGATATGGTGCTCCAATAAACGGAGATTTTGGCAGTGTACTAACCAGGAATACTTCTTTCTCATCGTTTTAGAATAGTGGCTTTAAAACCAAGTAGAAAATTTAAATTATATTCACTCGAAATCAGAAGGTTAACTTTTTATTTACCGTCTATCACAGTTTTTCAGGGCAGGGTGCTATATGAAATGCAGCCACAATGATGCTGGGATAATCGCGAATCTTATACCCCATACCAGATCGAACCGCGATTACCCTTTCCGCGTGCTCACATGTTACATACTGCACCACTGACCCTTGCTTTGCCTTTTTATGAGCTAGTTTTCTACTTGACGATGCCATCAGCAATCATACATGAACGGGGTTGATCTGGGGAGCAGGATTCGGCATTAAACCCACTTAAGCTGAGACTGTAGTCGAAATTACAATGGTATTTATCGCCTAAGCCCTCTGGGAAAGGTAGTCGCGGTCCGATCTGACCTGGGGTCCAAGTCTTGCTGATAGCTCAGCTTCATTGTGGTTATATTCAATTAATTTGATTTAATTCGTCACACCTTTACCACCATTCCGATTTCCTCACTGATTTCGTGCTTACTGTAAGTAACATTCTAAAACCGTCTCTTTTTCGCTCACGTCGCATGCATTGAAGAAAAGTCATCGTAAAATCTGTACAGGCTTGCATAAGGAACTTTTTCCAAGTTCAAGAATCGTTAAATATTTCACTTTCCTTTATTAAGCTGTTCTATAGGGGTCAGGTCTTTCAAGCACAACTAGACTGGTGATATTTGGTAGATGGGTTCGAAACGCTAAAAAGCTTCAAAGCTGGAAATCATTTCGTAACAAGGTGCTCATCTTATAAATATTTGCCATTTCTCTGGAAAAAAGACCGCTAAAAGAGAGGAGGGTATTTGTGTTTTCTTATAAACAACGTTATTTCTAGGAACATTATCAAGCTGATATGAGGGGTGATGTTTCGCACAGAAAGAAGCTGACGGAAGCTGATGTCATCGTTTTAAAAGCCATAAGCTTCGACACAGAAAATTTAGGTTTGCACATTTTCGCGGATTTCTTACTTTTGTCGCTCTTCGCTCGAGTCATCCTAAACAGGATTGGCAGAGCAGTGGGCGAACGACATACATGTGAACAAGCAGGGTTTCAAAAAGAATTCAGAGCGATGAACCACATCCACACGATAACAAGACATATTGAAGTGTTGCTAGAGTACTCATTGGAAGCCCTGGAGTGCAGGGCATCCCTGTTGGGTATATAATGATTCTTCGTGAACTATATAGAAATTTTGCAAACAAAATATGCCTATTCGATAACGATATTAATATCGACGTCAAAAGAGTGATTAAGGAAGGCGATACAGTCTTGTCAATTATTGTTATGATTGAGAATGTTATGATAACACTGGAATGGGACAACATGAGAGTGAAAATCGATGCTTAGAAATAACACCATTTTAGCTTTGCGGATGACATCGTTCTTGTGACACTAAACATTAGCCGATCGGCAGCGAATGCTTTTCGACTTTGATAAATCTCGCTGAAAGATTGGCCTTCCATTAAATCTCACGATAAACGGATTGGTTTCGTATGTCCCATTCAAGCCCAACAGAAAGAATATCTCCGAGCTAAGCAGGAGGAAGCGAGTGGCTTGGAGACTTTTCAATAGCACCGGAGGATGTTGTGACGAGAACAGAGAACACCTGACTCCGTGCCTACCTTTTCCAATCCACGATTTTTCCTGCATTAATGTATGCATCAGCAACCTGGTCGCTACGTAAGCAGTGTGATGGATCATTCAGCATTATTGAACGCTCGTCGAAAGGACGATGATGGAAGTATCTCCTACCACGCAAGTTAGAGAGGAGATCTGAAGATTTGACCGATACTAACGACCAAAAATTGAAGATTCCGTTCTATATGCAAAATTATCCAAGATTTGGTAGGCCGGACAAGTAATGCATCTTAATGACAACCGATGGAAAAGAGCTGGTAGCGACTGGATTACTTGGGATGTGAAGTGTAGTAAAGGAAGACCAACGACCACAATGGGGAGAAATGCAAGGCTTACTGGCTCCAACTCGAGTCACGCGACGATCAATAGGACGACTAGCAATGCTGGTGATCAAGAAAAAGTTTTCATTTGAAATTGTAATCACTACAATAATCAGCAGTGCTAGAATAAATACAATGCAGTCACCATAGTAAAGTAAGTAAAAAGGATTTACTGTAGCAAAAAAAAACTACAATGGGCATTGGAAGAAATTAATTTGTTTGACTCAGTACAATGGTCAGATTATACATTTCCTTATTTGGAATCGAATATCTCTATTTGTGACAGTAGGCTTGAATATGCAGGATTTTTGTTAGAATGCTAACGTAAAAGTCGTCGTTGTGACCATCTCTTAGAAAAAACACATATTTAAAAGGTGATTTGTTAGTTTTTGTTTAATATAAGCACCGTTGTAGTGATGTCGTTTAATACGCTCAGTGCAATGTCTCGACCAAGCAACGGGCCAACCAGACTTGTCTCAGAAGAGCTCCCCCAATCCACAAAGGTCGGTGATTCGCTGTAGTGAAGACCTTACCATGAGTGTCTTGGGATTCCAGAAGGAATGTATTCGACCACATTCGACAACGTTTGTAAAGAAGATCAAAATCCTCTACCACATGTAGACTCTAGGACCTTCGTGGATGATGGATGCAAGGCAACAAATTGCAAAAATCGCTAGGACTGGCTCAATATGTAGTAACGGGTCGTGTAAAAGTGGAACAAGGAAACAAAAATAAAATTAAGCAGATTAAATAACTTAACTTGCAGTACTAATGATTTTAGAAATACTGAGCGTGACATCGTTGTTAGCCGCCGAGTGCACCGAGCCTTTCTTCCTTTCGGGGTTGGGTAAATCGGTACCTGTCTTATCTGGTAAGGCTTACTCTCTGTAATTCAAGCGACCAGCATTCAGCGATATTCATGACGATAGGAAAAGCGATATTCATGACGATAGGAAAATCCTCAATCGTCATCCAAACTGATAGGAAGCTTGGATGCGAGGAAAGGAATGGAATGTAGGAGGTGTGGAATCGATACAATAGATATGAAGGACGGATTTCATGGAAAATAACATCATCGTTTGCACATGTAACTGTGCTTAAGTAGAAGTTAATTGTAACGATTTTTTGCTCCAGAAGATTTTGCGGAATTGTACAAACTGGTTCGTTCTCAACTGAATGAACGAGAATTCTTGAATAATACTGACTGTTCAGAGCTGGCTCTTTGAAAACTACGGGTCATTTTTCAACGTTTGGAGTACTTAAGCTCTTGAGGAATTGGTAGCCCTCCATTCCTTTAAATATGAAACTAGTTTAGGTTTTTTGCTGTTGTTTATTCAGTGTAGGTCGTTTTCTAGACTATGCATAACAATAAATTATTGCATGCTTTTTTTGTAGATTTTGAAGTGCAGAGAGTAATTTTTATTGAACATTACTTACTGAAGCATCTGTTAAAGCGAGGCTATTGGTTTAATCCAAAAAGTAAAGCGAAAAATTATGTGTGGAGAACGAAAAAAGAAAATGCATTGGAAGAAATGCGTGTCGTTCACATTTCCCTCTCCACGTATGTGTCGGAATCATCGCACAAACCTGTTGAAGGCCCATTAGAAGTTTCGCTCTAAGGGAATGAAGGGCAGTGGTAGTTTTTCTCTATGGAATTGTGGAATACTTCAAAAAGTAAAATGTGAAATGAAATTTCCTAAAATCGATTTAATAGCTTAATTAAATTATGACCTTTATGCCGTCCTAACCGCGCTTTATAGATTTCTTAGGATATTAACTATGTGCCACTATTTCAAAATAAGCTAAGACGAATCTTTAGGCGCATTTTCGGAGAAAGATAGCGCGACGCGTGCTGCGGTTAGCGAACAACGTGACACCAACGTCACTCAGCCGGTGACTGTTGAAGTGAAGGCAGGGAGACCGCTTGATTTCCTTGGTTGCGGAATGGCGTTAACTGATGGTATTTCATTTCTCGTTTCGTCTAACAATATCTGTAGTTTGTATTATGAAGGCAAAAGTGTAAATAAACACTGCACTTATTTTCAGTTGACTCGTATATTTTCAGAGGTGGATAAATTTGACAACGGGTTGTTGTTCAATCTGTTTCCGAAAAACCAACAGGAATCCAAGAAAACAACGATATGTGCTGCTGATCAAGTAGGTATTACATGAATGCTAGCCCCTATGTGATTTATCTACTCGAATTAGGCGAGCCTAAGTGCAGTTTCCATATACTACTATTTTGGCGAACGTAAAAACTTTCTATGTGGAAACTTGAGATGATTGCGTAGTTTTCTTGTTCAGCAATCGCGAGGTTGTTATACAGCATATCTGGATAACAACCTCGCGATTGCTGAACGAGAAAACTACGCATTCATATTCCAATGCCGAGGTTAATAGAAAGTCGAACATGGGAACTCGAGATGATTGCAGAGGTTTTTCCTATACACCACAACGACCAGTTATCTGCCATTATGGATGTTAATATTCTTCTTCATAGGGCGATTTCATGCCGGCTTGTAGCAAGGCAGCGTAGCGTGTCACAAGGTGGCGGATAGGGGGTTAGTTGCGGACCAAAAGCGAGCTTATGCTCCCTTGATGCATCCATGGATATGGTGTCCTTGTGGATAATCCTTGTTTCTGTTGAGCCGATTTAGCACATAGCTCTTGTGTTTATGGGAACATATTCATGCATGCATGCGTGGATTTGTTACCTTTTATACGAATTGTATTCGACGACTGAATTCTGGCAAAAGCCAGAAATCAATTGATTGGGAATTATATCAGAGTGGGAAAAGTCGCCTCCAACGAATAAATTTTTCGTCTACTATGGAGGATAATGGCAAGCTACCTGTGAGCATACCCACTACTCACGTTCAAAGCTCGGCTAGCTGTGCGTGTGTATTAATGGCTAAGCCTAGAAAAATAAGCAAACCTCATGCCTTTGACTCCAAAAGAACTCCTGATACGGGTGTGAATGGGCTCGACAAGGCGATAGTACTTCTCAAAATTATTTATTGCCCCTTCCAAAACGTCATTTGAACATTGGAGTGGGGCAACGAAAATCGTTGGTTGGGAATTACACTATCTTCAATTTGTCGATGACATATTAACATTAACATTAGCTAAACATAACAAATGCTTACCGACTTTGATAAAGTCTATGGAAAGTTTGCTCTTCGACTAAGTCTCACAAATACGATGTTCATGAGGAGCAGATTGGTGACATTTATTTACACTACATTAATTACATTTTACCCATTTACACTCAAAGGAATGAATATCTTCGAATACTTCAGAGGTCAGGAAATCAATATGATGAACGACTTAGCTCCATAGTTGAACAGAAGGAAACGAACGGCTTGAGGAGCCTTCAAGAGAATCGAAGGCGCAGTGAAGAGAACAAAGAAAATCCGAATCCATGTTAACATTTTAGGTTTCGCGATTCTTGTGCCTCTGAAACCAGATCGCTATATAAGCAGGATGAAAAATCACGTAGCGTTATGGAAGGCGCAGTTGAAAGGACGATTCTCGGAGTAGCTCATATTACGTAACTGATGGGATCCGAAGCTCCGACCTACGTCAACGATCAAAAATCAAAGATGCCGTGCTATACGCCAAACAGTCAAAGATAAAGTGGGCCGAACACGTAATGCGCATGAATGACAGCCGATGGGCAATAGCGTTAGTGATTGGACTCCTCGGAATGTCAAACGCGCAGCAAGTAATCCACTGATCCGATTGTCAGAGTTCTTCACGAAAACCCCAGAAAAAAAAAGATACTCATCGATTCCCTAGAGTGGGCAGAATCCATTGAGTTCTCTCCCCCTCACTAGCTACGGATTTTGTGATATTATATTCGCGATAAAACCGTCCCGAGAAATTTATTGACTACTAGCAAGGGGAAATGAGTCATATACGAATTATGCCAACGAATTTCCTGCGAAATGCATAGCTCATATTAAAAGTCATATCATGGTCAATATGTGGTGCATTGTATGGCGTCCAGATTGAAGTTATTCTCCGTACTTGTCCTTTCTTAATTGAAAACAGTGCTCGATGAAGGAAATCATAGCACGACTGTCTTTGAAATTATTGGAAGGATGGTTTTGCAAATCCAGTGAATTTCCTGGAAAACTGATGAAAGCAGGTCATCAAGTGCTCGACGATGTGCCACATATTGTAATCTTTCGCATAGTAGAGCGCAGTGCCAGTTCCTATCTCATATTTTACATTGATTTGTAGAATATACTATCTCACAGTGCTCACTATTTTGTAATGTTCCTCTCTATTGTGTAAATATTTAGGGTTATAATATATGAATCGCAGTAAACGTGAGAAGCCTTACAATTATTGTTAATTGTTACAATTATTATTAATTTTTACTAATGTTCGTTGTTAGTATTTATCATCATTACTATTCGTTATTATTATTATTATTACTGTTATCATTATTATAATTGTCAAAGGATAAAAAGGATGAAGCTCTCGGCGTTGATCAATCCTTGAGAGATGCTCCTTGCATTCGACTTCATTGAGTATCGTTGGAGGTGATTGAATGCACATCTGGCCTTTGCAATGACTCGCAGTGGTCTACCGATGTATCGAGCCAGTGCTACTATCTTTTCAGACAAGTCTGGTACCTTTTTTGCGGACCCCGTAAGGATGGAGGGCTTCGTGGGCCTTGTGCGCGGGGATCGATTCCACGTGTGTGTGACAGTGGCGCCTCCAACCACTGCTCCACAAGCGCCCTATTATTACTGCTAGTATTATTACTGTTATTAATTATTATTTTTATTACAGCTACTATTATTATTATTATTATTATTATTATTAATCGTCATTATTAATTTGCTTAGACGGTCCGTCTTCATCAGTTCTGCGGACCCCAGCACACCTTCAATTCGTTTCTTTGCCTATCAATCGATGGTTGGGTCACGAGGTTGGTCCATTATGATGATTTGATCCGAGCACGGTGTCCAGTACGAGTTCCATACCATGATCTGTAAAATATCGCTAGATGCCAGCGCAGCTTTAGCTACGAACACGTCCGCCCAACGTGTAGGTGGTCGTTGTAGGTGACGCCTACATCCTCATGGAGTCTACTGTGTAGTCTGTGCAGTTTTTTCATCCATCTGTCGCTTGTTTTTGTCATTGTATGACCGTCCCATTTATGTTTCGCGGTCGATCTTTATTCTTCTTGGTCTCTAAGGTGAAATAGATTTTAAAGATCAGAGGTTCGCATTCTGGCTAAATATTGTATGTGCGGTTGGATTATATTTCAGAAGACATAGTTTAAATGCCTCTTGAGTAGTGAGTGCGCAGTGTTCTTAACTTGGTTGAAGTACCAGTCCACGTCTCTGCTGCATAACAGAATACTGGGAGGGCTGTTGAATCAAAAAGGGTGAGCATAGCCTTCTGAGACAGCTATGGGGTTGGTGGCTTTTTTGGGTAACCCGAATACGGTTCATACTGCTCTCCTTCAATCTCATTTTTCCATGTTGTTCTTCATGTTCATTGAATGAACAAGGCAAACGTGCGAAGTGGTCTCTGTGTTCAGAGAACCATGCAGTTTGATCTACGCACCATAGCTTTTTCATGAACTGGGTCTCATTCTGATTTATTTATAGCACGATCTTTTTTCAAGCTCCGTTGAGCTCGTTGATCATCGTCTCTACTTCGTAGGTACTTCTCGAGAAGACGACGATATCATCGGCGAAAGGAGAATTGGATAGGAATTTTCCGGCAATGGTTATGCCTTTCTGATCCAATCGAGTTGCTTCATTGTACACTGCTGTATTAATACTACTACCGTTAACTATTATTTGTTGTTTCTTCCAACGGTTTACCATTTCATCGTAGCTGGGAGGTGTTCCTGTTTGTCGGACTGCGATGTGCAGTGCAGGATTCATCACACCAGTTGGGTCTTTCGAGTTAAAAGAGTCCGGCGTTTCCATTAGGAAGCCCAGCTAAGAGTAAACCGATACCAGGATCCATCTCCGTTCTAATACCAAACTAGTCGCATGGTGGCGAAGTTCTCTGTGATCCACAAGAGCGGCGACAACCTGGTAATGTCTAAACCAGCAAAATTCCGAAAAAATGGAAATTGTACTGTTGAACGCACAACCAGTGAAGACAGGCCGTCGAAGTATCCAAGTAAGTAAGTATTAATTATAATGTGCTTAGATTGCTGAGCTTACGCGAGATTGATAGCATAGTTCTAAGTAAATATTATTTTGTAATAGTACCCAGAATCGACTGTCTATTAACCTCGGCATTGGATTATGAATTCGTCGTTTTCTCTCTTAGCAATCGCGAGGTTGTTAAACAGCATACGTTTACTTCCATACAATAACACACATACAATACAATCGTTGCTGACGTTTCGGCAGAATCGCCTTCTTTAGAGCCGCTCTGAACTGCTGTTTAACAACCTCGCCATTGCTAAGAGAGAAAACGACGAATTCATAAGTATTATTTGATGTTATTATTAATTTCATTCGCGTATGGCGCAGTGGTTGGAGGCGCCACTGCGACACGCACGTGGAATCGATTCCTGCGCCCATGGCCAACTAAGCCTTCCATCCCTCCGGGGTCGGCAAATTGGTACCAGACTTGTCTAGGAGGATAGCAGCACTGGCTCGGTACATCGGCAGGCCACCGCGAGTCGTTGTAAAGGCCAAATATGCATTCAGTCACCTCCAAACGATGCTTTTTGAACTCGAATGCATGGTGCATCCCTCAGGATTGATCAACGCTGTCAGCTTTTTTTAGTTATTAATTAGTGAAGCCTACACCATTGTCGTAGGAGTTTATTAATTGAACAAGAGACTATTCATCTTTTTTTTGTGCCGATTTGCATTGACGTTTCACTTCACTTTGTTCCTCTAAAATGCTATCCTTGGATGAGCCACAGCTCGAAAAATCGCTCAGAAGTTGTGTCAGTTCTATCTACACTTTTTTAAGGAACAGCGTTACACGAAACGGCAGCGTGTTGATGATGATGGACCAATTGACCACGATCTCATGGCTGCACTGGGTTTTGGAAAGAATCGACAGAAAGGTTAGACTTTTTGTGTTCCGATTTTTATTTTACACTTGTTTATATCAACGTGGGGTCAATCTCGAAAATGCAGCGTGATCATGTGGTCATTCATTATTCTTTCGTAATGTTATGGACTTATAAAGTTCTTATCAGATGTAAACCTCCCAACGGTTTACCGCCTCATCGTGGCCAGGAGGTGTTCCTGGGTGTAGGACTGCGATGTACAGCGTGGGATTCGTTCGCCTAGCAGTGTCTCCCAAGCTGAGAAGGAGTACAGCGTTTCCATCAGGAAACCTAACTAAGAGTAAACCACGTCGCTCTGATCTACAACGCCTGCGACTGCCTGTGGTGGTGAAGACCTGAGGCAGACTTCGGCCAGGCTGACCTCGGGATTCCAGGGAACCACAATGGCTCAACAAGCAAATCTTCGAAAAGTGGAGATTATCCTGGGTCCCGCACAACTAGTGAAGACGGGCCATTCGAGTATCAAGTATCAGATGTAAAAGAAATCATGACCTGTTTGAGCGAGATTTGCAAGATATTTGGTTAGTTTTTTAAAAATTATTTGACCACAATGTTCTTTAGTGCGATAAACTTGCATGTTTCGTGTACACCGATTACAGCGACTTTTTAGACAAGCGTCATCGAATTCCTTAATTCTCTTCCCATTCAGGCGTCAATAATTCTATAATTCCTACACAAATTCGAAAGTCAGCGGAGAGCGATCATGAAGATCCTCATCATCTTACAACCGTTGGTGATGTACGTTCTGCTCACAACCTGTTCTAATTTTCTTTTAATTTAATTGGCATCACAAGCCCTTGAGACTCGCTACACTCACCACCTCCGCTCCACATGAGAAAAATTGTAAGGTCTGTCCCTACAAAATTTTTTTTCGCGTGTGTAGCGCAGTGGTTGGAGGTTCTCTGCAATGGAAACACATGGGATCAGTTCCAGCGCTCCAGACACACCAAGGCCTCATCCCTCCGTAATCGACAAATTGGTACCAGACTTGTCCGTTACGATAAGAACACTGGCTCGATACATCTGTAGGCCTCCGCGAGTCATTGCAAAATCCAGATATGCAATCAGTCATCACCATTGGTGCTTAGTGAAGTCTAACAAATGACTCATCCCTCAGGATAGATCAGCGCTTAGAGCTTTATCTTTTTATCCTTTTTTTTGTTTTTGAGGATGTCAGGGTGCTTAATGCAAGCACGAGGGGGAAATGTATTTGATCGTTACGAATATGTGTATGAAGGGTTTTGAAAGAGGTTATTAAATGTAAATAGTAAAGCGATTTCGAAATCTAACATTTTCTTTTACTTCTTTTTCAGTACCTTCGTTCTGTAACTAGCTTGTCAGCGTCTATGAAAGATGCTAATGCAGTGGCCATGCCTTCAACTGTGACAGTGCCTCAACCAATAAAAGTGCCTTCACCTATGACAGTGCCTTCTCCGATGGCAATGCATTCACCTAATGTCACTGATCGAACGCCGTCGATGGAAAACCAGAAAAGTGTGATGTCACTACAAAAAGGTTAGAGTTAGTGAATTTGAAAGAATATTGGTCCCGTCTGCTTTGAGAGTGGAATATCAAGGTAAATAGAAGTTCTTGAATTAGTATACGTTCCTCGCATCTGTTGTTGCTCCAGTCCTTTTCTTTTGTCGACGAAAACAAAATTCACCTTACCATTTTCATGGTGTATTTTTGTCATTTGTTTTTAAAGTTCATTCAAAATGTTAATAGTTCTTGGAATCTCACCATAAACACAACTGTGGAAGTTTCTTTTCAGTGACTGCTTTCAACTCCACCCCAATAATGCCTCCTCCTAAAGAAATTTGTCGAGATTTGAAGAATCTTCAGAAGAAGGCAATTGAGTCACAGATTGCAAGAGTGGGTTGCTTACTACGCTTTGTTCCGCTGTGAAATTAGTTTACTTACGAGTTCTTTATTCATCACTTTGTTGATCATGCTCTGATTACTGCGATAAATTTGGAGTAATTTGAATTTAAAGACCAACGGAGGCCCATTTATCGCAGTGGTTAGGTATATCCTGCAGCAGATGGTCTTCCGTTCGATCCTACGACCCGAAAACCTAGCCCTTCCCTCCAGAGAGGTCGGAAAATTGTTACCAATTTTTTCTTGGAGGACTACATATATTGGTAGGACCTCAGAAGTTTTCATATAGCCCAAGTATTCATCAAGCACCTCTAAGATGCTTAATGGAGACGAAAGTATGGCGTATCCATAAAGTAGAGATTAATGCCAAATGCTTTATCCTTTATGTGGAAGTATCTTGTTTGCTCTTCTCACTTCCTTACTCGAATCTTTTTTAACAGTCAACTTCCACCTATTTCTTACGAGAACAGAAACAAAGGCCACTACTTACTTTTTGCCTTCGTTTTTGCGACCTTTGCACGAGTTTCTTTTTAAATCGTTCTGATTCCACAATTGACTAAATTAGTTAAAAATGTCCTGGAATTTCTTGAATATTTGAAAAACTATACGTTATTTGATCGTAAAGTTGCTGATATTTGAGTAAACCTCGGTACATAAGACGGATTTCGACCCGCGACTACCCTTTCCAGTGGTTAACATGTTATCCACCTCACCAATTAAGGACTTAGCTTTGCTTTTTATTTTGGCATTTTTTTTTTTACTCTAACGGCACCATCAGTGATCGAAGAAAAACTAGCTGAGAGAAAAGGGAAACGACCACGGCTGGGATGGTGGGGAGCACGTAAGCCTATGGAAGGCTAACAGCGGATACGAAGTCTAATTAAGGTTCTGAGTTTTACTTATATCTCATTATTCTTGTTGTATTGCACATAATATCTTGCCGAATAAAGAAGAATAAGGCGGTAAATAAAAGTTAAATACTTCTTACATGTAGTTGTCCAGGCTTCGTTACTTCTTATAAACTGGGGCTTTAATCTAGAAAAAAAATGTTTGAAAAAAAATGGGATTATGAATGCGAATCGATATACTACTTCACCCTGCTCTCTTGAAATGATTTGAGTCCCAGGGTAGCAAACCTTCCTCCAATCCACAAAAGCTAGTGATTACCTGTGATGAAAAAGAGTGTGCTCAAGCACAGCGATCTTGGTGCTCCACAAACAACCTCTCTTGACCAGCTTCACTATGTCGCTGGGAAGACGACAGATTTTCATGTCGCATGCGAACCCACACGTGAACCTCACAATTTGTAAAGACAGCGGTTGAAAGAGAACGAGACGATTGAAGGTGTTGAAACTCCGCTCGACATCAGATGGTGGATCGTCTTTGTAAATAAGTAAAGAGATATACGTTTATATAGAAATATTTGGCTCTATAACAAATTGCGTTGTGTTTTGCTTCCGCTTTAGGCTTACAATCATTTATATGACTTACACTGTTTAGGACGACACGATGACTAAGTACTACCAAATGAAGATGAGGAAACTTGAGTTGGAAATCGCGCTATTACAAAGAAACAGAACCGAAAATCAGGGTTTTTACAGGAAGTGATTTCGAGTTCGATATTTGTTATCGTCTTCGCCTACTTTCTGTCAGGTTGTTCGTGATCTCCACCTGCCTTGTTGCATCCAATCATGCCTTCTTTTGTGCGGGTTGTCTTGTTGTCTGATCATTGTTTTTTTTTTATTCTGGATATTTGCAGTGTTTTAGAGCTCGGTGGATATTTGCGTTTAGAGGGATATTAGGAAGCTGAAAGTAGTGTTATTGGGATTTTACTGTTTGTTAAATGTTTGCTAGTAAAGTGTTAGTTGATATGTAAATAAAATTTCCATAGTAGAATTTGAACTGGGAGCCGCACAAAGGTTCAGGTTACGTACCCCTGCAAAGTTTGTGTAAAAAGTTGCACAAAAGGGTGCTGAATTGTGTATCATTCGTCCTTGCATAAGTTCAGTAGTTCGTACTTTGGAAGTGCGTAACGATGCTTTTTTCTTTGGATTTGGAGACAGCCTCAGCCGTTATTATGCCTAGTAGAGAAGATGAATCCTACCCGATCTAGCATCTTTGTACCAGGTACCGGCTTAATGCTTCATTGCCAACACGGCGCCTTATCTTAGAGCTGTTACGAAATTACACATCTAGTTCGTGAACATGGTGTTAAAATGTTATTGGTGATTTTATTAACAGGTATAGACAGTGTGAGACGGATATGACTCATAGGTAGCCGGTGATTTTCAACACTGAATGAACACGTTTCACCTCATACTAAGCTTTAATATCTGCAATAAAAACCATTAGAACAAGCAGAACTTTTCAAATAAGGCACATTTATTTATTATGACACTCTAGTAAGCAGAAGTCTACTGATTTATTTTTCTTCATTAAATGCGACTTTGTTTCAAACAATTTCGAAAGAGAATGGTATTTTAGAATAGGGTTTCATAGCGCGTTGGAGAGATAGAGCTATCGAATGCGTCATCGTGGATGCGTTAATGCGTAATCGCTTAAAATCGCTTAAGTCCGAAACCGCCATGACCAGATGTTTCGAGAAAATGTGATCACTGGCGCCAACAGTCTGCAAACATTTGTTCCTATAGTGGAGCCAAAATATATCATTAACTAATTAAAAGCAACGCTTAAGTAAAAAAGGTGCACGTTTTACGAGCATTGTAGAAAATGATAATGTAAAGGATGTAGGTGACTTCCTCCTGTCCTGTTTCGCCCTTTTTTGAGCCTTAGAAATATCTAGATTCAGGTCGTGAAGAGAAATATCAAGCTGGAGGTCGATGAGGGATTTGTCTATGAACAAGGAAAAATCGCGGGGAGAGTGTTCATCAACGGCTGAGCTGTGAGAATTTTAATGGTGTAACCTTCCATTAGTCGTCTTTTCTGCTTGTTCACTGTTGTCTAAGATTCTAATCCTTCAGTTTACGACAACAGAAACCAACAAATGGACTGTGCGGTAAAAAATCAAAGCAGACCGCTCATTTTTTCACATTAAGTCTAATTTAAAAGCATTTCAGCCCACATGCATTGTCTCACTTATGACGACTGCCTTTGGTATTCGTCGAATGCGTAATGGAAGCTGTGAATCACTGCTCTTTGGAGGAATTCTAAGGAATGCCATGACAGAATGTTCCACATTGTATGAATTCGGGCAAGGATTTTAAGAAGTGCTTCCTCTTTTCCGAGAATGATAGAAGATATCAAATTACATCCCTAAGGATCTGTGCTAAAGGAATTCTATTAGATAGAAAGCAATGTCAATAGGTTACTTTTGTGACATTCTTCGCCTCTTGGTCACCGCTTCTTCGCGTCTACATTTATTGACTCTTCCACTTTCCTTTCTTTCATTTCTAATGGCGGAAAATAAGCCTTTATAGGCGAGTAGTGAAGAAGAAGCTTTTGTGAAGTTGACAATATCAAATTGGAACCAATAAATCGTTTTAAAACTGAGGCTTTTACTACGCTCAGAACTTGTAACATCTTTCCTCCGTGATTGACGAGACAACTTCAACCAGCAACTGAACTAATACCTTTGATAATTCTGACACGGTTTAGATTTACTAAAGTAAGATTTCTTCCAAGAATGCCTTTATGGGTTGTAGGAAGCGTAGGCGTCTTCAAAAAAATTCACTATGGCTGCGAGCGCTTATAGGGATCAGGGGGTTTATGGAAACGATCTCTACAAAATACTTTGGGAAATCTAAACAAAAATCGCATGAAATGGCAAATGCGTTTGTGAAATGAAGACTTGAATGTTTTCGTTCAAAAGCAAACATACAAGGCCTGTAAAACTCCTTTGATAAAGTGTGAAGATTTCTCTCTGTCGTTCCGTCCAGAAACACCAGACGACTGTGTTTCTCTCGGCGCCCTCTCGACGCGCACATTCTCTTCGACGCCGGTTTCAGCATTCGCAACACCGAGGCGGCCGACTTCTGAGAGCCTCCACCGACGGGCGGCATGCCTTTGATCTGGCGGGCGTACCACTTCCCTTTTGAACAGCTACAACGAAAAATGCGCCTCCATCGAAGTGCTTTCAGCTTTAGTCGTGACTCTTCGCTCTTCACGTCTCTTCAGTTGTCCATCTCCTCCTTTTGATGCACTTCCCATCGTAATCACAACTCTAACGAAACCAAAAAACATCTATGTTTTGTGGAACTGTAGCCATTTTCCGAAAGGTGTTATTAAGCCGTCTAAGGGTACGATTCGAAGGAAACACTGCTGCGTAGTTCGTAAAAACTTTAGTGGTTTTATTAGCTTTTATTCACTGTAGTTATCACACTAGTGAACTTACGTACTGAAAACTGTAACATTAGGTTAAAAATTTTCCTTAACGCTAATCATTTTTTGTTAGAAACAAGTAAATTTGGTTATTTGTGTATTACGCGTTCTCACAAGTAACGTGTGCCCTAGTAGTTTTTTTTCATTCTCTTAATAACATTGACACGAAGCGAAAGATCATCTACCGTCGACCAATCCTTATGCTATGCACTGTGCATTCTCCACCATTCGTAGCCTCGCATAAGTGACTGAATGCATAGTTGATCTATAAAGTGATTTCCAGGAGCCAACTATGTATCAAATCAGTGTTTTTATTCTCCCAGACAACTTTGGCACTAATTTGCCGGCCCCCAAGAATTGTGGTTTCGATTCACGGGCAGCGAGACCGATAGGACGACCACTTGTATATCACAGGCCAACTCTAATCATTGCACTACAAAAAACTAATGGTTAGTTAATGCTTAGCGATCAAAAAGAACTAGGCGGTGCTGGAGGATGAACACAACACCAATCAGTATGAGTGGCAGTGTTATACTACATTGCATGCAAAGAGTCCTTGAGGAACAATAAAAAGGACACGGAGAAGTACGAAACCACAAAAACCATGAGCTCATAACTCTATGTGATTCGGCAATCGCTGTCAAAAGAAAACAGTTGAAACCACCATCGGAGTCGTTCTCTCGGTGTTCGAATGTCAGTGGGCCTAAAGCCAGCCCTATACACAGTACCTTACCAAATTCCAGCATGAACCAGCAATATCTGTGCAGGGCATATGTCGTAAATTTTATCCCATACAATAACTTTATCCGTTATCAGCACTACATGGGGTGTCTGTAGCGGATTGGTCACAGGTGCCGTGAAAGAAATAGTGGTTTGGTCCTTGGTTCCACCCCACACCCATGCCAGCAAACCTTATGTTTCTTCGGGATCGAGCGAGAAATTGATTCCAGATTTGCCTGGGAGGCATAATTTTTTTTTATTATAAGCACTACAGCAAGAGCAAATGTACTTTTATAAAAATTCAAGCCTTTGAAATGAGAAAAATGAAGTGTTCTACACCCTAATAGCAATATATTGTGAATAGCATTGAGCTTATTTCATTTGTAAGCTTACTGAATATTTTGACTGACTCCCCGTTGTGAATTGATTTCCACTCGCATGTGCCGTAAGTGATACCTGCGGCCGAGCTAGATACAAAATTGTGACACTATTACAGAAGAATCATGCTTAGCATTCAAGCAATACAGCAAGGTTTCTTCTATGAGTTCATCAAGTTCTCAACTCCTTAAAACTACATTTCGCCAACACTTGCCGGCTGTTGTCGCAAGGCCAGTTTCTGACTGTAAAATTTGATTTCAGTTCTGCTTCACACTAGCCTGGTGCTGATCAGAATGGTCCTCGGTACAACTTCCTTCTTCTATTTCTTTCAAATGCTCAACAATTTACCAAGACTTCTGTTGTTTATCTGGGACAATTCAGTGAGTTCATATTTGTCAAAATAGGAGTACCGCTGTGATCCATTCCTAGTAATCCTTCAGTTGCTGAAGCACTCGAGCTATTTTGAGTAACGAACCTGCTTGGTCGGCTGTGGTTGTTTCTTAGAGCGTTACTGTCCGTTTATAATATATTTATAATTTATCATTTCAGTTGAAAAAATTTGGTTTAAGCTGATGTATTTTCTGTCACCACATACTATTTGTCTATATGAACCATCGAATGTCTTAAAATTTGAAGGATCTTTCCGTATGTTTGGAAACACTTAACAGACTGTTAGTCCAAGATATTTGGTAACAAATACGTACGAGACAAAAATAGTGGCCACGTTCAATATTAAACCGAAATGTCTCTTTCAAAAGTGAACACAACTAACTTGACTGCAGACTATTGGACCATGGAAGTGTTTTCCAATCATATTTTCTGGGGAATAAATGAAACTGTGGGAGATAACCGAAGGTGCCTTTCAACTTTTATGAGACATGGCTCTTATATTGAGCGTTGAAGACAACATTTCGTCGTGTAGGACCGGTGGTTTTCCCTTTATATCGCTGGTTCTTGTGGCTGCTACACCTATGTTGAAAAATCTAAAAATTCAAGTTTTTTGCAAATTTTTTGAACGCTAAATATGTGTAAATTTTCCTATGAATTCTTGGTAAAGGGTAACATAAGGGTGACAAAGCTCTCAATTTCTCATTTTTTTTTAACAGTGGAGAACTTATCGCCATTTATCAAGAGCCATCGCGATCAGGACTGGGCACATTTACGTGCGTTAGCCATCGTTTCGAATACTGCTGATTCTATAGGTGCAGTTTTAGACCAAACTAGAACTTAGTCGTCAAAAAACATTTCAGTGATTAGTAGTGCTCTTCGGGCAAAGCAGGAAAGAGAAACAAGTCAAGATGTAGGTAACACTGAAAATTTAGTTGTCCTTGACGAGACATCAAGCGGAGATCGATGTCTTCTCGGAGTCAAGTTCGGTCCGTCTCTTCGGGAGCCGTCTGATCAACTCTGCCGACGACTTCGAGAGCCACTACGGTGTTGTCGTGTTCTCGGCATGCAATCTGTCGGTCCCGCAGAACGCCACCTTTCACTGGACTCATTACTTCGAGGGAACGTCTATGCACTCAAAACACTCAAATCTCTGCTACACCAGACTGCAGTGCATCAAAGATGTGAGTTGTTTAAAGTTTGGCGTGTACACTGTACAGTTGTTCGCTACCAAAAATATTGTGGATGTCACAAATGCTTCAGCAAAAAACAACCAACTTATTTGAGCGATTACCAGCCATCAAACAGAGAAGGATAAGCAATTGAGTACTTTAATAAACGTGCTTAATTTGGTTTTAAATTCATGGCTTCAATTCCAGTGATACGATTGCCACTGTAGTCCTACAGAAGATAGATTTTTCTTAGGTTGTTAAACCTTCACTTTACCTCTTTCTTTTGGAAAAAGTATCGAAAGTAAACCGAAGTTCAAAATCAATACAGTGCTTCAAGCACTCAAAAGATTCTAATATAATACAAAAAATCGAAGGCGGCAATACTGTTCATACGCTGTTCATGAGTTCCCTACGAGCACGAGTTGTGTTCCTTCACTGCATCAGTGGTTCACAGTCGTTTGTCTTTTCGATGTGGCGTTTTCATGTTTGCATCTGGTCGGATCTTCTTCAGTAGAGTACGGAACGAATGGGGCAATCTAACCTGGCAGCGCTCTTCGGTGCTCTAAAACTGTCATATTTTCCTGGTGTATTCATGAAAGCCGATGACCATCTGGTCCATGGTCTTCTCACTGTTCCCTCTACGACCTAAGAAAAGAATAAAGCGTTCGGCGTTCATCGACGTTCTGAGCATTCGAGTTCATCAGGCATCCAACAAATTATTGAATGCATATCTACCCTGTACAGTGATTCACGATGGTTTCCTGAATTAGCAGGTTAGCATTTTTATTCTTTGACAAGTCTTATATTGATTTGTGAATCCCAATAAGATGGGAGTTTCTGTTATTCCAGTGCGCAAAATCGAACCAAGGACTACATGTACAATGTAGGGCGCCTTTAATCATTTCGCTAAATGTGCCATTCAAACCAGGATCAGTCGCTAACACCTATTGTCTACCGGTTGACGTTCACACGTGTCGCATGTCCGAACCATCTCATCTTCAACATCTTGACCTATGCGGCAACGTTTCCAAGCTTTCAACATCGACGTGTATGGGAACTTCTGTCTGCATGTCTAAATTGAGTGATCCTTCCGGTAGCGATAACGCTGAAGCATCATTTATTCATTTCCGTAGCGTCAAGTTCTCAAGGTGCACGTCAAGATACTAATAATAATGGCAGATTCGTAAAGTTGGGCACTCAACCAATTGTTCTTCGTTCTCTTCACTACATCGTCCATTGTTCTCGTAAGCTTCTCAACTCTCCTGCTTGTTTATCATCAGCAACTAAACGAAATTATTTTTTATGCTGACTTTCTATTTTCCCACAAACGCTCCGAAATCGGCCAGCATTCGTTCATCATGGCTAATGCTTAACGTTTTAAGACCACTGATATCAGCAGAGCAAAGCAAACAGAATATAATTGCTGGCCATCAACTTTCACCCATATGTTATCGCTTTCCCTTTGCGCATGAAACTCTCAAAAGTACCGCCAACCCTTTTCATGATGGATGACGAAGTCGTGAGGGTTGATGAAATTCTATTTATAAACTGTTGTACTTCCGAGCGCACTCCTCGAATCCACGTAGCAACACCTTAGCTCGATTATCTCCAAGACTGCAAGCAGAATCGACTGGACGACCACTTCACGACATTCATAAAAAAGGCGAATTTCTTAAACCATAGCCGAAACAACACAGGAAATATTCGAAAACCTTTGTGGACGATGAAAGCGAGGAAAAGAAACGAATACGAGAAGTGCTGGGACCCGCACCGTAGATGTGCTAACGGGTCGTGCTACTTGCTACTTGCTTGCTCTGATCTTCTTCGTCCAATGCTGCGTCAGCCCTCTAAGAATGATTCGATTAAACAGTTTGTAAGTAACACGCAAATTACGCGATAGTTCACGATGTTGCGGAGATCCTTTGATGAAACAACACCATTTTGCTACTATTCGATCATATTCTATTATGTAATTTATCAATAAAGGATATAAAGGACAAAGCTCCCAGCATTGATCAATCCCTGAGGACCTCGCTATACATTCGACTTCATTAACATCGTTTGGAGGTGAATGAATGCACATCTGGCCTTTATAATAAATAACTCGTAGTGGCCTACCGATGTATCGAGCCAGTGCTGCTATCCTCTCAGACAAGTCTGGTACCAATTTGCCGACCCCGGAAAGATGGAAGGCTTGGTGGGCCGGGGGCATGGGAATCGACCTCACGGTGTATTGTAGGGTGCCTCCGACCACTACGCCGCACGCGTGCATGTAACTTATCAACAGCCGAATCAATGCGTTGATTAGAACTGACTATAGGTCCACCAGATATTCAGGTTCAATCTTTCCTGGGCCGGTTGATGCATAGTTTCTCAACGACAAAAAGCATTTTCGATTTCGCAAAAGAGAACACTTAGAGTCACTCGTGATCTTTCTTCTTAGGTGCTGAAAACGATTTTCTCGTTTTCTAACTGAAGTTGACTTGCCCGATTTGTTTACTCTAATCCAACCTGTACAGGTTCCAGCTAATACTATTGCTCTTTTTCTGGATTCGTTTCCTTTTATCCCTTCTCTGCAGAGATGTACGTTCTCCGTTGCATGCTGCTGATGGGCTCACATTGGCATGGAAGTTGTAGAGCTTTCGGTGAAGGATTTCTCCTGTTGTCTTAAAAACGCTCGTCGTTCTTGACACCATCTTCGAGGTGTTAACTAAATCAGTTGTATGGTTCTTGTTGTGGGCAATGATCACCTGTATTACCTGTAGTCCCGTTGATCGTCGAGTGACTCGAGCGGGTGCCAGTAAATCCTCCATTTTTCCCTGTGGCGTGCAAGAGTAGCCCAGTGAGTTCTGCTCTCTCTTGGGACTCGTCGAGCATCATATCTTTTTTCTAGGCTTTTCGTGAAGAACTCTCACCATTGGGTCGGTGGTATTTTATTCGACTGTTTAACGTACAGAACGGCATCTTTGATTTTTGATCGTTAACGCAGGTCGGACCTTCGGTTCCCATCTTTTACTTGCATGAAACGGGATACTCCTGGCATCGTCCTTTCGACTGCGCGTTCGATAACGCTGAGTGATCTTTCATCCTGCTTACGCAGCGACCAAGTTTCTGACGCATACGTTAGAGCAAGAAGAACCGCTGAGTCGAAAAGTTGGGCATGGAGTTGGGTGTTCTTGTGGGCAATGATATCTTTCTAAAATTCAATAAAAAATCTGAACAGGCACCACCGCATATTTCAAACGGCTCTTCTTCTCCGATGTCATAAACGGTGTTTTACAGAAAAAGACGGATGTATTTTAGAAGAAAGGAAAGAAATGTCTTAATCTTCTACAAAAATCCCTACTAAGATGAATTCCATAAGTGGGTTTTGCCATAAGTCTTTTTATGGGAAAGGTTATATGAACTGTGTGGATTTTGTCTGTAGATTACCATGGGCCGTAAACCTTGAAGGGAATGAAAAGCATTATTTTTTCCTCGGATGAACATTTGTTGGAGAACTTGAAGGTCACCAATATAACTAATTTTTCATAGTCATCTTATATATCTGTCAAATATTTGGGGAATTTTAAGACGAGACCTTTGTGATTATATTCTTGTGTCACTATTCGCTTTAACATAGAACCGTTACCACCTCCTGTTATGATATAGAATTGATTACGAGGAGCTTCGACTTTCCCCGTACTAGGCTCGAAATCTAAGCTGGAGACAAACTAATCAGATTTCCCTCTGGCAGATCTCGACTGGATGAAAACCATCAGAAAAGTACAGATGAACGGCCAGACAATACCACATACCACTTTTTTTTTTCGAATTAATAGCTACTATCGAGATGAACTTATGCCAACATAACTTCAGGAAATGGTCTGAGAAGAGTGCTACCATTGTACACATCATGGATAGAAAAGATGACCAAAAAGGTTTTATCAATTACTGCCCTATTTCCTTATTTAGTATGATCTACGACGTTTTCGTGGTACCTGTCCATCCGTGTGTATCAACAACTTTGAACAAAGATCAAGAAGGTTTTTTTTCACATGATCCATGTTCATATCTAATGTGTGGATCCTAACACTACTTGTTTCTTATTTATTTCCTCGCATCCATTATCTGCAAAATTCTTTGAACTTTTCGCGTGTGAGTTCGGCTGCCTCCCAGTGACTTACAATCTCATCGTAGCTGGAGGGTTTTCCTGAGTGTCGAGCCTCGGTTTCCAGTGGGAGCTCATCCACCAGCATGTCATCCCAAGCCGAGAATCAGTTCGACGTTTCCATTCGGAAGCTCAGCTAGGAGTAAGTCGATACAGGAACCATCACCTTCTTGATATCAAACTATTCGCATGGTGGCAACTCTCCCTTTGATGGACAAGGGCGACGACTGACTGGGGTGGTGACGACAACCTTTGGAAAGCTTCCCCTAAGCTGACCTCAGTACTCCAGTGAACCACATTGGTTAAACCAGCAGCTGTCCGAAGGATGGAAACTTTGCTGGAGTTTTCACAACCAGTGAAGACTGGCCATCCAAATAACTAAGGATTCCGTTGCTTCTTGGAAATTCTTGTCTTCCTTATGAACGTTGTTGAATGTTGGTCGAGTCGATCCTTCCAGGTGTCCTTGGATAGCAGTGCTAGAGCGTTCCTGCTTGAACTTGATGGAGCGAGTTGAGGCTTAGACAAGTCTGATTCCGGTTTCTCCGCCCCGGAGAGATGAGAGGTTTGGTGAGCGTGGAGCGGGATGGAACCAGCACTGTGCTCGCTATGAAGGATATCACTACCATCGCCAACTAATTTGCAAGGAATATTTACAACAACTATGTCAGGGAATAATATTTGCAGGAACTCGGCTAACAAAGAATATTTACACTAGCTAGGCTAACAAGGTGTATTTTCCAGAACATTCTGCAACATTGTTATCGCATCTAAATCACTCTGTAATCTAGAGTTCATCGAATTCTTCGAAAATGTCGACTTCCCTTCGTCCGATTTCTTGTTGATTGCATAAGTGCTTTCGGCAGGTTCTTTGGGTGCCATTCCATCTCGCATAAGAACTTTAGCAGGTTTCTGTTTCAACTGCACTTTCACAATAAAGCCTTCACGTAAACCCTTGTTTGCCATAAGCTATGCTGGAGTGGACAGTGAACCGTTCGATTGCAACGAAAACAGAGTATACAAATTGTCAACAAATCGCCGTGAAACCTTCATTTTCCCACCGTTGTCACTACCTCTTTGCAGCTCAATGAACTTAAAAAAAAGCGTAATATAGCGCAATTAAACCGGAGGAAAATCTAGCTTTTAAAAGAGATTCTGCGACATCTGCTGAAAGGATAGTAGATTGGTTCGTGGCTCACTTCAGTCTGTTGTATTCACAGCTGAAGACAAGTTATGCACTACACAGTATTATTAAAAGACGTCAACATGGTCGACCGAAACCACTACCATATATTAGGAAAGCGGGATAAAGTAGTGCATACCCAGGAGTCATGAAAGTGGGCCAAACAACTAACTTTTATAACTAAAGTTGCTAACGTTTTTACACAAAGTTTTTTTTTTTTAGAGAATGAGAACAACCTGTGAAGCCTTTTTTGTCTGTTGCTTAGACTGAGGACTACTCTTCTTTAACTGTTTATTGTGAAAATGTGAAAATATTGACATCTGAGCATTAATGATTTATCGAGTCTTCTAGAGAAAAACTAGTCTCTGTGCAATCCAGTAGATAGAATAGAAAACTCATTTTGGAACATTTGACGAGGAATATCGTGCATTTGAAAATTATCTGGTCAACCGAAAAACCTTTTCAGGGACATTATACCGTGCACCTTTTGGTTACTTCTCATCATGGCGACGTGATCACCGTTGGAAGTCGAACGTACGATGCTCGAACTTCGTGGGTAGCGATCATTGGCGACTCTTTCGCTTCCGGCGAAGGTAACCCTGATGTTCCAAGGCATGGAGAAAAAGAAGCACAGTGGATTGACGGTATGTATCGATCTAACTGAATATTCATAGGATCCGTAATTGTTCTGGAGTACATACACATGGTAGAATACCATATTACAAAAACCTTCATGAATCCTTTTATTTCGTAGCCTCTTAAAGGTTAAAAACTGCATCAGCTATCGAGTGCTGGTCAATATACTCTTCTGAAGTATTTTTTAAGCATATATTTGATCATATGTTAGTCATGACTTCTCTGCCTTCTCGTTTGTACCTGCATTGCATCTCTAGAAGACAAAATAGTCATCCATTAGGGCGACTCGCCGACTCGACTCGAAACCATATCATTCTTCTGTATTTGGAGACTCCATGCGTCTAAGTTCCTAACAGTGCATTGACTTGTTTCAGATCGATGTCATCGTTCATCGAAGTCATTCGCCTCGACTGTGTTCTCAGAAATAGCGGCTGTAACCCCAACGTACCTTACGTTTCTGGCATGCACCGGAGCGACAATCGAAAACGGAATTCTGGAGGCTAGCAAGCATGCTAGCCAGCTGGATACGTTGGACAGTATCGCCACTAAGAGGTAAGCGAACATATATGTCTCCCACGCGCATTCGAGTTTAGAATTTGAGGCACACCTAAGGTTGCGCTTGCACCTACTATGCGTGTCTAATCATGTTTTCGGAATTGACTCAATCCGGAGGGATGGAAGGCTTGGTGGGCCATGGGACGGGGATCGATACCACGCGTGTGTTACAGGGCGCCTCCAGCCACACTGCCCCTCGCGCCCTACCCCGAGAATGGTGATGAGAATACGAAGCAATGAATGCTAAATAAACTGTAACGTGAACCTTTAAAACTTTTCTGTCAATATATACTCTTTCAATGATAAGTTGACACAAGGCTGATAAAAAAGACTTGCTCAGTCAACGTTTCAACATCTTCGTCTTCATCGGAGCCAATGGTCCGAGTCGATCGTTCACAGGCGTTCGTACCCCCTACTTGATGGCCTCGTCGCCATATCGAGTCGACTGACTTGTCAAAAAGTCAGAAAAATTTTTGAGACACTGAGACAGAAAATTTTCCTAACTGGGCTAACGACATGCTTCCCTAGCGCTGCCTAAAACATCGAGGCGTTCCAAATTTCATTAAACGAAAACGATAACGCAAATTATGCGGCCTGCCGGGGCACAGCAACCGTGTACTGCATATCGAAATGCGACTCCTGCGCATCTCACTAGTACATAAACGAGACAAAACGTTCACTACACTGAAGGAGTATAAGTCGAAGGACCTTTTGGAAAAGTACAATGGGCTTTGAAGAAAGCGGCACTGAAACGTCATCTATCGTGAATGAGTGAACGCTGTTATAACAATATTGTGATTACTTCAATGATGCTGAGATGTTTGCGAAACTTCGGACCGTAGGCGTCTGCGGTGACGAACGAACGCGCTATTGTCCTTTCCGGGGAGTAACGCGTTCACCACCACACCATGCGCGTCTTTCACCTGTCACTCAGTTAGTTCTAACGATCTCTGCCGTCAGCATCATTGAAGTTATATTTCGCAATATATACCCTGCCATTAAAAAAAAGAGTAGGCGGTAAGTAATAAGTTAAAATTGTGATTGCTCGTCAAAAAAATAGTGAATTATTCTGTCTCAGTTATAAAGGGGACCGAACATGCTGCATTATGCAAGGCTTCGTTTTTTTAGTTTTTAAGCGCTGATAGGTATTCTGTGGTGGACGTTGCCTCGCAATAAACTTGCTGCCATCCAGTTGGTTAGCACCGTTCCCAGAATTTGCAGATATTGATACATTTTGTCAAATTTCTGACAGTACTTTTTTCTGTAATTTTTTTTGTGATTTATGAAGCCATAATGGACAACTGTATGAAAACCGTGAAGAGTTCATCATATCCTTTCGCTTTTTTCACATTTGGCTTAGGAACGTCCTTTGGTGTTCACAGTTGTCGTCAGTTTCCACCTCTATTTTACAGTAGGTTCACGAAGCGAGTTTTTGCACAAAAGAAGACTTCTACATAGCTATCTTGTGTCAAAAAATATGTGCTCATTAATTTTCTTCCAAACACTTTGTCATTCAGAACAATTATTATTATGTCTATTAATATGTCTATTCCTGCCAACCGTTTACCGCGTCGTCGTGGCTGGGAGATGTTCTTGGGTGTAAGGCTATACGATGTACAGAGAGGGTGTTCATCCCTCCTGCAGGCTGTCCTAAGCTGAGAAGGAGTCCGGCGTTTTCATCAGGAAGCCTAGCAAAGAATAAACCAGTGCTGGCATACACCACCATCCTGGTATCATAATCGCATGGTGATAAATCTCCCTCTGATCCACAAGGGTTGCGATTGCCTGTGGTAGTGACGATTTGGGGCAAGCTTTGGTCATGCTGTCCTCTACACTCCAGGAAACCATGATGGCTAAATCAGCAAGTCTCCGGAAAATGGAAATTATGCTGGGGTCCGCACAACCTGTGAAAACGGACCCTTCAATATCCAATAATGTGTTTATTATTTTATTATGTTTTTTACCACAATCTTTCACCGAGATTTTGAACGTGGTGCTCAATATTTATTTCACTATCTGCAGCTTAAAAACGATGCGTAATACCGTATATACATATACATCTCCAATATAATTAACTGTCTTTACGTACAACATGCAGTTCTTGCCTTCATTCAACAACCTTCGCATAGAATTTCGTTCCGAATACATACACTCTGTATGGCGAATATTAAACGCAGCCTGTCTAGCACCAGCAGAAACACATTTCCACTGGTAGGTGGGTGGTAAGACAAATGTTTGTCGAGTGGGAGAAAACTCACAATTTTAATAGAAAACATTCAAATACAGTCGGTTTTTGAAATAACTGGCCCTAAAGGCCCCAAGAAACTAAAAACGAGGTTCACTTCTAATTGAAATTTTACTATGGTGAACAAATCTGTCCTAATCAAACAACTCTGACCGCCCATACACCGTCTCCTATACAATAAGGAAGGCAACCCTTCTCCCTGAAGCATTGCGCCAGGAAATCTGCACGCATATGCGAACCACATCCCAATAGCGGTGTTCTATCACTGTCTTGTGACCTCGACACCTCTTCGCGTTCTGAAACCTCTGGTGCCGTATTCTTCAATGAGTAGGGAAGTTGACCGTGTGGAAGCACTGCCATTTACAATACAATGCAATTAGACGTCCATCTTGCAGTCTTTGTGCAAGATTTCCCGCAAGTGCTCATTAAAGTGTGTCCATGCGTCTACCAGACATATCTGAATGATAAGCTGGAAATGGAGACGTACGTATCTAAACAATGGATAAAAAAGACGTGCGTAAGCCATGAAAAGCAGGAATGAACGTACCACTAACTACTTCTCCTAAAATGTGGACAACAGGCTGGCATTTTCTAGCCATGTCCAGAAATCTGAGGCGTGGATGAGTTGAAGGGAAAAGTCGCGCCGTATACTGTGAACACACTAATCATGTCCATGTTATCCTTCCATTTTGACACCACTTTACTGCTCGATTCTGTTTGCCTGTCCGTTGTTCTCTCGTCACCTGCAAACATATCAGTGACAGATAAATGAAATCTATTTCTTCTAAAAATTCTGCAAAACGTACGCAATGGACAACTCAGCGTCGAAGACAGCAAATCGTCGATTGATCCTGTTTTAGTGGAGATCGACGTATCCGTGGAAACTGCCTCTACGACAGCTCCACCTTCTCGTGCTATTTTTGCCGCTGCCTTCGATTCACCAGTTGCCAAAAAGAAGGCGAAGTCCGTGCATTCATGAATGTGTTGAGTTCCCACGCTGCAGAGAAACTATGTAGTACTTTCGGTGCCCATTCATAACCTTCTGCTTCGATGGAATGCACTATTTGCAAAAGCAGTGCTCATACTGCAACATCCACCAGATGATGTGTGCTAGTTGAAAAGCGTTCATCTTACTGAAAAGAACGGTGAACTTTCCCATCTAGTTAACATTTATTGGTTTCCACAGCAATCCTTCTGCAGTGAGTACCTTTTCGTTCCATTCACAGAAATTCCATAAACACCACTGTTAAGGAATTCATGAAAACTTCTTGACTTTGTTCAGCACTAATTGTGACCATGGATCTAATGACTGAGAACGTGCGCCACTGTGGTCATCAACACTTTCGTCCTCTTCCTCCGATTTGTTTTGTCGGACTCTTCGACAGAGAGCAGTAGAAGCATCACGTTACTCTTGACATGCACTATTTCTTCATTGCCATTCTTGGTGAAAAGTTGATCAACACAGAAGTAGAAGTTATCGTCAATTGACGTTTCTGAAGGGCACAATATTCAATTCTTTATCAGTTGAAATGATCCAGAATAATAAACAACGGAATTCGTTATAATTAGAGAAATCAGTTAGATCAAGATATCTATAAGTAAGGGCTAGGGTAAACAAAAAGAAACCGACAGAGGAAGAGCCGAACGACTATAGTATTACAAAAACCATGGACTTTACAAAGTTCAGGCGGATCTTCTAGAATTTCAGTCGAGGGTCAGCGACTCTGGTTTCGCTGTTGCAAACAGCGAATCCCGCCCATTTATTGAGACTGCCGGTTTTTGGAATTTCACTTTCATTCAGTGAGAGTGTGACTACGATAAAAACTGGAGTTTCTCAGAGATTTTGAGACTTAAATGATTTTGAAATGAAGAGATAGTTTAAAATAATTATCACATTCTCCTAGGGCGATAGGGCGAAGTCACTTCTGCAGGAGTGACATGTTTCCAGACGAATGAATAATCAGAATTATTCATTATCTGCAGTGCCTCAACTCGGCCATCAAATGAGGCATCACACGTGGCAGGCGAGCTAATACGAGCTTCTGATCAGTGTGCTGAGATTGAAACTTGAAAACTAAAACTACTTAATAACTCAAAATCTCAATGAAGAAATCAATATGCATAATATTAAAAAACGAGAACTGACTATCAGAGAGGAACTATTGAAATGAATTAATGAAGTAGTGTGAGAACAAATGACATATGGAGACGCACCTAGTGCCCACCGAGGATTCGTGAACTGCTGGTAGATTGGTAGAGCACTGAAGAGAAGAGAGCGGTAGGAATGGCTCCGACATTGAGAGGCATTCCTTGCATAAGTTTGACACGTTGCGAGCTTGATTCGACAAGTGAGAAAATCACTTTGCAATCAACACAGAAATTTGGCATACATTGTGGAGAGATAAAGAATGTTCTCGTCGGGAGAGAAAAAGAAAAAATTTGGTTCTCTTAGGGAATAGCCCTACCTTTTAATCTCACCCAAGTGGCTTTTGTTTCGTAGCGCTTGCTTTATTATTTGAAAACAAAGTGGACTCTTCGCACACTCACCGCTTTCTATGAGTCTTCCATTAAGTGTTCCACGTGGACACCAATCACACAGAATTTACATGGAAGTTCAGTTTGCCTCCCACATTGAAATATCCGTCTTAAATGCGGTGTGAGATCATGTGTGAAAGGCCTGAAGGGGACCGAAAGCGAAATTCGCCCAAACGTCAGCTTCTGTGAATAGAAAGCGTAGTAATAACCCCTTATCTATCCTCATCTTATCTTATCTTATCTTATCTATCTTATCTATCCTTATTTATCCTCGCACAGGAGACGAAAACACAAGCGCGCAAAACACTCGAGGCGTTCTGGATTAATTCCAGAAATCCGAAAATGAACCGCAGGGAAGAATGCCTCGTTATCACGCGTGATATTGGACAGTATATAAGCCTATTATTTTGAGGGGAAAGGCACATTACGATTCCACGTGATTTCTGCGCGGTTGGTCTCCGCTAGACATACTCAGTGGAGGCCTCATAGAAAGCGGTGGGTGCGCAAAGTTGTGTTCATTGTGGTTGAAATCTTTGTTTAGCGTTTTCTTTGTTTGGTTATGGAGGCGTTTGACCGAGTAGATTGTTGTCAACTTGACCTTTCCAGGCTCTGAAGAAGGCGAACTCCGCCGAAACGTCAGCTTATTTGCGAATAAAGAATAATAATAACACCTCGCGTTTGCTCAACAAGAATACGAAGAACCTTATCTATGTTCATCATGAGTACAATAAAAGATGAAACAAATAGGAGAGAAAGTGCTTTTGTCCGTCAAAAGTTCGGGATAAGGCTGCCGACAAAGTGTATATTGCAAGGAACCTTTAACCACTTCGCTACAGGCGCTCCCTGTGACGTTGTTTTACTATCGTAGAATTTATTCCAGGTGTTTATTATATTTAAACAAGTTAACTTGCTTTTTGATCTGCACGCTGATCGCCTTTAAGTCGAGCGAAATATTTCTTTGAAGAGGTCGTGGCCCGGACATAGTGATTTTGACAACCGGCGGTAACGATATCGGCTTCTCAGACATCATCAACGCTCTCGTGCACGACAGCGCCAGATTCGACGTCAGTTTGATAGATATGAGGCAAGTACTAATGAAATGTCTTCGTTTTAGTAAGAACATTTGTAATTGCTTCAAACTTTTGCCTGGCTAGATATATTATATGTCAGGCTAGAGAGTTGCACTCTCATCTCCGGTCAACTAATCGATGATTACGAACTTTTTGTAGCCTTCACTCATCAGCAAATCATTGACTAATTCTAAAGACACGATCAATAGGTGGAACGTACAGCCCTTCTAAGCTTTTGACAGATTAACTTGCCATTACCCTGGAATGTTTTTTTTTCATCTCATTTTTAGGTGAGCCATCAATAGCGGACAAGTCTGCAATATTTGTTGTAGACGAATTGTCCGTTTTCAAGGTAAAGATGCTTTCGCTGAAGTTTTTAGGAATGCATCGTTAAGGTTCTTCTTTGTTTCTCATCAACTCGATCTGGTTGCGAAACGATTGGCTGCACTTGGGACAAAGAATGTTTTCGTGCCACAGTACTTCGACTTCACAAAGAATCATCACGGCGAGGTGGACGCGAATTGCATCGCATCGAAAGAGGTATGTCGAAGTCTTTATGGAGAACTGGTCTTCAGTCGCTGACGTCGCTTGTTGTTAGTTTTCGAGGCTGTGTTCATATCCGGAAAAAGTCTCGACACAGTTTCTTTAACAGACTTTACGGAGAATCTGACAATAAATCACCGTTAAACTGTTGTTGTGCAAAAGAGAGACGTGTGTGAGTGGAATTCCATAATGGTTGCAGGAATGAGGGATAAAGCTATCCTCGTTGATCTATCCGCGAGGGATTCGCCATGTATTCGACTTCATCAAACATCGCTAGATCTACTGTTTAAAAAAATTTCGTACGCTACCCACTTTTCAAGAATGAGGGCGGCTCTTAAAGAATGGCATCGTGTACACCGTCCTTCACCGCAGTTTGTAAACCCTGCATTTGGTCTCGTAAACTTTTCTTCATATCTTGCCGGAAAAAAAGTTTTCCAAGGTAAGAAGTACACAACAACAACAGGCGAGTCGAGTTACCTCTGTCCCGATAGTATAAACTGTATTACAAAATTAGGTTGGCAACTTAATAGTTGAGGATTCATCGATGCTTCTGTCTCGAGGAAGAGATCGCAAGAAGCGATTGAGTCTGTTGTGAGAAGTTTCGACAATGACGACTGTATTGAAGCAAAACAGTTCGTTGGTCTCAATGGCTAGTATCATAGAAGCTGAGAGAGTAGTTAATGAAAAGGCTGCTCTTTCATATCCTGAGGAATAGCGTTTGCCGTCACGGCTTCAGAGGGTAATTTTACCAGCGCGGTGCAACGACGCCATTGTTATTGAAGCAGAGGATGAGTAGGTTTAAATATTCATTCAGACCCTCAAATTTTTTTTCTCAAACTCCGGACTTTGGACCCATATTAACACTGTCGACTGCATTTAAGCACGCCAGACGGCGCAAATCCCTACAAGCAAAGCGGATCGTGCGAGTTCAGTGAACGATTTCAAAGGAAATCTATCACATTTCACTATATCACGAATGATCAGAAAATTCGTGAGCGCTCTCCGAAATCAGCAACATTTAATACTTAACACTTCTACGACTTTTTAAAAATGTTTTCCTTCCTTAGTTACGATGAGAAAGAAATCAGTGACCCGGTGAAATGTAATGGACGACGTTCGATTCCAAATGATCTGAAAGTACACGCCTAGGTTAAGAACAAAGTGCGTGTCGTATTCTTCACTATTTCTAAGGTCAAATGAAAACCTATTTCCAAAGAAAGCCTGAGGGCTAGAAAACGAGCGGTATTCGTTGGAACTGTTGGTTCACCGCCTTATAGCGGCTCAGAGGTGTTCCTGGGTGTCGGGCTGCGATGTACAAAAGGGGATTCGTTCCACTGGCAAGGTCTCCCAAGCTGAGAAGGAGTCCGGCGTTTCCATCAGGAAGCCTAACCAATAGTATACCAATACTAACACCAGGATCCACCACCGTTTTGGTATCAGAGACGCATGGTGGCAAACGTCCCTCTGATCCAAAAGGGCTGCGACTACCTTTGGTGATGAAGACCTGAGGCAAACTTTGGCCAGGCTGACCTCGGGATTCCACGGGCCATAATGGCTTAACTAACAAATCTCCGACAAATGGAGATTCTGCTGGGGCCCGCACAACCAGTGAAGACAGGCTATTCAAGTATCAAGTATTTGTTAGAGCTGATCGTGTGTGGAGTGAACATGGTGGACGATGAATATGGCACCCCGTTCTTCAGGCACATGTTGTACTAGGTTATGCGACACGTAGATCGAGAGGCCAATGCGGTGCAATAAAGGAATTCGTTGAGATATAATATTGACATGGAAATGTTGTCCGTAACAAGAAATGTGAGCGCTGCTTAGAACAAATTTGTTTGTTTCTCTTCGAAACTTTTCATTGATATGACTAAATCTAATGATAAGATGAATGATATGTAATATTTGGCAAACCAGATATCAATATCGGAGTTCGATCCTTATTGTAAAATCAATAGCCGTCTCGGAGAAATGAATAATGAATATCGACTTTCTTTATTTACTACTGATCGTTGAACTATCTCACGGATCTCCCTCATAGAGAGTTCTCATGCGGTTTAGTCGCAAGGTAAAGTAGCACGTTCCCAGTGGACAGAGATTAATCGAGGACCAAAAGTGACCTCTGCTTCCCTGAAACGCAGGTGGATTCAGGGGATGGACTCCTAGTTTCTACTATGCCGATTTAACACATACTTTCTGGATTTAAGGGCGTATTCATGCATGCGTTTGTGGGTGCGTTCTCGCTTATGTGGATTGTACTATGAGTCAATTCGGTGAAAAGCCTGCAATCAAATGACAGGGAAGTATAGGGGCGGTTAGGAGTCGCCTCCAACTAAGAAGCTCCTCGTCTGCTCCTGGAGAAGCTGGCGGACTACCCGTTACTATATTTAGCTCCAACGTTTAGATTTGAACAAGCTATGCGTGGATATGGAACAATAAACACAGCGAAATAAGTGTGCTTCATTCCCCTGACCCCGAAAGTCCCTCCGATACGGCCGCGTTGTCTTGAAGTGGATGGCGTTGAGCAGAACGAGTACAGAGGGGATGCTAAAATCTCAGGACCATTCTAGACTGTTTGAATAACAAAGGATTAAGGAGACAATCTGTACCTACTATGCATGCACACTTACATTATGAGCCCTCGATAAAAGACTTGATCATACAAGCAAGAAGGATAAGGTACGATGTCATTGCCAACTCCGTTTAAGACACCAGAGAAGAACTGCTCCGACATTCGACAACAGAGGAGTTAACGGCGTCAAAGTTCTTTTCAACATGAGTTTGAGTGTGAACATCGATTAATTCAAACAACTGACAACTCTGATCGAACGTTTACGATTAGAAAGAGGTGGATCAATTCCGGTTTTGACAGTTTTCGTCGTCTGGGCACCGACATGAAGCTATGACGAAGAATTTCGAGGATTTCTACGGAGAAGACCACAGACTCTTTAAGATCATCATCGGAGATTTTAACGCTAAGATTGGACCAAGAAGAACGCCTGAAGAACGTCACATTGGGACCCACGGATAAGAATGGAACGAGCAGAGTGACCGGCTGTCTGGGTTTATCATGATGACAAAGACCATTCATGGTAACTCGCAATTCCAGAAGCACCAATCTCAACGCCGGAAATGGGAGCCTCCTAAAGGAGAGTAATAAAAAGGATAAGCTCCCGGTGTTGATTAATCCATGAGGGTTGCGCCATGCATTCGACTCCATTAAGCATCGTATCTGACCTCCACAATGACTCGCGGTGGCCTCCCGATGTATCGAGCCGGTGTTGCTATCCTCCCAGACAAGTCTGGTACCAATTTATCGACTCCGGAGAGATGGAAGGCTTTGTGGGCTATGGAGGCGGAGATCGATTTCACGTGTGTGTTGCATGGAGCTTCCGACCATTGCGCTACATGAGCCTTCAAAGGAGAGTACTGCGGCGAAATAGACCGCATCATTGTAAATCGAAGGCTTTCCCTTTCCTAATGTCGCTGTTGTCCCAAAATTCTACACAGAATCAGACCACCGCCTCCTTCGTGCAAGATTTCATTTTTGCGCAAAGGAGAAAAAGCAGCTAATTTTAAAAAACGAAGTTCCAAAACCGCCATAAACGGATTTATTCAGTTCATTAGTCGGCTGCAGGGAAGATGCCCTTC
The DNA here is from genome assembly GCA_009735665.1 of Angiostrongylus cantonensis. Lineage (NCBI taxonomy): Eukaryota > Metazoa > Nematoda > Chromadorea > Rhabditida > Metastrongylidae > Angiostrongylus > Angiostrongylus cantonensis. Next base: position 197,919 of record MQTX01000293.1, on the reverse strand, counting down.
ATGATAATATCGACGAGGAACACGATTGGCTCACTCAACAGCTTCACGCTATCACTTTAAAAGCTGAGAGTTCGAAAGTCACCAAGAGACGTCTGTCGCCAGAAATTCTCGAGCTGATACGGCAGCATGGAATCGCACGAGCTACAGGCATCTACCAATTTATGACCGAACTCGCAAAACATTGAATAAAACAACAAAGAAGTGGAATTCTTTGGTCCTCACTTACACTATCTTCGCTTTGCTGATGAAACCGTTCTAATAACACCAAGAACTAGCTAGGTGGAAGGAGTGCTTGCCTATTTTGACAGTACTTGTGAAAATATTGAACTCCGGCTAAATCTCACAAAAATTGTGTTCTTGGTCATGAATGGATTGGTTTCATACACCTCCATTTACGGCCAGCCAGAATGAACGTCTCCGAAGAACCAGCATGATCAACAACTTGGCTCTAGAGTTGAGCAGGAGGAATCGAGAGGCTCGGGAAGCTTTCATTAGCATTGGAGGATGTAATGGGGGAAAACAGAGAACACCCGACTCCGTGCCTGTTTTTTCGACTTCATAATTTTTCCTCCCTTAACTTAAGCGTCAGAAACCTGGTCGCTATGTAACCAAGATGGAAGACCACTCAGCGTTGTTCAACGCCAAGTCAAAACTCATTCCGTTAAACTTTCTAGTCGAAATAGTTTTACAGAAGGAATTATAAGTATTGTTTTTAGTCATAATGATGCTAAGATATTTATAAGATATAAGATATCTTGGTATTACTCTAAAATCGAAATTGAATCAAAACACCGGACTGCTGGTGTTTACGGTGTGGATCGAACACGCTATTAGGCCTTGCGAGAGCTAACGCCTTCACCGCCACACCCATGCGAGTCCTTCGTTTCGCCTATCTCTCAGCTGTGCTGTTGACCTATAGGTGCTATCAGCAATCACCCGTCGACAGAACTAACTATAAAGTGACGGCACAGGCTTTAATGTTTACCGAGCTAAGCTAAATAATTTTTTATGCATCGGATAATTTTCAACAAAGTATGTCGTGATCGACTTACGTTGGCTGTGGTACATGGTTTAAAATTTCATCTGACGAGTCATCAGATAAACTGTCTTTTTAATTCCTTGTTTTTTTTCCGATGACAACGCAGACCATGACGTTTGCTGAACGGCGAATACTCCGTCGTCTAAATTTGTTGTTGCTTAAAAAGGGAATGGAACACGGATGGCACGTGGCCAGCGGAATACCATCACTTTTCGCTCAGCATGGCATCTGCTCATCACAAAGCTATATCAGGTGTGTTGGATTACAGCTTTGTTTCCCGTTACATTCCTAGATGTTGGCAAGTTTCTGTAGTTATTCAAAATAGCCTTCAGCTTTACAGTAGAGGTTCTATAAAACATTCATACTGACTAGCCACGTCACAGGTCTCGTTCGGAGTCGATCGCCATGCAGGGCAACACAATGGGTGCATTTCATCCTAACGAAGTTGGTCACCTTGCCGTTTCCAACGAGATACTGAAGTTGATAAGAATGGCTTGCACTACCGGCATCTGAAATATCTCCTCAACTACGTTATGATATCTGTGATCTCACATCTCATGAATCTGATCTCACTAGAATCGCAATGGATGTCGACACCATATGAGATCTCATTTCTCAACAAGGTCTCATTATAGTTAAAGAAAATCCGAGAGAATAAGCCTGAATGCAGGTTCTATATTATGGGCATCACAACCAAATGATTTTCTTTAAAAAACCTGTGTGTCATGAAAAAATCCCTGAGGCGGATATTGCTGCTCCTGGCAAGGTGTCAAATTTGAAATCGTTTGTTAATAAAGAGCATCTCAAATACTGGTAAGCACTTTCATGATAGCGCGACCGGCTTAACTTTAGCCATGAGATCTGCATGCCGTTCGTAGCCATCGTTCTGTTATTGCCAAAAAAACCATATTTCTACAAGAGTTTGTAGTCATAGTCAATTAAAGGGCAAACAAAGGACACAGCCAAATAGATGCCGCTACGTCCCGACTAACGTAGCGTAACAGAACCAAACGGACTTCTGATAGGTAGGTTCCGGCCTTTCCTTGCAGATTCCATTAAAGTGTGTTTAGTTCCTTTTCTTGGAGAAAAGCTTGAGACTACGGTGATGACCAGAGCACCGATCTGGATCGTCACGTGAACTATATCGTACCACAGCAGACGCTGGGTGAAGCCGACGTTCGTGTACCACTCGTATCAGGTCGTCAAATATTCTCCGAAACCATTCCCTATGACAATGACAGGCCATACTTATCGTACACAACTAACATTTGGTGAACACGCAACAGAAAGCAGTGACTCAAAACCCATAAAGGTTCTGCACAAGCCACCGACATCATCTATGAAGTTCTTTAATAGGTCACTGATATGACTATCTATGCAGTTTGCCCAAAATTTCACCAACTAAATTCTCGACACAGATCCTTAAGATATTTAGAATGTTTATCGATTACACTTTGCATGAATTTCTTATAGGGAAGGATAGGGTTCACGAAGGAATAGCCAACGACTTTGATGAACACACAATTTAAGGAGAATCGGAATATTCACGAACACCAATAACACCATGAACATCTTAGACAATAAACCACAACATGTGGTGAAGAGTATCATATATTTACAATAGTGCATATCAAAGAGTTATGCCTTTTTGGCGCGAGGAGCCCTATTCTTCGCAACGCCACGCTTCTTCTGAACACGATGTCTCCCTGTAGCCGATTTCACTCCTCTTTTGACAGCCCTGGCCTTCTGAAGTTGCTTAGTGATTAGAAATAGAACATTATGGTTGCCACACTGGACACAGACACAACTACCGATTACTCAGAAACAACTTCCAGTTGAACCACCCAAGTTGTACCAGGAAAAGCAACACTTACCACCTTTGCCTTCGAGGCCTTCCTGGGCTTTACTAGTTTCCTAGCTTTTCCTACAGGCTTGGACAGCTTGTTTTTGACACTTCTCTTGGCTTTCATTGATGATGGTCTTGCTTTGGTAGCCTTTTTAACGTGTCTAGTACGTGCACTGCGTTTCGTATCAATTTTTGCCATTTTTCCTAGTTTGAAGCTGCCTGATGCGCCATGTCCTTTTGTCTAGAAAAAGGAATGCGTTAAAGAGAAAGGCTACTTCACTCAATGTAGCTTTGCATTCATAGTACACATATCATAAGAAAGGCTTTCTTAAGAGCTCCTAAGATAAAGCAGCCTGCGAGCACATCTCTCACTGTTGCGATGCCCACGGTTAACATCGCATGTTTGTACCTGCTCAATGAAGCCATCCTTGAGCGCCTTCCTAAGTGCGACGCAGAGGTGAGAGTTTATCTGAACCAAAATCGTCGGAATAACGGTGATAGAGTATAAAAAAAGTTTTACGAATATCACCTTAGGAAGATTTTCGCCAAGTTGGTAATGCTGCGCCAAATATTTAAGAAGGGCCGGCTTGCTCACACCTTTGCTCGCGTTCAACGCCAGAACTGCGTCCTAGAAATGTTGTACAAACATGACCTTGAAGGAAACTAGAATACTGATAGACGAAAATAATATCTGATGTCCACAACCATGTTGCTTCACGCCACTTGGATTCCTTACGGAAGCAACGATTCATAAGGACTTCTTATCACACACCACACTGTGTTATTCATAGTGTTATTCGTAGGACTACGGAGCAAAATTGGCAACTCGATTTAGGACCAACATCAAATCGCTTACAAACTTTCAGATAAACCCAACGGATAAGGATTTAGAATATGAGGTAAAGCGATAAGGTTTTCAAAACGAATGAACAATAATATGTTTTTGCTTAAACTTCAGTTTATCAACAAAAACCAGCTATGACTATAATTTATGTTTCGCTTTTTGAAATAAAGGCTGGTTATAGCTTATCGTGCCCAATCTAGAAATACTTTGTTCCTCTTTTATTTTAAAAGGCTAATATAAAATAGGTTCAGCACCTTTTGTGGCCAGAGGTGTTCGTGGGTACTGAACTGCGATGTACAGCCGATGTATGTCCCCAACAGGGTCTTCCAATACGAGCAGTTTGACGTTTGCAAAAACTCCAATTAACAGTAAACTTGATGAAAACACCGACCCCAGATGCGTTTCCGTGATTACACTAAATAGTAAAAACAGGAGCACCGCACCAGAAGTGTGATGCTTTTCGTGTCTCTTGGCGCCAATCTAATAAACAACGAAGAGAAATAGAGCTTAGTGATATCTGTCCTAGTTCAGGAGTAACGAGACAGCGAGTGAAAGGTGAAAGAAGTATGATACCAAAATTCAACGGTGCTAAACTTCAGACAAGTTAGATCACAATGAGTACACGTTTAACTGCTTGCCATGTCTGCTAGGACTAGGAGTCACACTATGAGTCAGATTTATGCCGTCCAAAACACCACTCAAATCTGAGATGCCTTGGTGAACTCCTCACCAGCAACAAGCTTTATGGTGCCATCCTATGTACACAATAGGCAGAAAAAACGCTGAGAACCCGCTGTGTAGCTATCTCTGGATCATGCCGAGCGCAAACATCTATTGCAGAGAAGCTAGTGATTTAACGCAAACCGTTACGCTGAAACGTCTTCGAGTATGAAAAAAAAACAACTGCAAAGCGAACGGAAGAGGACTGTCGTGAAATGAAATGGGCATTATGTGCAACTATCTTCAAAAGCACAAAAACCATTAGTCTGACATGACTGAGAACAAACGTAGTTGAAATATTATCCTGCCATTTGCTGACACAGACAAATGGCATTTGGATCTTGCTGCCTAGCAGAATTAACCTTCAAAAGACAGTGAATCGAAAACATATCGAAAGATCGCCGAAGTTCCTGCATATATGTATTAGACCCCCACCCCAGCAACTGTCTGTATTACTTTGATACTAAGAAAAGTGAAAAAATGAGTTTTAAGAACAATTGCCTCAGTTTATCTCCAGGACGGAGCTCCGCCCAGGAACGAATGTAACATACAATGATATTGATATCAGACACATAATGGATCGCCCTCATGAGTTTATTCTCTCATTCATTACACATTTCAAAAACTATTTAGCTTAGTTATGCCTTAGCCTACAAGCCTCCTTGTGTGGAAAGCTTCCTTCGAAGTCTCTCGGCTATTACACAGGATACAAACAGGTTACTTGAAGAAGTTTGGAAAAACACCTAAGGAATTTTACTAACCTTGATCATTGAAAGGTAGGTAGGATGATGAGGTGGAACCGGATTCTTTCTATTCAGCAAGTTCTTCGATTTCTCGTCGAGTTTTCTGAATACCATCGGTTTCTCACTCGCTTCCATCATTCCTTCCATATGAATCGATTCATGCGCTGCTCTCATCATTCTGTAACGCGTTCTTTTTTTTCGATGAATAAAAAAACGCAGTTCTGGATAAGAAATAAGCTAAGGCGGTAATCAATGCCACTGAAATGAATGGTCAGATTAGCCTTCATTCACAAAATGTTAGCAAACTAATAGATAAACTGGCAACTCTATCAGAAAAAAGAACTTCGGCACTGCTGATCCCACATGGATCGGACTGAGTGTACAATAACCTCTCAAGAAGCATTCCTTCGTTGATCAAAAAACCGTCAAAGACCCGACTTTCCATGAAATGTTTCCAATAGAAGTGACTTGAGGTACTGTAGATAAGTTGAAAACACAGCTGGAAAGTTCATATAGAAAGATTCTTCCGAAAACTATGGTTCTTATCGTCTACTGCCTCTTCTCACACGAGTTCGGTAAACCCGACTGCTGCACATCGATCTTTGCAAAGAACATACGCGTGAATCTTCCCCTTCTATGCTAGATTATTTAAGTATGAATCGTTCTGGAATGTTCTGTGGAAGGGTTAGAGAGAATGACAGATACGTAGCGCATGAACAAACAAAAGCAATCAATAACCGCGCAAAGGAATAATGCTTTCACATAAATTCACCTAGTGTCAGCTGACATGTGGTGGATGACGAAATAGCGTTATGCCTTGTAAACGGCTTTCTTATAAATAAAACAATCGAAATGTTACTTATTATTGATATGATGGAGCCAACGTCAACGGAAGCCCGTTACTATGGTATCTCGTTGAATGAACACGAGATGTTCTGTTGTCGAAGTCGAACTGACACAGAAGAACGAAGACGACCACTAACGGAGGACAGTGACGGATGTGACAGAAGTTCGACGAGAAACATCGTGAATGGCTCGTAGCATCGGACCGAGCAACAACCGAGAAACTATGATTCCCTCGTGTCGAGGGCTGCAGCACATTCCACCCAATGCTGTGCCCAAACCCGATCCGCTGAGTGACAACCGTATTCTAGCGGAGCGATGTTCGACTCCACGTCGCTCCCCTTTTTTCGCCTAGGCTACAGGAGAGATGCACGGTTTACAAATGTGGACGAGGCAACATGAACATGTACGATTTACTAGTTACGAGAACATAGTCCTTACAAGTTTTCTTTACGCTAACAAAATTTTAAAGAGAAACTGTTAGTAGGTCTAAAGCCAATCGGAATCAACTTCTCGAAGAAAAGCAATCGAAGAACCCAAATGAAATGAAGTCTGGATGTCATGAACAATTCGTATTCGAAAGAACTACACAGAATGAAGAAAAAATTTTTTCCTTTCGATTATTTTTCATTCCTTTTCCTTCGTTTAGCTTCTTTTTTTTTGATTCACGAGTTTTGACATACTACCAAAAAACGTTTCATAGAACCAGAAAATACAATAGCAGCAAAACAAGACCATAAATGTTAAGCCACTATCTATGAGAATGCATCGGGTAGCAAGCATAAAATTGGCGACGAACGAGTGAGGAAGCATGTTCCAGGAGCCGCTCCGGAATGTTCCAGATGATTCTGGGGAATCACGAGCGCAGCCGCGATGGGAAGAGTCCCAGTCGGCTCACACACGAGGTTGTTGTGATGTTGTCCGGACGGGGTTTCGTCACTCCAACAAGGAGTCCGCGACCACGTCGAGTCACGAGACTTCGCCGCGTCGCCGCCGAGGCGGACCGGCTCCGGATGCCATCACGTGGCGGCGAGTTGTTTATAGTTAGGGCCACCGCGCTGCGCCCCCATGGCAGCATGCCAGAGCTCGCCTCCTTCCGCAAGAACGCCCTGATGAGGGCTGACAAACAGTATGGCTGGGAAAGGTAGTAGTTTGCGAGAGATCAGGACCGATAGGAATGTACTCTGGTAGATAACTAGTAAAACGGTGTTTATGCGGTGTAGGATTTCGTGTTATTGAGTACAGCGCCTTAGAACACATCCGGTGATTGGGAAAGGGTCAAATAAAAAGTTTCACCAGTTTGAAGTGTGCTTAGCGCTTAATTGTTAGTCCCGACAGTATCGGCTTAGCTCTGCGACAATCCCACCTTTGCAATAAACTTTTCATCAATCTATCGGTGACGAAATCCTACCAAACGTCGTGATAGGGTTACTGAGATTTTCCCTTAATAATTTGTGTCGGTAGTGTTTCCAAACACACTCGCAATGACACTGCTTTCTAGAGAACTGAAAGCATTTTTCGACAACTTGACAGTCTAATGACATCTATTTTGCCCGATCAGCTCTAACCAAAACTATTTTGCTACTAAGTCTGTCTGCTTTCAGAAAATCGAGTTATAAAAAACTTTAGGAAACTGAAATTCTCGAAGGATTGAGGAAGGATGCTAAGTTTTCACAGTTTTTGACGCCAGCGACACAATCGGGACATGGTCTCGTCTTAGTAGGTGAAATCCAACTTGGTCAATCGCTTTAAACAGGATTCTACCATGGTAAGGTTGAATAACCTGCCTCTTCTGGGAAATATCCGTACATTTTAGTACTTCATTATGGGTTGTGTTGATGATTGCTTAAGACTGAAAGTCGTAATTAGTTTCGGATAACGTATGTACTGAAATCAATGCGTATCGTCTGAATCAGTTAGTATGTTTCTGGAATATCGTTGTATATTTTTCCAATAACATTCATAATCTACCGTTGATCTTAAGACTCTAGTGGACAGAGCGAAACGATACGTGTTGTACGTTCCAAGTTGACGTTTGGAACATAAAAATAAAGGATAAAGCCCTGGATGTTGATCAATTCCCGAGGGATGCACCATGTAATCGACCTTACTAAACATCGTTAGAGGTAAGAAAGCATATCTGGCCTTTACAGTGACTCGCGGTGGCCTACCAATGTATCGGACCAGTGCTGCTATCCTCCCAAGGCTTGGTGGGCCATGGACGCGGGGATAGATCCCATGTGTACCTCAGGGCGCCTCCAACCACTGCGCCAACGCGCACATCTTGAGCACATCGAGGAGTATCCTGGGCATATAAACAGGCAAGCGGGCAAATCCCAGCTAATGACGTTCAGTTTAATCATTTAGGAAGCTTTAAATAATACGCTCATTTCCTTAAAATAGCCCTCATTAGTCATTCAGGACTAGTTTGAGCTAGAAGTCACCATCTTGTTTCTTTTGCAAGTTTTTTTAATTCCGAAAGTTTCATCGTATCGTTTAGAATAAATGGCCCGTAAAAAAAAGGGTTCATAAGAAATTGAAATACTTTCACATACCATTTTTGTACTGTAAATGACAATAGCATAGATCGAACATTATTTGTTTCTCTGTTTACAACTTTCTTAAATAAAAACATTGTAATGTGTCTATAGAAGTAAAGAGACTGATTTATGTCAGTAAAATCGAAGGGGCGGGTAGCACAGTTCTTGTGATGTCTGTCATCACGAGCATGGTGCTAGTTCGATTCCACTCCGGGCCAACCACACATCTCATCCCGCCGAAGTCGGGAAGTAATTACCGGACTTGTCTGAGAAAAAATCACCCCCGCAATCCAGTTGGGAACGCTCCAGGCCAGATATCTCGGGACTCCAGCGAGAACTGCTCGACCAGCATTCTACGGCATTCAAGATGAAATGGAAATCCTGAAGCAGCAATCGAAGCGACACGTAAAAGTTAGATCTTCGTGGACAATGGATGGGAGGAAACGAATCGAATGTGACAAGTGCTGGGATCCGCACCGTAGACGTGAACACGGATCAAATTTAAAAAATAAAAAAAAATAGAAAAAATCCACACTTTAAATCGTATGTGGTATTTCGTACAATCATGGCAATAAATTTTTGTACTGGTACGTTTTCTACAATTGCTTCAAACAAAGTGATAAGTACCACACAATACTTCCATATGGTTCAGAACGTCATGGTGATGGTTTTACTACCACAACAATTTTCACGACACGATCTACCCGAAATAGTGAACGAACATCATTAAAATACGAAAATCGAGAAAAACTCCATGGTTACCAACAAATGGTGTAGCTGCTGGTTTCCAAGAAGCGGTAGAGAGGTCGTTCAGCATTGCGTGGTCCTTGTTCGACCTCGCAGTTAGTCAACCAGACCTTCTTTCTTTCCAAAGCCCGAAAATCGGTATAGAATGCTTGAGAAAAGCTCTCCGAAATCCAAAAAAGATGTGGAGTACTTGCAGTGATGACATGGGAACACTCTAGCACGGCTATCCCAGGATTCCAGGGAGAACCTAATCGGCAAAAATTCGGCTACATTCATAAGGAAAAACAAAAATCTTCAAACAGCAGCGAAGTCCGTCACCGAATCAGATCACCTTAATGGAATATGGGTCTGAGGAAACGAAGTGATTAGAAGATGGTTGAGATCTGCACAATGATGTCACGTCACGTGAAATTTAAGGAACCCTAATTTCTAATTTTTGCTGGAACAAAATACCAGTGACAATTTACACTTCTTCAAATAAAAACGCGGCTAAATAAAAGGGGCGCGTGTGGGGTAGTGGTTGGAGGCGCCACTGCGACGCGCATGTGGAATGCACCCATGGCCAGCCTAGCCCTCCATCTCTCCGGGGTCGGCAAATTGGTACCAGACTTGTCTGGCAGGATAGCAGCACTGGCTCGATACATCGGCCACCGCGAGTCATTGTCAAGGCCAGATATGCATTCAATCACCTCCAACGATATTTAATGAGGTCGAATTCACGCGCTTCCCTCAGGGATTGATCAACGCCGAGAGCTTTATCCTTTTATCCTTTATCAAATAAAAACTAATATTATGCCATGATAGGTAGGAAGTAAATCGACCATACGAACATTTCAAATGGCAAGAAGCCACTGTATGGAAGAAAATGCTACGAATCCCTGGTAGCCCCAGCATGGCTATAAAGGTAAGATATTCGTTTTGCAGAGGCAATGAAAGCTTCTACCATGTTTTTTACTGGCTTTTTGAGCTTATTATTACCTTTTTTAAATTGTTGAGCCTAGACAAAGTTGATAAAATTGTTTTATTCGGCTAACGTTTGGACAATAGGGACGCGTGCAGCGCAGTGGTCGGTGCCGACCAGCAGCGCACATGGGATCGATTCCCGCGTCCAAGGCCCATGGAGCCCTCCATCCCTCAGGAGTCGGCATATTGTTACCACACTTGTTTGTGAGAATAGCAGCACTGGCTCAATATATCGGTAGGCCACCGCGACTCATTGTAAAAGCTAGATATGTATTAAATCACCTTCAACGATGCTTTATGAAGTCAAATGCACGGCGTATCACACACAGATTGATCAACGCCGGAAGCTTTATCCATTTTTTATTTAGCGTTTCGACGTCTTCGTCTTCATGGAAGCCGATGATCCAAGTCGACAGTCCACAGATGGATCGGATGTCGAGACGATAGCCGAATAGAACAATTTTATCAATCTCGTGTAAGCCTAACCATTTAGACAAATTAATCATTTCGCTACCGAGGTTAAACGGCGGTCGATTTAAAAATTGTTTTGTTATTCGCTGTGTCCTAGCTAACCCAATACCGACTGTAACAGGATGGATAATCCGTTGAATAACAAATTATTATCAATGGATGGTCATTTATCTAAAAGATAAAACTCTTGGCGTTGATCAAACCCTTAGCGATGCGCCATGCATTCGACTTCATTGAGCAACGTTTAGAGGTGACTGCATGCATATCTGGTCATGGGTTTCTGGGTTAGGCCTAAGCTAAGGGTGGGTGGGTGGGCATGGGTTTCTGGGTTAGGCCTAAGCCTAAGCCTAAGGGTGGGTGGGTGGGTATCGTCTTAGGACTCTGGCCTATCTGGACTCGCGGCCTGCCGAAGTACATAGCCAACGCAGCTATTCTCCCAGACAAATCTGGTACCAGTTTGCCGATCCCGGAGTGATGGAGGGCCCGGTGGGCCTAGAGCGCGGGAATCGATCCCATGTGTATCGCTGGACGGCACCGACCACTGCGCTACACGCGTCCCTATTGTCAAAACGTCATCCGAATGAAACAATTTTATCAACTTCTAGTAAGCTCAACAATTTAAACAAGTTGATTATTTTACCACAGAAAACTATCTGAGAGATAGACAAAACGAAGGACCGGCATCGTGTAGTGGTGAACGCGTTAGCCTGCAGAAGAGGTAACAGCGTGTTCGTTCCCCACCACAGACACCTGCGATCCGGAGTCTTGCAAATATCTCAGCGCCACTGTAGTTGTATCACACACAATCATATTACTATTACTTAACATGCCGTTTTTGGTGGGGTTTATCCTAGTGGATTGCTGGTTAGCGTTTGTTATAATATATCAAATGGAAGAAGTGGAAGGTTATGAAAGAAGGATGATGTCTAACGAGCTCTTGCTGGAATTCAGAAAATTTCGAGAGATCTTTCAGATGTTGGCAACATAACAACAGCATATGGAGTAATCAATTACAAGAAAGTGCTGATCGTCGATGATTCAACAAAGGAACATACCCACTCCCCCTTCCCCTCCTCCATGACTCAGCTTAGCCCTGGCATCGGACAATGCACGAGTTTCCCGAACAGGAACAGTGCCTCTAAACACAAGGATTCCTTAAAAAGCATTTACAGTAGACTTTGTAAAGTAAAAGCGTGTCACTGTTCCGGAGAAGCCTAGCGCTGCACACTAGTAAGAAAAGGTTTCTTTGTTTTAAAATGGAACATATATACGAGGCTCATTATTGTCGAGGTTACCTATGATGACCAGGAACTAACCCCTTTAAAGAAACAAAGCTAAGACAAGAAAAAATTAACACTGCCGATGTATATCTCAAAACCAAATTCGTTACATGTTATCTAACAGATGAAAACCTCTCACACCGAAACCATCCATTACCGAATCAATGTTCGTCGCTTAGCTAAACAAACAACGTATATCCCTCTGAGATCGGGAAACTAGTAGTAAACTTGCACGACAAGTTCCTCCCGATCCACACAGGCTGATGAGTGTCTGTGGTGAAGACCTGGTAACGCACTAGAATGACTGTCGCAGAATTCTATGAATCAATAACGCAACAAGGAATCCAATAACAATCACTGTTTTCTTGATGAGTAAACACGAAGTTGTTATTACAGCATTTATTCATTCACGGTAGCTGACGTTTCGGCGGTTTCGCTTCCTTAGAGCCTGGAAAGGTCAATTTGACATGCAATATACTCAGCCAAACACTTTTATAACCCCAGCAGACCAAACTTAATACATAAATTTGATTCGCACAATAAAGAGCTTCTTTTAAACACACACCGACTTGTTCTTTGTAAGCCTTTCAGTTATTTGGTGGAGACCAGCCGCACGGAGTTCTAGAATGTGCCTAGCTCACGTCAAAGAATCAGTGTGAGATACGGCGCTAGGTCAAGTGCTATCATAAGGCACCCGTCCCTGTACCACATTTCTGGATTTATGGAATTTATTAAAAACTTCTCAAGAGTCTTACGCGCTAATGCTTTGGATTCCTGTGCAAGGATAGTGACTTTTACTGCAAAATCTCCGCTATGTTTCTATATCCTGTGTGCGTCTAGTCGAGTATTTCAATTAATCTTACGCTTGCTGTCTAGGTGTTCTTTTATACGAACACACAGTGGTCTATCTGTTTGGCTAAATTATTCGCCCTAACCCGCTTTACAAGAGATTAGGTACATCGTACCCGAAATCGTGCAGTCCCCATCTCCACCGTTAGGGAATATTATGTAATTTTTCGTTGTACACAGTCATATAGACGGTCACGAACTTGCTTCACTTTTGCCGAATTCTCTAGATCAGCCCCTCTTAAGCACGTTTCATAGCTGCATTTGTTTCGTTTGAGATGAAGGGGAGATGAAAAAGGCCTTATTCTCGCTAGAATTACCGTTTAGGGGTCTGCGTTTTCCTCTGTATCCATCCCGAGCGCTACAGTTTCTTAGCCATTGGAAATGGCTATTTGCCTCTCCATTTTTAGGGAATCTTCACTCAGCTCTATTTCTGTGTCCAAAGTGGCGGCTGCTCAAAGTATGTTTCTCCAAGCGCCCTTTTAGTGTGTGAAGGATGAGAGAAGAGGTAATGAACCGCTATATTCCTACTGCTTGGTTTTCGGTACCATTTTGTGATGTAGCCGTTTTCGGATAGTTAATTTCGACATTCTGAAGTAGGAATTCAATTTTATTTCGGTTTATTTTGGTGAATGTTATATACTCTAACTGTTCGTTCAATTACTCAAAGCATTTGTCCATCCCTTCTTATGTGAATGCTTAATCTTAACAGATGACAAAACAATCATCCGTATACCTACAGTAGAGTAATGGCTAGAGATCGATAGCTGGAGCTTCCACTTTAGACTTAAAGGCAGTGGCAAAGCTTAGTACCAGCCGCTTTCTTCTTGCCAACCCTCTCATTTGTGCGAAATGCTTCCGCACCATCTAAAGGTTGAGCAGATTAAGCATTCCTTTAAGAAGGCCATGAGCTGTCGAATTCAGAAGCCATACCGTTTGTTGTTCCTTCGTGTTGCATAAGGAGTTCGAGTATGGCTTGAAAAACAGAGTAATTCGACGAGATTGTATAAAGGGTGGTAACATCGAAGGACTGTCCGGAACGCGCTGTTAGGATGCACATTGCGCCAACAATCTAAGAACATTTGGGTGTTCGTGACATGGGGTGGGATTTTTTGACCTGAGTCGGACTTATTCCTCGCCAATGTAAAACTGTACGGCTAGTCTTACCAAATAACTGGAAGGCTTATAAAGAGTAAAACGGTGTTTAAAACAGGCTGTTTACTACATGAATGAAAATTTATTTAATCTGCTGAGGTTGCCAAAGTGTCTGGATGAGTAGATTGGATGTCAATTTGAGCTTTTCAGAGGAGAGAGGCGCGAAACCGCCGAAACATCAGCTAATGTGGAATAAATGCTGTAATAACAGCCTCGTGTATATTCATAAAAAAAGACAGTGAACTGCTGATCAAAGCTGGTATTGAAGGAAAGTAGATTCTGAGATGGGATGTCAATAACATCCATAAAAATGAGTAAAATCCTCAAGTAACCGACGAATACGCACACAGAGACCTTTCATGAGCTGTGCAAAATCATCACAAACATTCAACTACGTCACTAACATTAATATAAAGAGGGATTTAACAAGGCGATACGTTTTGGCAAGGTGAATTGGCACCAGTGAAATGCTGCAGGCGACAACCATACCATTCCCGCTTTGCCGATGATATTGTCATCACAACATCAAGCACTAGAGAGGCGGAACGAATGGTGGCAGATTCCGACAACTTCTGTGGAAAAAACTGCTTCCGGATGAATATCAAGAAAAGTTGTCAGTGAGAAAAAGACTCGTTTCTGGTGCCCCATCCACGCTCATTGGAACGAATATCATCGACTAGCCTAGTTCCACGTTCATGAATCTGGATTGGTAAGTCAAAACGACGAAAGATTCGGCTTCGAAGCTCAGAAAATCAGAAAATGGGAACGAGGGTTGGGAGGCTTACAACAGTGTCGATGACGTAATGTAGAGTGAAGAGGGGAAACAATGACCAATTCTGTGACATTTTCCCGGATCTAAGAGTCTTCCTTCTTTAATGCATTCCTCAGAACATAGGACACTACTTCAAAAGAAGGTCCATTCAGTGTTATCGAAGTCGTTCATTAACTTATTTTTTGGGTAACTCCCACTTGAAAAGGAAAAATGAAAGAACTCGTGCTTCTCCGAAA
The DNA here is from genome assembly GCA_009735665.1 of Angiostrongylus cantonensis. Taxonomy (NCBI): domain Eukaryota; kingdom Metazoa; phylum Nematoda; class Chromadorea; order Rhabditida; family Metastrongylidae; genus Angiostrongylus; species Angiostrongylus cantonensis. Next base: position 182,874 of record MQTX01000293.1, on the reverse strand, counting down.
GAGATGATGCTTGGACATGAGGAGAAATTCATCGACGCCACGTTGACGAGCCACAATTAATAGGTGGTAGAGATGAAATAATAAGTGGGATGTTCATTAGTGTTCACAATAAGATTAATAGAGAAAATAAATTACCACGTTTAAATAACCTAGCCTGACATTTGTAGAGCCTGACATTTTGTTTTTTTTTTTATTGGTTTGCAACCATCAACTATAGAGTACCGATCAAATAAAAACTTCATTTCATCAGAGAGTCGACAATGGGTGGGAGCTTCCTTCAAAAGTTTCTTTAACGACAAGTTGCCGTGGAAGATTACAATTCAAAGAAGCGAACTGAACCAGCTGTGCCAGCTGAGCAAAGGCACAGGCATTTGAGACCTTGTGGCGCAATAGGGCGTAACTACATCAACGATTTACGAGCGATTACAATTTTTTTATGAACGACGCTGGCACATCGTGGCTGGTTCGATGATCGCTTCTTTTCCAGGCTTTTTAAGGGCCTTTTTTCAGATGGACGAAAAGCGAGACGAAGCGGTTCCCTAGGTATTCGTCTATAGCGTTTACTTGAGCAAATACAGTGAACCGTCTTCGACATCCAACTTGCTCACACTGCTATCCTCTGTTCAATGTCCTATGAGTCACCGTGGTTCGAATAGGCAATTAGTTTGCAGCCTCGTATAGGCTCCCGTTTTGTGTAGTAACATAGACTGACTCATTCATTCTGTCCACCAAATTGTGACGAGCAGTGGCGGCCTATTGATGCGGGGTGGGGGCAGATCCCTAAAATGTTCGAGTCTGATAGTGACCGAATCCTCCCATTAGCGTTTCTTCAGCGACAAGAAAGCATGTTGAAGTTCGAAAGAGAGAAGTTCTTTAACACATCCTTCCTCCCTGAGACGAAATTGAAGCAAATGGAAGCGTTTGTCGGAGATATTGGAGAAAATGTCCATAATGATTTCCTCAAACACCTTTACGGTTAGAGGCTATTTCTTTTTGGAGCTGTGAGGAACTTTTTCGTGCAATTTTCAAACACCTGACTTACGTTTAATACTCCTAACATGTATAGTACAAGGAAGTGCTGATCTCCAGTCCGTCAGATCGCCTTTTAAAGCTTTTCCACAGTTTTTCCGACTCAGAAATTAGTGATTGTCGATGGCTCACATGATCCAATGAGAGCCTATCGGCTAGAGTTTTGACTCTCAAACTCTTCTTGGCACTATCATGAAATTCTGTGTATCATATGAACTTCTCCAAATCCTTTTTCTTTGCACGAAAAGTCTAGCGCATCTGCTGTGGGGATCCTAGTACTTCTCGCATACGATTCCTTTCCTCTCATCCACGTGGCTTCGGCTGCTAGTTGAGGATTTTCCTTTGATCATTAATCGTTGAATCGTTAATCCTTTGATCATTAATCGTCGAGTCGATTATTCCTGGAGTCCTGAGATAGTCGGGATAGAGCGTTTTCCCTTCGATTGCAAAGAGCGAACCTTTCCCAAACAAGTCCGGTACCACTTTTCCGACCCTGGGGGGATCAGAGGCATGGTGAGAGTGCAGCGGCAACGAACCAGAATTCGTGATGATCATTGCCACTACCACTGTTCTACCCTTTCCTACCTTTTCGAGTCTAAATAGAATTAGTCACTGTCGTTCGTGCGTAGGTGACGTAGCTATTATTGTCAAATCCCGCCCTAGTCAACATCTTCTCAATCGTAAATGTCAACTTAAACTGTTAGTTGTTCGAAGCATACGACGTCCAGATCCATTAGTTAAAGGTCCAATGAGTAAGATTCATTGTTGCAGAGTGTCAGCTTGTGAATCAGCTCACCTACGAAACATGACGGCGTAGATTTTCGTGAAGTAGAATTCTAGTCCTTGCTATCTTCCTACTGAACCTCCCGCTCTGAAATAATTTCACTATGATTTAAGACCAGGTACAGTTAATTTCCATCTAGGATGCATGAAAAACTGGTCGTATCTTTCGTATACAAGTGGCTTGCTGGGGTGTTTCTGGACAATTATGTGCCGAGCTTCATCTGTGTTGAACTATGGCACATGTTGTCGTCATTTCCAGAGAATTCACTCAGCCATTCGATCAAAAACAGTCCCTTATTCTACAAAAGAATGCTGGAAAATTTTTCATAACGACCGGCTCCTTCTTGTAGGACACCAAACCGTCGACTTGTTCTCCACGGCTCTACGTACGACTTGCTCCTCCACGAAACTCCCAACCACTTGTGCTTTTGGATCTGTTCCACTAAATGTCTTCAAGTTACCACTGTCGAAGACAGCGGCTTCTTTTTTCCCGATCGATCCTCTCCTCGTCACTCCCATTTACAAATTGGAATCGCCTTCGGCGATGTACTCTCTTAGCGCTTCCATGACTAACGGCAATATGATACTGCGAACAATTTCTGGAGAGTTACGATCAAGATAGGTAGGATTTGTGGAGCAGTGGTCGAAGGCGCCCTGCAATACACAAGGGATCGATCTCCGCGCTCCAGGCTCACTAAGCCCTCCATCCTTCGGGATCGGCAAATTGGTACCAGACTTGTCTGGGAGGATAGCAGCACTGGTTCGATACATCGGTGGGACACCGCGAGTCATTGTAAAGGCCATTCACTCAGTCGCCTCCAACGACGCTTGATGAAGTCGTATGAAGTTGATTGCATAGAGCATCTCTCAGAGATTGACCAACACCGAGAGCCTCATCCTTTATCTTTTATGACTAAGACCCCAAAAAACAGCTGGGATTTGCTCTATCCAACTTTTTCTTATTGGCATAAATGAGAACTAATCAACATATAGGACAAAAACAACGTTCAAATTTAGCGCGAAATCTGACGTTTAAAACAGGATATAAAACATGTAGAAGACAAAAAAGGCGTCAAAAAACGTCCAAAACTTCATGTCGCAGATTCAAGCACTTCATTTATACCAGCCTGCCTGGATAAACCATGACAATCAGCAGATATTAAGCTTCTAAAATGATGTGTAGTTAAGGCGCCCCATTCGGAATTAAAGGACGTGACGTACATTATGGTTACCGTAGGCTGAGTAGCACATCCTTTTCTTTTGGGACTAGCAGTATCCTATTTTGTGGATGACACTAAGGCGTCAGGATCTGCTTCCTTCATTTCCACGTTTACGTAACGTATTATTTTAGCCAGGACGAGTATCAGTGCATATTTTGTCTATTATCAACCCGGGGATAGACTGTCCAACGAACTTTCCGGCGGTATTTTCTTATCCTAGCATGGATTGTATTGGATAGAATGTCGTGGGGAATATAACATTTGGAATAGTGATTTCAACGACCGACTTTCTATTAACCGCAGCATTGATCAAACAGCTTTTGATGTTCTTGTTGAGCCAACACAAGGTGTCACTTTATCCCTTATCCAGGTGAAACTGACGTTTCAGCAATGTCGATTTCAGTGGAAGGCGCGTGAAGATGGTGGGTTTTTCAAGAAGCTGTTGATTATGTGATTGCCGTGTAGATCCCCATCTTTCTGTTTGTGGCACCGTTCGGCCTAGTAAATGCATCAATATACCCTTCCAGGATCTGAAGAATGCGATACTGTCGAAGCGTCAGTTTCACCAGGATAAGGGATAAACTAACACCTGGTGTTTGCTCGACAAGAACATCGAGAACTATTTCGAATGTTTTCGAAGGTGGAGAGTTTCGTTTTCCATTTTGGTCATTAACATGTTCATGGTCGTCCGTATTCATTACGTTGCAAACGTAGCAGAAAAATAAGCACTTCTTCTAAGCCTAGAACCAAAATATCCCAGCTCTCTCTTAGTAATCCGTATTGTTTGGAATGGGATTTCTTTGCTTTATAAGTCTTTGCCAACAGAGACAAATTTTCTTCTCTGAAGCAACAAAAACGATTTCCCAGTTCCCTTTCGTCAAGAGTCGTATTTCGAACGGGGATCTGTCGCCATTTTTCCTAAGAACTTGAAGCTCTAAGAAATTTGTGATTGAAATAGAATTTTCAACGCGATCGCAGGTAAGTGAAGGTGCTTTTTTGGGCTAAAAAGTTCCACCCAAATGGATTACTAGGTTGCAACAGATGCTTGCTATTATGTGAGGAAACGGGTATCGTTTGAAATAAGCAGAAGTCTGGCAGAAGCTTGAGAATTCCTCCTTTGTTAGATTGCCTTGAGGACGAAAGGTGTTGTTCCCAAAAGCCTAAATGCTTCTTACTTTCTTCTCTTTAAGAGAACTTGCTTAACTGTAGATCTTTCGTCAGTACTTTTGTAAGCAGTTTACCAATAAGGAATTTTTCTGTAAGAATCTCCTATTAGCTCTTCCGTTAGTGTTTAAAACCGGACCATTGTTTGATCCTGATATCTGCGTTAGTGATGTACGTTTCCTCAAAAGAGTTGCCTGAAAGTCGTGGATTTTCAACCTTTTAACATTGTACTTCTCTTTAACCCAATTTTCGACAGTTTTGAGTCTTTGGACCAGCTTAAGTGCTGCGTGAGATGGTCTCTTTGGCAATCACTTTTTGGGTTCTTTTAAATGTTTTGAGCTTTAAGTTTTATTCAATGCTTATGTCTAAGAAATGTCATGTGGTTGTCTTTGTGATTTTATCGTCGCTGATAAATTCGTCAATATTGTTCTTCTGTAATATTTTCTTGGGCTAATACGGATTTTAGGTCTGGATGGGTCTCCACAACAAGCCCATCGTTATCGATGGTAAAAATCACCTCCTTGGACGCCTCGCCTCAATTGTTGCCAAACAACTCCTTCAAGGTGAGAAGGTCGTCGTGCTAAGATGCGAAGAGATTGCTATTTCTGGGAACTTTCATCGGTCGAAGCTGAAGTACATGAGCTTCCTACGTAAGAGATGTAACATCAACCCTGCTCGTGGTGCTTTCCATTATAGATCACCTGGAAAGATTTTCTGGAGAACCGTTCGTGGTGGGTTACATCATTGTTTTTGTAGTGTTCTAAATATTTGAGTGGTCCAACGATCATACTGCCTTTGAAGATATGTATTCATTTTTCATCTATAGGCCAGAAACAGTTCTGTGATTGAGGATGCGCATAGTGTTGTGGTGAACGCGTTAGCCCCCGGGAAGGGTAATAGCGTGTTCGATCTCCACCGTGGACACCTGTCATCTGTAGTTTTACAAATATCTTAGTTTTATTATTGTTGAGTTCTATGACTATAATTAACTATAATTAGCGTAGACAGTTGCTATTTGATCACGTTTTTGACAAAGTCACACTTCACACCTTTTCGGTCGGCAGTTGGATACTAAAGGGAAATACGAACGTGTTCATTAGTTCGGCTCTTCAAGGTATTGCATAGGATTCTTCTGTTCCAAGTTTGTTTCGAAAAATAGGATTTAGAGGCTTTTTTCGGTGGGTCACTCCATGCTTCCATTTTAACTTTGCATACTTCGAGGTAGCTAGTCTGTTGAGTTTTTAGCATAAATCTATTGGTAGAGAAATCGAAACCCAACCGCTGATAAATTAGTCTACTAAACCAGCACAACAGTTGGTTTTCTGATTCCTCGATGCTACGGATGATGTGGTGCGCTAGTTTTGTTGTAGAAAATTAGTTGTGGAAGCGTGCCTGCCTGCGTTTTCTTTGATTTTGTTTTTTCTTGTTTTGAGTTTTTTTTTCAAGAATCGTTTCATTACATCCTTAAACTGCTTTCGAGGACACCACAATGAACCAGAGTTTGTTATTATGAGCTGTGCTGATTTGCCGATCATTAATCGTAGTAACGACCATTGCCACTCATTCTCTAATAATTCCTAAATACGCGGTTAACAAGAAGGGATAGTTCTCATTCTCCTTTTTTCTATGACTTCTTAACATTCTTTATATCTAAGGAATAGTGGGGGCGCATGCAGTGCACTGGGGAGGGACTTCATCAATACACATGAGATCGATCCCCGCGCCCCTGGCTCACCAAGCTCTTCATCCCTACACAATGGGCAAATTGGTACCAGACTTGTCTAGTAGGATGGCAGCTCTGGCCCGATACATCGGTGGGCCACCGCGAGTCATTTGTAAAGACCAGATTTGCATTCAGTCAGCTCCAACGATACTTAATGAAGTCGAATGCATGGCGTATTCCTATGGGATTGATCAACGGCACGAGCTTTATCCTTATAGGTAATAACGGCAGTATCACCTAGTCACTAATGTCAGTGTCTAAGTACATGCCACAATGACATACTTTAATATAGCTGAAAATGTCTGCTAGCTTGGGATACCACTGTGAACAGAGGGAAATTGCCAATCGGTGTTATGCTGAAACTTTGTTGTTCTGAATTGTTAATTGGGTGTATTTGACCGTCTCAGCAGTCTTTCTCGACTCTCGTTCGATGCACGATTATCCGTTGAAAGAAGCTCTTTTTGAAAGAACTAAACGAAATTGTGTGAACTGTCACATTTGCTAAGCTCCATATCTTCGGCTTCTGTCTCTGTTTTTGCGCATCACCTTTTAACCTTAGACCTTAACCTATAGCATGTGAAGTGGACCTTAGTTAAATTGTAGAGTTGTATAAAGGTGATTTTGAAAATGGTATGAAATAAATGGAATAGTGGGAGTAGGAAGATATCAATGCGCATAAAGTATACTGTTGCCTACTTATATAACCGCTTCATTTTCTCTGACCCCTCTTTATCGTTGTATGAGTACCAGCACTTCCATTGGCTTCATTATCTGGCAACTTTCATCCGTGGATTCGCGTGTGGATTCACCTGCAACTTGAAAATCCTTTATCTTTTTTACTGATTCTCATGTTAAGTTTTGGTCGACCGTGATTGGTTTTGTTTGCCCCATTCACGCTCAACGGAACGAATATCTCCGAATGCTCCAGTTATGTCTATCTAGATCGGGAAATCAATATGATAAACGACTTAGCTCCAGAGCTGAGCAGAAGAAAACAAGCGGCTTGGGGAGCTTTCGAGAGCGTCGAGGATGCAGTGAAGGGAACAAAGAACACCCGACTCCGTGCCCACCTTTTCGACTCAACGGTTCTTCCTGCCCTAACGTATGCGTCAGAAACCTGGTCGCTACGCAAGCAGGATGAAAGATCACTCAGCGTTATCGAACGCGCAGTCGAAAGGACGATGCTACGAGTATACCGTTTCACACAAGTAAGGGATGGGATCCGAAGCTCCGACCTACGTCAACGATCGAAAATCAAAGATGTCGTTCTATACGCCAGAGTCGAAGATAAGGTGGGCCGGACACGTAATGCGTATATGAATGATAACCGATGGACAACAGCTGTTAGTGACTGGATTCCTCGGGATGTTAAACGTACTGCAGAAAGATCACTGATCCGATGGTCAGAGTTTTTCACGAAAAGCATAGAAAAAGGATATAATGCTCACGAGTCCCTAAAGCGAGCAGAATCCACTGGGCTACTCTTGCACGCGACAAGGAAAAATGGAGGATTTACTGGCGCCCGCTCGAGTCACTCGACGATCAACGGGACTACAGGTGATATATTTAGTAAACAAAATCGCCTTAGGACAACGAGACAGGCAGACTAATGATTGTGGGAGAAAAGCAGTTTAATTTCTGCTTCTCGCGTGTAGTGACTTAGATTCATTATGGTTATCCATTTTTCAGCATAATATTTGAACACTTTTCAACATATTCGCGTTTCAGGAATGTTACCTCACAAGACTCCACATGGAAATTTAGCTCTTAAAAATCTGAGAGTCTATGAAGGCGTACCCACTGCTTATGATCGTGTTAAGAAGATGAATGCTCCGATTGCTAATCGACATCTTTGCCTGAAGCCTCGACGGAAATTCTGCACTGGTATTTGCATGGGCTCTATTTTTGGAATTTCTAATTAGTACAAACGTAACATTTTGATTGTCGTTTACTTTTTACTGGTGGATTTTTACCATAATGCGACTCTGATTCAAGTTGGCCGACTTTCTCACGAAGTCGGGTGGAAGTATCAAGGCGTCGTTGGCAAACTTGAAGCGAAGAGAAAAATCAAAGGAGCTGCTTATTATGAACAGAAAAAGAAACTCGAGAAGTTGTATGAGCAGGTATTTACTACTTATAAGCGATGTTTATATATCTGTTAATGGTCGTTTATGAATTTGTTTCTCTAACTGCTGTTAAATGATGGCATTCAGAACATCTTGCTATCATCACAATATGTGTACTTAAACTATCTACAGTTTCGATTTAGGCTAAGAAGAACGCCGCTGAGAAGATTGCGCCTTACCAAAAGATCATTGAGAGTTTTGGTTACAATTAATTATTTGTTTTGTTCTGTGTAAAGAATGAAGTTGTTAAGTCGTTCAGTCCATCGCAATTAGAGCATTTCCGTGTATTTTTGCAGAAACAAATATTCACTCGCGTATTAATACTTCGAAACCGACTTTCCTTGAACCTCGGTGTGCATAATCAATGTGCTAGCTATTAATAACACCGACTTCTGCGCGATGTGCGCGATGATATATGTCCGGAGGAAAAACAAGTAGTTACCAACGGATATTATCATTATATCTACCATCAGCATCGTGTATAAAAGGGCATCACTGAATGAGTGTGCCTCATTCGAGGAGATGGACCGCTGAACAAGACCTGACTCGACACGAAGGCGAAGACGCCGCATCGAGACGAAAGACAAGCGTGGACCATCGACTCAGATCATCGGCTCTGATGAAGACGAAGACGTCGAAACGTTAGCCGGTAATAAATATTTTTATCAACCTCTTGTAAGCTCATCAAAGAAAGAATACATATTCACTCGCGTCTCTTTTCTATTCCTAAGGGTATTCAAGAGTGGTGCAATGAAATCATAGGCGCTGAAGCATAGACCAGAATTGTTAACTAAAGCTGAGTAAATTAATTCATACAGAAGTTTGCGAACGGAAGGGCTATACTATCCCGACAAATAGTGTAGAGGGACGCTGACAAAGGGTTTACATTCAAGAATGTGTGGAATCACAGGAGACGATTTTCTACGACTGTAGAGTAATGTGCCATGCATTCGACTTCATTAAGCATCGTTTGGAGGTGACTGAAGTAATCGGTAATACATATATGGTTTTTATAATGACTCGCGGTGGGCTGCCGATGTATCGATGCAGTGTTGCTATCCTCCTAGCAAGTCAGGTACCAATTTGCCGACCCCGGAGAGATGGAACGCTCAGTGGGCCGATGGCGCGGCAATCTATCCCATATGTGTTGTAGAGCGCCTCCGACCACTGGGCATATATTTTCGGCTAACTTGAGATTTTGGTTTCGTTCTTTTTTCTGCGGAACTACATGTTTATGGTTCCGAACTAAAATTACAATAAAATTACAATATTTTTATCAGAAATCAAAAACGACAATACATCAGGTGTAGAACTTTTAAAAAGAAAACTGAAACGACGAAGGTAAGGCATTGCTTTTACGTTGCTTGATACAGTTATGTGGGAGTGGATACAATACTTATTTTTATCTAAACAATGTTAGTTTAGATGATATCTAAAGTGCGGAAGAATTTGATAGCAAAGAAGTATTCGTGAAGTCTGACATGTGCACGAATGGAGAGCTACCAATGCATGCAGATTGGAGTTTGGCAAGAAATCCGTGCAATGTAGAGAGGCTACTAACTGGTTATTTTCGACAAACAGCGTATATGACATTACATTAGTCTGCCGTTTGAGGTACAAATTAATAAAATTCTATCCGAATATGGAGAAAAGCAAGTCGTGCATTTTGAAATGCTAACACGTATTGGATATGTTAAAGCGCAGTTTTCTTTGTTTATAAGTTCGATCCTTCATAGAGCTATTGCGATCCCGGGCTTTTTTACTAGGAGTGTATGGTAGGACTAGTGTGATCAGCAGCTACGATATTGCTATACGAAATTATTTACACCTAATTACATTCACTTCCTAGAATGATGGAATCAAATTTTACCGCATTTAGTCGACAGTACACACTTGCATAGTCAGTTTTCAAGAGTTTGTTCTCTATTATTCTACAGCTTCTAGAGCGCCACTTTGTTTCCTTTAGTGATATCAAATCACTGTTGTAATGGAGATGAAAAATACTTATTTACGTTGTATACGGATAAGCCGAGACATTAACTGGAAAACTGTAGAAATAGCCAGAAGGAGGGAAAATGAAGAAATGGTGATGGCAGTGAGTCTAGCACTACCAGTTTCATGGAAAAAGTTAGAAACAATGCTCGGTAAAATAACAGGATGTTTCGCAACCTCAAATCTTGTTTGAGATTGGATATCATCAAAACTGTAGCGCTAAAGTTGGAACTAGTTGTAAAAAAATGTGGATATTCTAAAATTGCACACAGAAAGGATTCGACCCGGTATTGTACGAAAGCATCGTGGTCATTCGAGCTGTCAAAACGCCCTTAAAGTGATCTAACTGCACGGGACGGTGGAATTATCCTTGAAGATCTGGTATTCGGGAAATAAGCGTAATCTACATTCATTTTTACGACAAGCGTCAATTCGATAAACGGTATTGCAAATCGATAAAAGTAAGGAAAAAACTCCATTCTCAATCACCGCTTCTTTTCTACTTCACCACACGGAAAAGTGTAGCCGTCACTGCACTCATAATAAGGCTTCGTCGTTACCGCTATCCATATGGCCAACTATAGTAGGTGGACCTCATAGCTGTGCATCAACAACATTGTCATCATAGCCTAAGATCTATCACTGGAATAATGACAACCGAGATTAGAGTGAGGAGACCAAATGGGAGACTGGATGAGTTGCACCCATCTGAATCGCACGCCTGTACACAGCCCGTATAATGGTAGCCTTCGAACTTGAAATGACCGCAATGGCTGATCCTCACTATTTCTGAAAAGCATCCAATGAACGAGTATGAAAAGGACTAATAATACGCAAAGTGTTGAAAATATAGGTGAAGAAGATATTGACATTGACTTGCTTTGTGTTAAACGATGATAAGAACAGACTCTTAACGTTTGGGGTGGAACTCGTCACGTACCAGTGAGGTTCACACCTCACTAGAGATACAAATGCCAGGATTAAAATACAGCCAACTAGGTGGTATACGACCGGCATATCGCGTCAACAATTAAGTCGTCCCAGTCGTAAACTTTAGTAACCTTCATTAATTTCCCGCTGAGGGATCTCTTGAGTTTAATGTCGAGTAGGTCCAAGAAAAACGGTACAATCGTCATGTATCTACGTTGTTTACGGAATTTCAGTAAATCGAACTCCAAAAGGGGATTCAATCTTTAATAGACTAGCAATAAGAGAATAACGTTCGCTAACATCGCCTCATCACAGTAAACGACCACTTGCAAGTTCACTACCTTTACCTCTGGTGTAAAAGGAAGAGAATGAGGCTCTTCATGGGTAAATTTATCTAGTTTGTCTTGTAAACTACAATAACGTCTGAAGATGAATAGTAGATGTCAGCTCCCAACGGAAATTTGTCTTTGAGATGTGATATAAAGTAGAAACCTCCCAACGGTTTACCGCCTTATCGTGGCTAGAAGGTATTTCTGGGTGTCGAACTGCGACGTACAGCCGGTGATTCATCCCCTGGTAGGTTCTCCCAAGCTGAAAAGAAGTCCGGCGTTTCCATCAGGAAGCCAAGCTAAGAGTAAACCAATACCAGGATCAACCATCGTCATGGAATCAGACCAGTCGCATGGTGGTAAATCTCCCTCTGACAAGGGCTGCTTGTGGTGGTGAAGACCTGGGGCAGACTTTGGCCAGGCTGACCAAGGGACTCCAGGGAATCACAGTGGCTTAACCAGCAAATCTTCGAAAAATGGAGATTATGCTAGGGCCCGCACAAGCAGTGAGGACGGGCCATTCAAGCATTCAAGTATAAAGTAGAAAAAAACCGGTTCAAAGCATTATATTGCAAACTTTCACGCCTTATAGGGATATCGTGGCTTTTCTCAGATGAGCAGAGAATCGAAAGCAAGATATCGTTCAGACATTCGCACTATTTCGTTAGAATGATAGAGCATCGTTGAATATCCCAACGTATTTCTCACGAGAATATTGGTAGAGAATTGCGACAGTGTCAAACATAGAAGTTGCAGAATCCACCTCTTCAGATGCAGCAATTTTTTCATGTAGAGAAAATTCATGCGAATAGTGGTGGGTATGGCAATGTGATCCATCCTCATTCTTCAAACTGCCAATTCCAGATTCCAGATCCAGAATTAGAGATTCAATGCGAATTTGAAAAGACTTTGTGAAAGCTGGGTAACCTCAATCCTTTTAAAACGAAGTGTATTATTCGCCTACAGGACAAATTGTCTTTTTATCCAATTATTCTGTAAGGATATAACATCGGTCCTGATGTAAGGATATGTATCTTTGACAAGGATTAAAGCTGGACTTCCGGGAGATAATTCTCTAGAAAGGTGAAATGCAAAAGTAACCAGACATCTGGTAGATAATCTTGATGAGCTATATTACTTTAAACCAATGCACTGCATTTAAAATATAGCAGCACGTTGCAGTTAAAGACCCCTATAAATAATTCGAAAGGTCATTAGATTATTTGAAAAAGTCGAACTCGAATTGCAGAGGACCAGATTACGAATTCACCGCAAGACATGAATGCAGTGAGAATAAAAACTTTTATCACTGAGGTGTTGAAAAGGTTTCAGTTGACGGACCCGTATCAGCTGTTAGCGTTCCAGAATCGAGGGCACATGTCCGGAGTATCATCGTCTTTGAAGTATTGTCAGCTAAAATATAGTGATACAGATCAATCAATAGTAACAGGCACATAACAGTAATTCATATAAAGACTAACCTCGATGTCCAATGATTTTGATGCAGTGATCGGCTGGAAAAAGGCCCTGTCGTCCTTTCTTGAATGCCCAGCATGGGTGATGATAAGATGCGATTAATGCCGACTCTCGCTAAAGGACCAGAATTTTCTTTTCTTGAAATTTCTGATTTAAATGTGTCGAATTAAATGGAAGGATGATAATCGAGCATTGGCTGCGAAAATGTCCCCGATTAACAGAAATCACAAGAATGCCGATGTGAGCAAAGCTGGGAACTTCATCTGGGCTTCGAACCTGCGATTACACTAACCGAGGCTCACGTGCTCTTCACCACACCAACCGAGACTCCAGCTTTGCCGTTCTCTCAGCCATGACTCTACTCTGCCGGTGCTGCAAACAATCACCTTTCAACAGGAATAATCTAGTGAGCATAAGTCGGCACTGAACTCAGCTAAGCCGAAACTGAGCCTCCTATGAAGGGAAACGGTGGGTTCGAAGTCTATCTGGATCCTAAATTTTGCTCGTATCTCAGCAATCTTGTGGTTGTACTTAATATCTTGCCGTGCCATGAAGAAGGACTAAGCGGCAAATAAAGTATAAGCACATATATCAACGAATTTCCTAATTTCCTATCTTGAACTGCTTACAACATTTTCTATCTGAAGGGAGGCTATGATTTTCTGTAAATATTTCCTGCAGGTGACAGTTTTAGAAGCCATGTTAATTGTGCGTCATACTCTTCGGCCAAGTTTTCGGTAATCCGCCAGTTATGTGAGAAAAGGATTCAGTTCAAAGCATTCCCGATCGTCGTATTCCACTTCTCTTTTTATCCCCTTTCCATTCCATTAAAGTGACCACATCTATTTCGTGCTCATCAACTGCACAGGTTGATGAGCGGTAATTTATGGTAATGATCTTTTATTTCAAAACTTAGTGTAGGTAAATCAGGTAGTTAGATCACAAAACAATCGACATGATAGCTAAGAGATGATTGCGGGATGGAATGTCACAGATATTTTGCGAGTTTCATCAGTTTTTTATCCAACGATAAGGGTCCAATCGCTAATCGACGCATGTCGGCCTTCTTGCGATTCCGTTTTTTAACACTTAGAAGAGCCAAACATGAGGAGATTAATTCCCATGATCGACTTTCTATTAACCTCGGCATTGATCAAGTAATTCTTTATATTCTTGTTGAGCAAACGTGAGGTGTTATTTTGTTCCTTATTTACGCACAAGCTGACGTTTCGCCGGATTTCGCCTTCCTCAGAGCCTGGAGAGGTCAAGTTGATTGCAATCTACTCGGCCAAACACCTCCATAACCAAACAGAGAAAACGCTAAACCAAGATTTCAATCATGAGATGGAGCCATTCTGTGTTCTATGTGATTGAAATTTTGGTTTAGCATTTTTCTGTTTGGTTACGCAGGTGTTTGGCCATGTAGATTGCAGTCAACTTGACCTTTCCAGGCTCTGAGGAAAGCAAAATCCGCCGAAACGTCAGCTTGTGCGTAAATAATGAACAAAATAACACCTCGCGTTTGCTCAACAAGAATATAAAGGATGAAGAGATTACTTGTTAGTCGCATGGAATTGTGTAGATTGCCCCTGGATGACTGATGCAAGTCCATTTAATTTGCTGTCATTTCTTGGCGTCGGGGTGTCCGGTAGCAATTTGCCGACCACGGAGAGATGAAAGGCTTGGTGAGCCTTAGGCACGGAGATCGAACCCATGTTTATAGCAGACGCCTCAAAGCAATCACGCTACACGAGCCCTTTTCGAATGGATACTTGTAACAAAATCAAGTAGCTAACCTTTGGAGTGGTCTCGATAGTGCTATTAAAAGGATCCTCACAGGCTCTGTTGTTTCCATCAAATGAGCTACAGACAAAGCAACCGATGCTCAAAGCTCCTAGAAAAAAAAGAATGTTACCAGATGACGTTGACTTAACCATAATGTGCAGCGCACCTAATTTCCCAAAAGATCCATCTGTCACGCATTCAAAAGATGTGACTAGTGAATTTTGAAGTGGTTACAAAGCTCAATTAAAGATGGTACTTTTGCAAAATAATTATTTAGCCGAAATCAAAACATTTCCAGTCATTGTGACATTTCCTCGGTACTACGTTAGCACGTCAGCTAGAGTGATTAAGTCCAAGCAGCATAGTGAACTTCCTCTTCAAAGCTGATCGGGTACATTTTTGGTTCTTTCATTGTGGAGCAAATCAATCCCGGATAAAATAATACCACAGAGATCATAGATGAAAATCTGAAATAGTTGAAACAGGTCCACGACTACTGGAACAAAACTTTCCAGCAGAAGACGATCAGTGTGCTAGTTGGTCAGTGGATTAGGGAGTTGATTGGATTTGTCTTTTGTCCGCCAAATGTACGTAGAATGCTCGACTTTGTATGAATTCGCCACGCAGGACTTTTTACCGTAACTGCCGTGGACAACCTCGAGTTTGGATTATGACGGTTTATAGCAACAAACAACATACAATAACAATATATAATATGTAACGATATGTGGTTAACTGGATATATACGATCGAGATTGAAATGAGAACAAGTGATGCCACTGAAGGAAGCTAGGCGGACACTGGAGTTGGAGCACTGAATAATTGAGGGACTGGAAGATAAGCACTGGGGGTTGGAACCCAGGCACTTGTAGATTGGAAGACGGACAATGGTCGATTGGAGAACAGGCACTGCTCCTGATGACTAATGGTGCTCCTCATATTCTGTCTGTAATGGGTGGGGTTTCACAGAGGGGATCAGAAATAGTGCTCAAAGAGAGGTTGTGCACTTTTTCAGCTAGTATAATTTCTTGTACAAAGAGTTCGTGAAGTGCATATACAGGCTTACACAGAAAGTGCATCGCAGCTGCCCCGATTGCTTGAAAGCACATGCAGCCGGCGGCGGCTTATTCAGCGTCCGAATCAACGGACAAAGAAGAGCGGAGATACAAAGAAGTTGCGATATCGCTTTCCAGCGTAGTTGCGAGGCAAATGTTTGAAACGGTAGTTGAGAGACAAT
The DNA here is from genome assembly GCA_009735665.1 of Angiostrongylus cantonensis. NCBI lineage: Eukaryota > Metazoa > Nematoda > Chromadorea > Rhabditida > Metastrongylidae > Angiostrongylus > Angiostrongylus cantonensis. The sequence continues at coordinate 167,080 of MQTX01000293.1, read as the reverse complement.
TTACAAAACATGCAAGAATAGACGTACAACGACTATAAGTGAAACAATTACTGTAGAAGATATAAGGTAAGATAGAAATAGGAACTATTTAAGGAATAGTTACTGTGATCAGCTCTTCCCGGGTAATCTCTGCACAATTTGGCAATATGCTGATTTGCTGCACGTTATTTCCCCGCATGTGTGATTAGATGAATCGCGAGCGGCCTTTAAATCTCACAGTTACATTAGAACAATTCACTGTAAGCTCGAGCTAATGAAGCTATAGAACGTCACAAGCTTGCCACAATATCGAAACCACGATCTCCTCGAAAAAAAAAACTTTCACGTTAGCTAGCGGACCCAGAGCCGAGTCCAGTAACTAGGATTTGCAAATCTCTGGTCGGATAACCACTTTTGACCGTCGGCGGTGACAAACCTGAGTCACTTCTTGTTCCCAATGCATGACAGAAGCCGCGGTGTTTTTAGCCTTAACACTGTGGATTTTTCAGGCCAATGAAAAAAATTGACCATTATCCAAGCTTCAGATCTTTATCTGGAGTCAGTTTGGTCACTGTGTGATAAAAAGCTAGAAAGCTCTCTGCATTGATCAATCCCTGAGGGCTCCACAATGAATTCGACTTCATTAAACCCCGTTAGAGATCACTAAATGCATATCTGGCCTATACAATGACTCTCGGTGGACTACCGATGTATCGAGTTAGTGCCGGCTACCCGCGCAGACAGGTCTGCTACCAATTTGCGGACCCCGTAGTAATGCAAGACTTGTCATCAAGCCTACGGTACGGGAGATAGAACCCATGTATATTGTAGTGCGCTTCTTACCACTGCGCTCCCCTGCACCCGTATTGCTGCGATTGTGCGACATAGGTAAGGAATTGCTCGCTAATTGGTATACGATCGAAGATGAACCATATCTTGATAGAACACATCGAAATTCAATCCAATTAAGTTTCGTCCAGAATGGGGCTGCGCTTCAAGGTTGGTATCCTCATTAATAAAAAGAAAGTACATCAGGGAGGGTCCTATCAGAAACGAAGTAAAGGAACACTAAGCTTTGAATGTGGTATTGATTAAAAATCGTTCATATTCCTTATAAAGAGTGCTTATTGCCATAATCTTCGCAGACTTGTATCACCAAGCCATACCGTATACTGGCAAGGATTTGAAGAATAAGATCAAAACGAAAAATAACTTCACATATACATTGGATCCATGGGTCTCCCTCATATAAAGGACCTCGAGCCGGTTAGTCGCGAGGCTACGTGGCGCGTCCCCAGGTGGTGGATAGGGGGTTAATCCCGGACCAAAAGCGACCTTTGTTTCCTTGAGACGCAGGTGGATCCAGGGGATGGACTCCCTGATAAATGATAAGGTACGACGTCATCGGCCTGGCCGAGACGAGACGACGCTGCCCATTCAACGCTGTCTATGACACTGGAGAAGAACTGTTCCTCGGAACATACGACAGTAGAGGCGTAGGCGGTGTCGGCCTTTCGTCAACACGAGTTTGTCCATGAACATGGATTCATTCGAACAGCTTACAACCCGAATCGGACGTTTACGATTAAAACGATGTGGATCAACACCGGCTTTGACAATCTTCGTCGTTTACGAGCCAACATCAAACTATGACGAAGAAGAAGTCGAAGCGTTCTACATGGACTTGGACAGGTTCTACACAGAAGACCATAGATTTTTCAAGGTCATCATTGGAGATTTCAATGCCAAGATCGGACCAAGAAGATCGTCTGAGGAACGTCACATTGGGACCCACGGATTAGAATGGAACGAACAGGGTGAGCGGCTCTCTGAGTTTATCATGGCGATCAAAACCATCCATGGTAACTCGCAATTCCAGAAGCCTCACCGACGGACGTGGGAATATAGGCAACTATCGCCCAGTCTGCTTGCTGTCTGTCGTCTACAAAGTTTTCACCCGAGTCATCCTAAACAAGATTGACTTAACACTGGACGAAGGACAGCCATCTGAGCAAGCAGGGTTTCGAAAAGGATTTAGTACGATGGACCACATTCACACGATAACAAGGCTCATTGAAGTATCGTGAGAGTACAAAAGACCGCTCTGTCTCACTTTCATCGACTTACAGAAGGCCTTTGCTTCAGTTGAGATAGAAGCAGTCATGAAAGCCCTTGGTAGTCAAGGAGTCCGTACTCAGTACATAAAGATTCTTCGTGAGCTGTACAAAAGCTTCACAACCAAGATTTCACCATTCTACAACGATATTAACGTTGACGTCAAAAGAGGAGTTAGGCAAGGCGATACAATCTCGCCAAAATTATTTACAGCCGCCCTCCAGAACGTCATGCGAACATTGGAATGGGATAATATGGGAATGAAAATCGATGGTCGGCAGTTACCTCATTTTTGCTTTGCTAATGACATCGTCTTTATAACATCAAACATTGGCCAGGCGGAACGTATGCTTGATGACTTTGACAAAGCCTGTCGAAAGATTGGTCTTCGACTAAATCTCACAAAAACGATGTTCATGAAGGACGGATTGGTTTCTTATGCCTCATTCACGCTCAATGGAACGAATATCTCCGAATGCTCCAGTTATGCCAAACTTGGTCGGGAAATCAATATGATGAACGACTTAGCTCCAGAGCTGAGCAGAAGGAAACGAGCGGCTTGGGGAGCTTTCAAGAGCATCGAGGATGTAGTGAAGAGAACAAAGAACACCCGACTCCGTGCTCACGTTTTTGACTCAACGGTTCTTCCTGCCCTAACGTATGCGTCAGAAATTTGGTCGTTACGTAAGCAGGATGAAAGATCACTCAGCGTTATCGAACGCGTAGTCGAAAGGACGATGCTAGGAGTATACCGTTTCACACAAGTAAGGGATGGGATCCGAAGCTCCGACCTACGTCAACGATCGAAACTCAAAGATGTCGTTCTGTACGCCAAAGAGTCGAAGATAAGGTGGGCCGGACACGTAATGCGTATATGAATGATAACCGATGGACAACAGCTGTTAGTGACTGGATTCCTCGGGATGTTAAACGCACTGCAGAAAGATCACTGACCCGATGGTCAGAGTTTTTCACGAAAAGCCTAGAAAAAGGATATAATGCTCACGAGTCCCTAAAGCGAGCAGAACCCACTGGGCTACTTTTGCACGCGACAGGGAAAAATGGAGGATTTACTGACGCCCGCTTGAGTCAATCGACGATCAATGGGACTACAGATGATACAGGTGATACATTGGATGGAATGGCCCACGGATAATGGTGCGACAAATAAAGAGGGGAGATGACTATCTACACTATATGCCGCCTGTTCAATTCACTCTATACTCTCGAGCTGCAAAACGCAACGCAGTGCGATTATTGATTTCGAACCAAAATCAGCTTTGGTAAAAGTGAGAATCAAAGCAACAATGAGATCATCTATGGACCAAACCTGGAATAGCGACGAGTAGGAAGAGGGCGGAGTTGAGGCTTTCCGTGCTCAAACCGCGCGCCATGCACGTACAGCCTATCGTTACTCCCGCTCAGATGTCGACGCGCGTGCGGGACATGGAAGTCGGTGTCGCCACGAAGTGGAACGGGGTGTCGAAGCTGGCCGAGGTATCCCGTTGCTGAAGTCATTCGCAATCACAAAGACTAAGACGACACAGAAACAACGACACAAGCTTCGACACTAGGACATTGTCCGTTAAGTGAACCATAAATGAAACCGTGAATGAAAAACCTGTGAGAATGAGCTGACCGAAAGACAAAATTATTTGGACAAGTAATATGGTCTGTACCATTTTGAACGTCACATTTCTAACTCATACGACTCCGTTAATCAAAAATTTCAGAATATTAACTTTTTATTCGCTGCCTACTACAATTTTTTTAAGGCAGAGCACTATGCGAAATACAACCACAGTGGTGGTGAGAATTTGCAGAACTCCGGACCACAGGTGTCTACGGTGGGGAACGAACGTGCTTTTACCCTTTACGGAGGCTAACGCTTTCCCCACCACAATATACGGGTCCTTCGTTTGGCCTGTCTCTCAGCTAGTTTTATCGAAAAAAATCTCAGGATTGTTCGCATACTACTTCGTCGTTGTCAGAAAAAGGAAGTTAAACTATCAACAGCTCATTGTATTTTCGTGACTGATGCCATAACTGAAATTTCAAGAGGATGGGTCACATTAGCAACGGCGCTCTTTTCCTAATTCGTACCCAATAAAATCGAGAAATGATGAGTTTTGTTTGTAAATTTTTTTCCACTACAGCGCTTACCACCCCAATGCAAAGTAAGTTATCGATTCACTAAAAAGAATACTATAGGAAAGTGCTATGATGTACAGAACAAAAATGCTTATTATTGGGTGAGTGTAGCGTATGCGAGCCATATGTGAGTCATAGATTCGCCAAACAATGTGGATTGAGTAGCCTAGCTGCGAACAGGAGACAATGTGCCATCACAATGGAGATTTTCTATCAAATCCAAACAAGATTCAAGAACTCTGGTACGATGTGAAACCTCGAAGAGCTATCAAAAAATGCACTAGGTGACATGCAAGTTATTTTTGGAAGCAAAATTTGACAAAGGCATGAGTGCATTGATAGAAACTTAGGCAGCTCTAGCTCACTCATTTTTTTAATAGGCGATCATTCTGACAGAGATATTGAGCACGATACCGTCCGAACACAGTCATCCTTATAGTCTCTACCAGGCAAACCACGTCTTCCATCGCTCTGTTGTCACTTTGTTGGCAGCATAAATTGAGAAGGCTCTCCGAGTTCTAGAAAACTTAATTCGAGCTGGACATGTCTATCTGCCAAGCAGAATGGACTACATGACGTTATCATCGGTTAGAGAACACAGAGCCCATTTACGGCAAAAGCTAACGCAAACATCTAACGAATGTAACGTTACTAATATTTCACACTTTAGAAGATACACACAGAGAAATGGGGTAGCGCAGCGGTAGTGATGCTGAACACGGTGCTGGTTCGATCCCGCTCCGGGCTGAACAAGCTTTTCATTCTTCTGGGGTCGAGAAATTGGTACAGGTCTTGTTCGGAAAAAAGTTACTCTCTGCAATCCAAATGGGAAGGCTCCCGCCTGGCTACCTCAGGGAGAATCGACTTGAGTAGTACTCTACAAAGATGGAATGAAAATCCTGAAGCAACAGCCGAATCCACGCGTCAAAGTTGGAAGACGTTCGTGGATGGTGGATGTGAGGAAATTAGGAGACGAATCAATTGCGAGAAGTGCTGGAACCCACGTATTAGATGTGAAAGACGGGTCTCATAAAAAAAAATACGCAGATATATACACGAAATATTGTCCCAGTTCGACAGTCTGTATTGTTAATACTTATCCCAGTACAACTAAGGAAAGGAGTCATAAAAATATCGTGGCTTAAAGCCTCGTATATAACGACGATCACGATAGGAAACTATGAGAATTCTGCTGAGATATCACAATTTGCGAAGACGAAAGCATTCGGAAGAAATAGGGAAAGGACTGGCGTAGGGGGAACAGAATCACAATACGAATGCCTGCTATTTTGCAGCTGTTTCGTTCATCTCTTGTCTTCAATTTTTATCTCCCTATTAGTCTTCCATTACGTTTGCGGTGGTTTTTTAATAGATTTTAGTAGCGTCAACACATGCATGCGATGCGTTAATTAGAGATAAGAACGAAAAATCGTAGTCGAAGGGTATGAAAGCAAATGGAGTCGAAGAGCTTAAGCCTGTTAATGTTCTATGATCGACTATTTCGACGAGAAACGCAATATTTGAAATCGTAGCATAAAATGCCGTGAAGGAAATTAAATCTACATTGGAGGCTTCTAAAATGCGTTTTCCCAAAGTGCTTCCAAGGTTTGCTGATTAGAACTCGGAAGAATTTATCACGACTCCTCAAATTTCAATCGCTTTTATATATTCCCACGCATTATGATTCCGACACTACAGAAGTGGTCGATCGGTATCGAAGAACACTCGCGTTTCGATGAACGCCTGTTATATTCAGCAGGACTGGAGCAACAATACACTATGCCGTACGGTTCTACTGACTAAGTTAATGGAATACATTGCCCTACTTCTAAACGTAGCGGTATGTGGCGCAGTAGTCGGAGGAGTCCTACTACATACACGTGGAATCGATCCCGCGCCCATGGCCCACCAAGCGTTCCATTCCTTCGGTGTCAGAAAATTGGTACCAGAGTTGCCTGAGAGGATAGTAGAACTGGCTCGATACATCGGTAGTTCACCGCAAGTTTTTGTTAAGGCCAGATATGCATTCAATCACCTCCAAACGATGCTTAATGAAGTCGAATGCATGGGGCACCCTCAGGGATTGATCAACGCCGAGGGCTTTATTCATTTTTTTATTCCTTTAAACGTAGTAGGAAGTTAGACCCCATCCGACATTCCAAGTATCCCTTGTTTCTTTCAGCTCTTCATCTAATTTTCCACATGATTAGCGCTTCATAGCGACCGCATGTCCGATTTCAGATTAACACCTGACGTGGGCAACACTTTGCACAATACGTATTCGTAATACGTACGTACTTTGCACAATATTTATTCTTTCTTTGATGAGCTTACACGAGATTGATAATTATATTTATTATCGGCTAACGTTTCGACGTCTTCGTCTTCATCAGAGCCGATGATCCGAGTCGATGGTCCACGCTTTTCTTTCGTCTCGATGCGGCGTCTTCGCCTTCGTGTCGAGTCAGGTCTTGTTCAGCGGTCCATCTCCTCGAATGAGGCACACTCATTCAGTGATGCCCTTTTATACACGATGCTGATGGTGAATATAATGATAATGTCCGTTGATAGCAACTTGTTTTTCTTCCGGACATACATCATCGCGCACATCGAGCAGAAGTCGGTGTTATTATTAGCTTAGCTAGAACAAAGCGTAGTAATATTTCGAAACCGACTTTCCTTGAACCTCGGTGTTCTTAATCAACATGTACTCTGCACAATGTTTTTCTCCACGGTCTTTTCTTTTGTTCAGATTCTTCTCTCAGCTTTAGAATTTAGTCGAGGAAATTGAAGAAGAAAAGAACTCAGTATCAAGTCCAGAGATCCACATAATATCCATATCCATAAAAAGTCATCCACACACAGAATTTCCCATTCCAAGCAGTCTCGTCTTCGTTAACTTTCACTACAGTACCACGTTCATTTTCACTACTGTTAATCAGCAGGATGATCAGCGCAATTCGCACATGGCATGCTACACATCGATGTGAAGAAAATTGTTCAAGTAGGATTCATGAAGAATCAGTTGTTTGGCTTATATTTATACAACAAGCATGTAGGATAGTCGAATAAATGAATGCCCTGAACAACAGATTCTTTCTTTGGCTTTTATTGACAATGAAATAAGAACAACGTGATAAAATATAATTCGATCAAAGAAACTAGATGAACGTTGTCCAGATCCAGACTAGTAATCAGATTCCAGCATCTAAACATTATTTTCTCTAAAGTCATTTAAATCTGCTTGCTGTCTGTCGCCTGCAAACTTTTCACTCGAGTCATCCTAAACAGGATTAACAGAACACTGGACGAAGGGCAGCCATGAGAGCAAGCAGGGTTTCGAAAAGGATTTAGTACGATGGACCACATTCACACGATAACAAGGCTCATTGAAGTATCGTGAGAGTACAAAAGACCGCTCTGTCTCACTTTCATCGACTTACAGAAGGCCTTTGCTTCAGTTGAGATAGAAGCAGTCATGAAAGCCCTTGGTAGTCAAGGAGTCCCTACTCAGTACATAAAGATTTTTCGTGAGCTGTGCAAAAATTTCACAACCGAAATTTCACCATTCTACAACGATATTAACGTTAACGTCAAAAGATGAGTAGGGCAAGGCGATACAATCTCGCCAAAATTATTTACCGCCGTCCTCCAGAACGTCATGCGAACATTGGAATGGGATAATATGGGAGTGAAAATCGATGGTCGGCAGTTACCTCATCTTCGCTTTGCTGATGACATCGTCCTTATAACATCAAACATTGGCCAGGAGGAACGTATGCTTGATGACTTTGACAAAGCCTGTCGAAAGATTGGTCTTCGACTAAATCTCACAAAAACGATGTTCATGCAGGACGGATTGGTTTCGTATGCCCCATTCACGCTCAATGGAACGAATATCTCCGAATGCTCCAGTTATGTCAATCTTGGTCGGATCAATATGATGAACGACTTAGCTCCAGAGCTCAGCAGAAGGAAATGAGCGACTTGCGGAGCTTTCAAAAGCATAGAGGATGTAGTGAAGAGAACAAAGAACACCCGACTCCGTGCCCACCTTTTCGACTCAACGGTTCTTCCTGCCCTAACGTATGCGTCAGAAATTTGGTCGTTACGTAAGCAGGATGAAAGATCACTCAGCGTTATCGAACGCGCAGTCGAAAGGACGATGCTAGGAGTATACCGTTTCACACAAGTAAGGGATGGGATCCGAAGCTCCGACCTACGTCAACGATCGAAAATCAAAGATGTCGTTCTATACGCCAAAGAGTCGAAGATAAGGTGGGCCGGACACGTAATGCGTATGAATGATAACCGATGGACAACAGCTGTTAGTGAATGGATTCCTCGGGATGTCAAACGTACTGCAGGAAGACCACTGACCCGATGGTCAGAGTTCTTCACAGAAAGAAACTTTCTTCACAGAAACAGAAGAGCACAAAAGAAAGATATGATGCTCGTCGAATCCCAAGAGCGAGCAGAACCCACTGGGTTACCCTCGCATGCGACAGGGAAAAATGGAAGTTTACTAGCGCCAGCTCGAGTCACTGGATGTTCAACGGGACTACAGGTGATAAAGGCGAAAGTCATTTTAAATCACGGTTCTTCCTTGCATACCTTCAAAGACGAAGGGACCCGTGAGTTAGTCGTAGTATTTGGGTATCACTGCGAGTAACAGGATCAAAAACGATGGTGCAATTGTGTATGAAAATGATCTCAGCCCGGAAAGCGAGTGACGCCCAAATAACGCTGGACAAGAAAAAACCTAATGACAAAATTTGCCCAAAGATCTGGAGAAGTGAGTCTGGCGACAAAAAGTCCTAAAAATTTCCACAGCATGAACGATGAATCTAGAAATCGGTGTTGCGGATTTCTTTTGAAAACATGTCCTCATAGGAGAGATAACACATAAAAAAAAGCTTAAATGATAAGATATAAGAATCCTTACATGATATTTGGAATGGTGCTGAGGTTCACACATAATGTTCCATGAGAAATATACCAATGTATGAACCAAGACTATCTAAAGAGCACAGATTTGGTAATACCATCGTATACAAATGTGATAACACTATGCAAAACACGAATGAAAGGATTTATCAACGTTATGAAGAAATGCATGAGACAGGGAATAGTCTCTATATAAAATAACTGATGAAGAAACACAAGAGACAGATATTACTCTCTACATGGGGTAGCTACAGTATTTTAAATGTTAGGCTTTGGATCTTTATCGATATTCGTGTAAATAGTGAAGAACTGGCACACAGTCGTCAGAAACCTCAGATGTTGGCTCATACTAACATGTGAGATTTCCGATGAGGAATATGTTAGGATTCGGTCGATGAGGTAACGAACTACGAAACTGTTGTTACAGAACATACTAAAAGAGTTGAACTTTTTATGAAATAGTGAAACGTTATACAGGCATAGGATTTTACTTGTTGACGCCATCGTATTACGTGTAGTATCCTCAATTCGTTTCTTCAGTAACGTGCTGAATTTGTACGTGACTAAATATTTATATGACTATGTTTTACTACTCTACTACTTTGCTACCTGCGTAACTAAACATGTAATAATTAAAATTGGTTTAAAAAACCTTAATTATGGATAGAAATCCGTCATGAGAGCGACGAGCACACTCTTCCCTATCAGATGTCCTCTTGCTTCCAAATAGACTTATTTAGACAGCCATTTTCGCACATTCTCGTCCTTTCTTGCTAAGATATTAATGGATGAAGCTGTCCCATCATATGAAGAAACCATTGACGTTGACTGTAACTTGTTCTTAAGAATGTTGACTGGAGAGCATCCACAAGCCCTGGTTGGCTTATAGAAGCAATGTACCGAGCGAAAGGAGATGAACAAGCAAAAGTCAGGAATAGGGCAAAATTTGCAGCCAACCTCCACTTGTCTTAAAGACGGCAACTAATCATTAATTGGAAGTATTGATGGACTGGATTCCTCAGCAGCCAGACAGAAATGGAACTGAACAAAGGTGTTTTTTTCGAAACGAACTCCTTTACAATGCATCATCTTTATCGGATATTTGGTTTTGTAACGACTTCACTGAGAACCACAGTGGGATGGAATTCTGTTGTATCGAGTGTTCAGCGACTTCGAAGAAGATATTACTCAATCCATCTAAAAGCATCGTCTATAAAAGAATAAGAAGGATAAAGCTCTCGGCGTTGATCGAACCCTGAGGAATGCGTCATGAATTCTACTTCATCAAGCATCGTTTGGAGGTGATTGTATGCATATGTGGCCTTTACAATGACTCGCGATGGCCAACCGATGTAATGTATCCAGCCAGTGCTGATATTCGCCCAGACAAGTCTGGCACCAATTTGCTGACCCCGAAGGGATGGAAGGGTTGCTGAACGCGGGGATCGATTCCACGTGCGTGTTACAAGGCGCCTCCGACCACTGCGCTACATGCGCCCATCGTCTATAAGACTAAAGAAAATCAATTAGATGAATTCGGGGCCATCAAAAATTTTACTTAGTGAAATATTCGAATATTTAAAAGTCCAATGTGGACGCTATCAAGGGACTAAAGTGTTAATCATCAACAAATGAGTAAAAGTGACCACCCACTGAAACTGCTTCGTTAAAAATCTATTGACGCTATCTCATCCTTGATTAGCACATGTGAGGTTGTTATTACATATTATTTTTTCACAACAGCTGACGCCTCGCTAGATCTCGTCATCTTCAGAGTTTGGAAAGGTCAAGTTAACCGCAATCTAGTCAGCAAAATACCTCCATAACCCCTACAGAAAAACCACGATACCTGGTTTCCACATGGATTTAGGTATAAAATAGCTTCTTTTCATATTCAACGCCCTCTATAAGCCTCCCACTCCACTTCTACGTGAAGACAAACCGTGCAAAACTCACATGAAAGAATAGTGGGCCATTTTCACGTTAAAACATTAGTCTGAGGTTTCGTGTGAGATGTGTGATAATGACGCATTATTCCCTGAGGTTCAGTTATGGATTCTTGGAACTTACTCAGAATTCTTCCAGGGTTTTATGTTTTACGAAGTTATAGATTCCAGCAGGAGGATGGTGCCTTCCACTTCGAAATCTTTCCAATCACATCTCCGTGTCCTATGAGCGCCAAATGGATTATTTGATTTAACTTTACCGACTAGATAGATGGTTTTTCATGTGAATGCATAGCCGTCTACATATCTCACCAATATCTTCGTCTATACCGCTTTACGAGGCACTAGGTGTTCACAGACCTCCATGAAACCGGTTACGAACTAGCCGGAGGCTAATAATTATGGAAGTACGTGAAATCCTGGAAGCACTCTGGATAAATTCGAAGAATCCAGAAATAAAGAGCAAGACAGACTGCTTATTTATCACACGTGATCTCATACAATATGTCAGGTTGATATTTTACCGTCAAAGGGGTCACGTTTGCCACCTATGTGAACCTTGTACGGTTGGTCTTCATGTAGAATACTCAGGTCAGGATTCGTAGAGAGCGGTAGATGTGCCAAGAAGCTGTTTTATATCCAATGCGATTGAAAATTACGTATCGCGGTTTTACTGTTGAGGTTATGGAAGCGTTTGGCTGACCAATTTGCTGTTAACTAAACCTTTCGAGGCTCTAAAGAAAGTGAAATCAGTTCAAAGGTCAGTTGTTGTGAATAAATGATGTGTAATAACAACGTCATATGTGCTAATAAAAAAACAGAGTTGTTCATCAATGTGGAGTTAAATAAAAGGTCGATCTTGGGAAATACTACCACTGCTAATAACATTAATTCAGTCGCCTCACATTGCTTGTCATCTCATATTTATAATGTTAAAGTATCAGGAATAAAATGCCTTGAAAAAAATTTGCATCTTAGCGTGGATGTCTCAGTACCATTAGGGCCACGCAGCGCCGCTGCTGACCGAACCTAGGCGCGCTGGCCGACGGAGTTGCGGAAACCTCGGCTCATGGGATCTCAAGGACAAAACCGTTTCCAAACATTAAATCAAATACATTTAGTTAAGATCAATGACAGTATGTGTCACTGTAAACGGGGCACGTTTGCTGAAATTTTGACAGCTTACCAATTCTATTCTCTAAATTGCAGAACCAAAGAAAAAGCGATGAAATAGGAGTGAACAATTGAAAATGGCTGCTTGGTAATAGAAATGAGAACCATAATGGTATTTCAAGAATCTCATAAATCCTTACTAAATGAATAACGAGTGCATGAACCTATAGGAGGAATAAAAATGATGACGTAAGCAAGTCGAGATAAAAGAGGAAATGGAAGCACAGATGGAAATGTTGGGTTGTCCGGAAATTAATGTCTCTTCAAACTCTAGTGCCTTGATTTATACAAAGATTTACGCCTTTGCTTCCACATTAGGCAACATTTCAAAGTCATGCAAGACTTATATTTGTATGTTAATGATTTTGTCCTCATATTGCACTCAGCTTAGGTTACTGGAAGATATATGGGAAATAAAAACCATTTCGAGCATTTTTTACCCTGCCAGAACGCACTTTTGAAGCAAAGCTTCGAGAACGGCTCGATGCAGTTGGCTAGGAGCTCGATAAAGCACATGCGAAACAATGTCAATGTAAAAGGGCTTTTACGGAAATGAAAGCACAAATTTCGCGCGCGTCCTGCCAACTCATCCATTCTATTCGTTGTCTTGTAGTCGTCATCCGTACAGGTGGCCGGCTCGGTTCTGCGATCAGATGCATCTTGAGGATCCTCAGAATCCACTACCATTGGAATGCGAACCGCTGTGCGAGCGTAGTTTTGCAAGTCCAAGCCATGGGATAATGTTCCTAGGCAGCCATCACAGGAAGTGACCTGTCTTCATGAGCTGGAAATAAGTTTGCTGCTTTGTTACCTAGATTCCTCGTATATAGCGACTAGTCGACAGACGTAACAAGTCAAATATTCCATTATAAAGTCCTAAACTCTGATAGAATAGTTCTTTATATTAAATATAAAGAATTGTCCAATCAATGCCGAAGTTAATAGAAAGACGGTCGTGGGAGTTTCTGACAGAATAATTACAACAAAGAACTACTATTAGAAAACGAACTAGGTGAGCAACGGTGTCTGCGGTTGGCATTGATCATTAGAGCGGGAGTAATTCTATTCCGCAAAACGTTCACGTACACGTTCAACAACGAATATTTTAAAGTTGGAAGCATACAGATATAAAACTGAGGCCATACAGTGCTTCTATTGTACCACTTCTCCAAATCTAGTGCCACCTTTTCAACACATTGAAGGCTGTGCATGATTTAAGCGCTTGCTCTGCTTTTCAAGTCTGTTCAACCTCTGACGTTTTGTTCTGAGCAGAGGTTTATTTTTATCGTACTTATACGATTATACTACAAAACGTAGGTTTCGCAAAAGAAGCTAAGCCACGAAAGATGCCATGCGATAGAAATGCGAGACAACGAACTGACTGGATGAAGTGCTGAGATTCAGACAATATGTGGTTTCTGTTCATATAAATAGAGTGAAAATGGATAAATTATAGCAATGATGAGTTCTTGATCAATACGAAATGGAAAACAATTACAGGTCACACTTTACGCTCGTTTTGGAATGAATCAAAACTATGCAAACTTTCCGCAACGGCTAAACCTTGCTGTCATCTTTCTGACATCTCTATTATTAGAAATGCTCGCGAATGCACGTTTTCTAGCAAGGATTCATCAATTTTTATAGAAGGGCATCCATTAATACATTCGTAATCACGCCTAATTCCTCGTGGCGCGTGGGACAACGCCTAATTTGTCACCACACTCGCTATGACACCTATGAAGGTCACGTCGGTCACACTGCCCGTAATTTGGAACCCCGTCCCTCCATTGTGATATTCGTCCCTATAATTAAGTCTCCGTCCGTGTTGCAAAGGAATTTCTGCCCTTGTCTTGTTCTAAAGTGAGGTAACAACAAGTTCCTTGTCAAAAATTATGTTTCACACAAAGCACGATGACGCTTGTTTGATGAGTGGCGACAATTTTTCGATTAATAATAGGCTTAAACTGTTGGGACGCTATCAGGTTATGCTTGAGTGTTAGATTTTGTGAATTCGTTGTGTTCACACCTCACGGGTTTGGGAAAGAGAGCATGGACTGGTAAGACAGACTTATCAAAGCTGGTTGCACTGACTTCAACAAGACCAATTTTTATGAATACATTAGAAGAACAACGAATTTGTTGCTGGTAAGAATATTCTTTTTCATGTCAAATGTGCTGAATATTTAGTTTCACAAATAGATGAATCCGATTTGGTCAGATAAAGTGAATTCCAAAAGCACTTCCAAAGACGTTAACAGTGGTAAACAAAGTGGGTTACATTGTCGTATTTCTGTGGTACGTTTGCACCATAAAACTAAGTCGACAACAGTGATTTCTAAGACGAACTAGCGGTACTCCATATTCGCTCATTTCATGCGCTAGTGTGTTTCATAATAGGGACAGCAAGTTAGCAAAGGATGGAACAATCAACAGTTGTGCAAATTGATGAGATCTGCTGAGGACTTCGTTATTACTGTTAACTGACTTACTTGAACACTTGGATACCTGGATGGCCCGTCATCATTGGTTGTGCGGGCCTCAGCATAATCTCTATTTTTTGGAGTTTCGCTGGCGTAGCCATTGCGGTGCTCTGGAGTCCCGAGCTCAGCCAGGCTAAAGTCTGTCCCAGGTCGTTGTCACCACACGCAGCCGCCTTTGTATGGAGATTTGCCACCATGAGATTAGTTTGATAGCAGGACGGTGGTGGATCTCGATATTGGTTTACTCTTATGTGGGCTTCCTCATGGAAACGTCGGACTCCTTCTCAGCTTAAGAGACCGTGCCAGGAGGATGAATCCCTCGCTGTAAATCGCAGCCCGACCCACAGGAACCCCTCCCAGCCACGATGAGGCGATAAACTTTGGGAGGGTTATTTGACTTATGAAAGAATATCTTAGATTCACTTATGCGCCATATACTATATTTCAGATATTATGTTTATGTGCATATAATGAATGCATGTACTGCTGTAGAACCAAGACGAAGTTGAAGAAACTTCAATAGGTCCACAAGTTCAACGTCAAGTAGGGAATAACTTAAGTCATTTTTCTTGGAAATAATGCGTTGGAAAACCAACAAGTTTAGTTACTACGAAGAGGATTTGGTCTAAGTACCCAGGATCGACTTTCTATTAGCCTCGGCATTGAATTATGAATTCGTCGTTTTCTCTCTTAGCAATCGCGAAGTTGTTAAACAGCATACGTTTACTTCCACACAATAACACACATACAACACAATCGTAGCTGACGTTTCGGCAAAATCTCCTTCTTCAGAGCCTGGAAGAGTACACTAATACGCAACTTACTAGGTCAAACACCTCAACAGCACAAACAGAAAGATGAAAATCTGAGCGATAATTACAATATCTACGGCTTCTCGAAAAAACCCACCGCTTTTTTCTCGCCCCTTACCTTCGCATCAATCGTTGATTGGGGGTGCTGCAGTCGTCAGCCATATGCGACTCTGAACGGCTGTTCTTCCTCGGTGGAAGACAGATGAATGGTCCAACCCATCAACCTAATCTTCCGGTTCCTCCAAAATCGAACGAGGATTCAGATTTGGTTGTATGAGGATGTGACTCATCGCATTGAGGGCTACATCGTTGGCTTCGATGAATACATGAATGTTGTTCTGGATGAGGCTGAAGAGCTTAATATGAGGACGCAAAGCCGTAACAAGCTTGGTCGCATCCTTCTCAGGGGGGACAACATCACAATGATCCATGCCGTTACTGTCTAGGTTTTTTTCCAACAGTTTGTCTCCTAACGATATAACATAGATATAACGAGCAACAATTTCCTTTATTATGATTTAGATATATACGAAGTTGCCTTTCGCAGTTTAGGTACAGACGCATTTTCTTCCGCTTAGTATCCTATACAATGACCGCTTGGAGGGTCTGCTGCGAGGCTAGCGAAAAAATCCCTGTGACTTCGAGATATGTGGCTGTTCACCTTTATTTTCTGGAAGTGTATTACTTGTAGCTATATCCTCAGTGAGTCATGTCCTTCAATAGACCCTAAAAGTGTGTAAACGTTGCGATGGCTACTATAAGCTGTTATTAGCAACTCAGGATTCTAAATGCGCTGGAATACAAGGCAAGCGTGTCGACGCTGGCCAATGCAACAAATACTTGTGTATAACTTTTTTGTAATAATATCCAATTTTCCACCAGGAGGCATAGATAAGAGTAAACCAATACCAGAATCAACACCGTCCTGGTATCAAACTAGTCGCATGGTGGCCAATCTCCCTCTGATCCACAAGCGCGACCACTGCCTGTGATAGTGAGAACCTGGGACAGACTTTGGCTTGACTCCAGGGAACCACAATGGCTACGCCAGCGAATCTCCTAAAAAATGAAGATTGTGCTGGGGCTCGCACAACCAGTGATATCGGGGCCATCCAGATATCCAAGAATGCAATTATCCAAGTAATAATGACCAAGCTAAGTGAAAGTATGAGTGCTATGATTGTTAGTATGTAAAATGGTGTTGAATGTGATTTGTGCAAGCAGTATTGATCCTACTTTCCATGTAAAACGTGTAAACTGAAGAGTTTCTGGGTTTTATTGATTGTGAATCATATGCACACATATATAAACATATAGCAAAATAAAATAAAGATAGAACCTCAACGGTGCTGAGATATTTGCAAAACTTCGGACCACAGGTGTCTGCGGTGGGGAACCAACGTGCTATTGTCCTTTCCGAAGAATAACGCGTTCACCACCACGCCATGCGGGTCCTTCGTTTCACCTGTCTCTCAACCAGATCGATCGATCTCTGCCATCGGCAATATCACCCATCAGCGGGATTGATCTGGGGAGCCCACATCGGTAATGAACCCAGTGAAGCTCATCTACTGCGATCCGGAGTTTTGCAAATATCTTAGCACCGTTGAGGTTATATTTCGCAGTATACCCTGCCATTAAAAAGAGGAGGCAGTAAATAAAACGGTTAGGATTAAAATAAAGATAGCAACAAACAAATTTATAGAGTAAGTGAACGAATAGATGTGATTAAATTGTTAAGTCTAAACAAATGTACATGTAACAAGTGCTACTTGTATAAGCTTAAGCCAGATTAACGATTGTAAAGACGGTTACGTCTAGGAGATTGATGGTGTGCAGGTTTTACATGCGTGCAACAAGTACTTATTGTAAAAATCATGTGAAATAGACCTATGTCTATTTCGATACGTTTACAACATCAACCGAAGGTTGTAAGAATAAGAGTTCGACTAAGCTATAGAATGTGGGAAACGTATAAATGAACTCGTGGCCTTCCAATGGCTCACTTGTTCTGGTGACGTCCGGTACAAAGCCGCACTCCGTAATTTACCCATATTAGCCCTCATAATGAGTTACGATCTTTTCATAGCAAAAAGATATCCCTCGGTGTTAACTTTAGTGGTGAAGTACACCAAAGCCGTTCTTGTTCTCTTGCAGAAAGCGGCAGGAGTCCCTACGAGCAAACTCTCTTTAAAAGCAATAATTCCTTGCCTACGAAATTAACTTATCCAAGAAAAGATTCTTCGTAAACCCTGAAGTGAGAAATTATTAAAAGAAGGCCTATCTTTAGACGACAAGCGGTACAACATTTGCACTGAATAAGCGATAAGGTCACTGGAAGAAATGTAGGAAAGAACTTCTGTGCACCAAATAAACTATTACAAAGAAAATGAACTCTACAGAAGCTAAGCTTACCATGGTGTCCCATTATCAGTAGCCACCACAGAGGTCACGTAGTCCCGAAAAGTGATAATTTTGACGGCGTAGACACGTTCCTTGCATATATTACCCCAGAAGCTCATTAAAGTAGTGCCTGCAATACTGCGCATGGTCACATCATTTCTGTGTTTCCACCGCGGTAGGACAGTATCCCGCTAACAAATGTGGCCAGTCTCTAGAATATTCAGCGCCATCAAAGAATGATGGATGGATGAGATAGCCTTAAGCAGACGTTCGCATAATCCATCATCGTTTATCAACAGTCTGTCACGACATATAGTATTCTTTTTGAAACCATTGGAGGCTGTGCTCTCTCGATAAATGTCCAGTTTCGGTTTTTGTTATGAACTTAGATATGTGTAATTGAATCGGATTGTTAAAAAGCTAGGTTCTTGCAAGAGCCCTGACTGTTGCTTTTGTTTTGGCCAACAGATTGGTAGTTTCTACTATTCATCCTAACACTTAGGCCATACCGAAAAAAGCATTTAGCCATGGCGTATTCAGTACACAAAGGTCTTTCATAAGCTAGATAATAGCACATTCAAAACCAAAATATCAGCATTCTACAGAGACATCAACACATTCGAGACAACGCTTCATTTCATGGAGACTGCACAAAGAGTACAAGACTTCTCTATAACTGAAACGCAAAAATACTGGGTTATTTATAACAAACGCTAAGTTTAGACAGTAAGAGGACCTGGGGACTTGAAACATCACGAAGCTTGAAAATAAGCTTTCATTCGTCGTTTTCTCTCTCAGCAATCGCGAGGTTGTTAAACAGCACACGTTTTCTTCTATACACACATACAACACAAACGTAGCTTCCGGGCTCTGAAGAAGGCGATTTTGCCGAAACGTTATGCCGAGGTTAATAAAAAGTTGATCCTAAGCTTTCCTTCAACTGCCTAGAGCTATATGTGCTACTGCCTAATATATTTTACCGCAGTACACCATCCACACACAGTACTGTTTAAATTTAGAAGAATTTTTAAAATTACACTGAGTGCGATTCAGTAATTCTTATCTTTACCCATTCCACGACCTACAGTAATAATTGGAAGTGAAAAGAAAAAGAGTGAGTTACTTCGTTTAAAAAACTTCCGATAGTTTTTGACAAGTAGACTTACGAAGTTGCTTAAAAGACCGGGCGGATACACTTATGGAAAAGAGCTTTCCCTATTGTTCTAAAGAAAAGTTAGAACTTTTCTAGAGGGCACGTCTTATTTCAAGTTTAAATATGAGCAAAATCTTCAAAAAAAAATCTCGCCTAGTGTCGCAATAGAATAAGAAAATTTAAATCTTGTTGGCGAAGACTTCTACATTTTGATAGCTCTCATTTAAATGGGTAGGTTTTCATAAGATGTAAGATTAGGGCGCTAATTGAGCTAATGAGCAGGAACTTTAGAGGAATATGAACGGTTGGGAAGCTCGCATGTATTGACGAA
Source organism: Angiostrongylus cantonensis (assembly GCA_009735665.1). Classification (NCBI taxonomy): domain Eukaryota; kingdom Metazoa; phylum Nematoda; class Chromadorea; order Rhabditida; family Metastrongylidae; genus Angiostrongylus; species Angiostrongylus cantonensis. Next base: position 147,587 of record MQTX01000293.1, on the reverse strand, counting down.
TCGCTCAAGTCATTTAGAGGTGAAGTCCACTTCGGCTGACATATTTGAAAGAAGGCACAAGTACGAATTCAAATTATTTGATCTGATCTCAACTTGAATAACTGGAAATATAGAACACTTCGTTGCTGTGCAGTTCATTTGCGCCTTGTCAGATGAAAGATGGCATCCCTAAACCGATAGTTGGTACACGAGACTTCCCTTACCCGTGGACTTACTGCGGAGGACTCTTATCGGCCTAAGGAGGCTTAGTAAATTATCAACGGAAGTTGAACAGAGAATAGCTGATAGCCCGACATTCGCAGAGTGATATGACGGTGAAGAAGTAGAAGGAAAAGAATTCAGAATTCACGACGCAACAACTCCACTCAACTTATCAGAATTACAGGTGATTCAGTGGTATCACCAGGGGAGGCATTTCGCAAGCATAAGCGACCAGATGGCGGCCAAGTGTCCATTTGCTGGAAGAGCTACCAAGTGACTCGTCAATTTTGCATTTTGAAGCGACGTGTCGGTGATTAAATGCAATTTGGCCTTACAATCCCCGGAGGGATGGAATGCTTGGTGGGCCATGGACGCAGGCATCGATTCCACGTGTGTGTTGCAGGGCGCCTCCGACCACTGCACCACTTGCGCCCATGGATAGCGAATGTTAGAACGGAAGGTGGATGCAAAGCAGAAAGGTAATAACATTTAACAGCCGTTTCGAAAGGTAAAGCTGTTCTGTAACACAATGAGCGCTGCATACTCTGTGAACAAACACTCTGGAGAAGTAATTCTTTTTACTTCTGTTTCGCAAACACGAGGTGTTATTTTATTTCTTTATTTACGTACAGGCTGACGTTTCGGCGGATTTCGCTTTCCTCAGAGCCTGGAAAGGTCACGTTGACGGCAATCTACATGGCCAAACACCTCCATAACCAAACAGAGAAAATGCTAAACCAAAATTTCAATCACATTAAACACTGATTCTTTGCACACTTGGCTCTTTCTATGAATCTTCCACTGAATATGTCACGAGGAGTCCAACCGCGCAGAGTTCACATGGAATCGTAATGTGCCCATCTCATCAGAATAACAGGCTTATATACTGCCCAATATCAAGCGTTATAATGAGACATTCCTTCCTGCGGTTTCGAGTTTTGCGCGCTTGTGTTCTCGATATGTCTCTGCGTTCTCTGAGTACCTATTGGGGTATTTGGTTTACATTTGCCAACTAGGAGATCTTGTATACGAACGAAGTCGTTGAATGTGTCGGTCGGTCGGCAAACGCAAACCAAATACTCCACTAGACACGCATCGGACGCAGGCTGGCAAAATATCGGTTTTGGACAATGTGTCGATATGACGCAAAAAAGTGCCGTGAAAAGCCTTGTCAGGCTTAAAAAAAGTAAAGTATACTCAGCTGAAAACACCTTCATAAGGTATCATGCAGCTCGTCGAGAATGCGATAGCGTCCACTAAGAGAAAGGGATAAGAATGGAAGAACACCTAGATGGCAAACGAAAAGCAAGACAAGGCACGCCACTAGGGACGCATAGGATACAAAGGCATAACGGAGACGATTTTGATATAAAAGTCGCTATCCTGGCACGGGATACTAAAACACCAATGCGCAAACTCCTCGAGGCTTTTTGGATAAACGTCAAAAATCCTACAATGAATAGCAGGGAGGAATGTCCCGAGATCACGCGTGATCTCGCCCCTTACCTTCGCATCGATCGTTGACGGGGAGTGCTGCAGTTGTCAGCCATATGCGACTCTGAATGGCTGTTCTTCCTCGGTGGAAGACAGGTGAAAAAAGCGGTAGGTTTTTTCGAGAAGCTGTAGATCTTGTAATTATCGATCAGATTTTCATCATTCTGTTTGTGCTGTTGAAGTGTTTGACCTAGTAAGTTGCGTATTGGTGTTCCCTTCCAGGCTCTGAAGAAGGCGATTCTGCCGAAACGTCAGCTACGGTTGTGTTGTATGTGTGTTATTGTATGGAAGTAAACGTATGCTGTTTAACAACCTCGCGATTGCTAAGAGAGAAAACGACGAATTCATAATTCAATGCCGAGTTTAATAGGAAGTCGATCCTGGGTACTATTATAAGAGAATGGGGATACCATTTCACGAAAGTTATTTAAAGCAACGATGACGTTTGTGGGAAAAGAGGAATTGGATAACATGAGAATGAGAATCTCTAATAAAGAGAGAAAACAACGAATTTATAATCCATTGCCGAGTTTAACAGAAAGCCGATCCCGAAAACTGTTACAGGTTCGATAACTATTTGGCGGAAATCTTCCGAAAGCCAAGATCAAAATTACTTCTCGTGCAGTCAACAGTAATAGTAAAAGCTTTATAATAAAAACGAATACAGTAAGAACAAGGGATCGCGTAGTACGGTGGATAGATTTCCCTTGGGTTACACGCGAGGTCGTTGGTTAGAACCTGCGTCCTAGGCTCACCAAACCTTCCATGCCTCCGAGGTCTGCAAATTTGGTACATATTTGTCTGGGAAGAAAGCAGCACTGAACTGATGTAACGTTGGACCACCACATGTCATTCTATAGGTTAACTATGTATTCAGTCACCGTTACGATAGTACGAATAGAGTTGAATGCATTGTGCATCCCTCAGGGATTGGTCAACGGTGAGGATTCCACCTCTGATTCTTCTATGACGAATACGATCAACCATTTAATAAATATCATCTCCAAAATCCTGAAGTTCTCCCCTAAGTTCCCTTACATCGAATTTCATGTGAGCGTACCATTTCGAGAAATAATGTCACCGTCATAAGTTGGCGGAGAAAATCAAAAAACCGAATGATGGTCAAGGAATTTAATGTGGTGGTTCTAAATAACTATTCACTGGATTCATGTACATGCTTTAGAAGTACGAATGACTGTTTCTTCAAAGGAAAAGTTGCATGCGAAGAAGCTCCACGATTCGCGAGTTCAGAATTCAGGAAAAAAAAACGGATAAAAGAACCCGAGTTAAAAAAGCTCAGAGTTCAAAATCGTTGTCATCCCTCCGGAAATTGTTTGACTGGAAGGGAAATATGTACCACACACAGTTCGTAATAAGAGATCAAAAACGAAAGACATAGTAGTCTTTTCTAAAGAAAAAACACCCCAGAAAGAAAGGATATTGTCGTTGAAAACGAAATCACCAAAAGCACCACATTATAGAAAAAGATGGACCACATTCCAAGAAATGAAATGGTACAGTGGCTCTCTAATGGAGGACCTCTAACGGAAGAAGAGAAAGTGGTATTGGAGGAATATTGGAAGAATATTTCATACACATAAAATGTTAAAAAAGTGAATAAAGCAGTACTTAGACACTATCAACAATAAAGCAAGAAGTTAGAGGAAGGGTTCCGTTCAACTGAGAAGGAAGCAAAACAGATTGTTCACCAATTCCGGAAACTACAAGGCCAGTATAACTGAATATAATTATTCCATTTCAATGTTAACCTTTTATTTTCTGTGTTATAATTTTACACGGTAGAGTATGATGTGATCTACAATCACGAAGATGCTGAGATATTCGCAAAACCTGGACCCCGAGATCAAACCACAATTTCCTTTTGCGGGGCTCGCGCACTACACACTGCGCCACCAAGATCCTTGTGTTTCTCTCAGCTAGTTTTCTACCCAACTTATTTTATTCTATTTCAGTTTTTCCCAGCGTTGAGGCCAAAGCCCACACATTAGACCTAGTAAAAAATGAATAAAAATGGTGGAAAGAACCTTACAAGGGTGCAAGAATGCCTTCAAGGAGATCCATGCCCAAGATGAGTGAACGTGTTCTCCACTAAAAGCAACAACTTTTTGCATTAGAAGATGGACATAACTTCAGGAATAGAAAGATCGATATCGAAAAACGTCACTAGATCATCTTTATTGAAACAATTTATAAACTGTGCTGGTGAATATGTATGCATAACACGCTATTACAAAACCGCTCAAATATCTCAAATCGCATATTTTTTATCGCTAAACGGACGATCACTCGGCCCAACCGATCATCAACGTTCGAATCCTCGATTAGTGCAAGCAAAACTGAAATGACAACATGGCTAGACAAAAACTACTGCCAGTGATGGATGAAGTGTTGACGAACAGGTCACAAATTCCGAGGCTCTGAAGCTAACGCTCTTTTATGTCGCAAGAAAAATGTACGAACACAAGGTGTTATTTTTATTCTTTATTCACGAATAAGCTGACGTTTCGACGGATTTCGCCTACCTCAGAGCCTGGATAGGTCATGCCGATATCAATCTATTCGGCCAAACACCTCCACAACCAAACACAGGAAATGCTAAACCAGCGTTTGGTTTTCCAAGTAAAATCTATTGAATTGAACACAGTTCGTACAGGGGATGGAACTACTGAATAAACAAGAATAGCAGAACAAATTTACTGGTCCAATTTCTAAAAGAAAACATTAAAGGAGATGAGCCTTAACGGGTTGGAAAATTTCTAAAACGACTTATTCCCAATATTCGACGACTTGGCCGGTTCCTCTGTTCTCAGGCAAACTCCACTCGTAAGCCCATGAAAATTCGCGGGGTAGCAATTTCAGTCGTCGAAGATTTTCTCCCAATGAGAATTGATGCCTAAGCGACTGTGCGGAAAAACTACGTTTTTGCCAGAAAATATCATCTTAATCGGAACATCTACGAAGCAACTCAAAAGTAGCTCACTGAAACAGCTGACGCTATCCATCATGGCATCGACAGCCGCCCTGCTTGCGGTTTGGCTTTTAGTTTTTCGAGTTGCACCTCCTAACACTTGGTATTTCCTCTGTTCGAGTGCTGTTGCAATAGGTGAATTACTATGAAGTAGACAAATGAAGAAATGGAAACATATTCGGCGTTTTTCGAAGGAAACGAAGTCCACTAGACAAACATAAGTCGATGTAGTTTATCCTAATTCTACTCTATTTTCTTTATTCTCTTCATCTAAAAACGAAAATTTCTGGGAAGCACAAAAAAAAGTAAAATTAAGGACCAGCGCTGCGCTAGACGAGGGTTATTTAATTTTTAACTGAATTATACAAGACCGGGGGCGGATTTTGGCCAGACTGACCATAGGCTTCCAGTAACTACAATGGCCAAACGAGTAAAATTCCGAAAAAATGGAAACTGTGCTGAGGTTCCGTACAAACAGTGAAGATGGGCCATCCAAGTGTCTACGTATACATATCTAGGACCTAAGCCTTTAAACAGCGCAGATAAAAATAGTGAAAGAAAGTGAAATATGAAATGAAGGCAGTCAGGCAAATGGTCTGAGGTGAAGTTTAATTCAGTTAAAGCCTATATTTAAGTTATTGGGTTCTACGAGGAAGGAAATCCGGGCCCAGAGAGAGCTGCTCAGCTCCAATATGAGCTTACCCGTATCCATGAGAGAGCCCACCTAGATACCCGTTGCTACACTAGTAAAAAAACAAAAACTTTACTTATCGAATATCGACAGTGAGGTGATGTGATGTGATGGGTGATGTGAAATCAAATGTCGAAAAAATTTCGTCAAACGTTAATTGACGCCTGGAATAGTATCAAGAGCTAGGAAAAACTTGTTGGTTAGCTCGAACAATGTGACGCTGTTATGAATTGATTGTAAGAAGTAAGAAGCAAGGGAGGAGTATGGCCGAGTGCTGGAGGCCACGTCGGCCGATCAATACGTGGGACGAAAGCTCGACGGGATAAGCAGCCGCCGAGTTGAGCACCGCATTCATCTTCCGTTCACCAAAGATTTTCTGCAGAACTTGATTTGAATAGTAGTCCAGACCTTTTTCGTGAGGTAAAGGAAAAACGAGTTAGCGATGAACAAAAAGCTTTGACCACACTTAAAATGTGAGTGCACTACTGTTTGTTAAGAGTCAACTTCAAGATCCGAGAAATCCAGGAAGACGTTCGCCGTCTAGCGGGTTTTATCCTTAGAAGAAAAAGATGGAGAGAGGAAGAATCTAAAAAAACAATGAAAAAGACATTGGCTACTTTGAAATAGTTCAGGAGCAAATGAAGCCATCATGTAGACTCACCAGAAAGATGAAGTGACAGGGTTCTTAGCTTGGTTTTTAAGCACTCTTTAGATTTTTGCAAATTTCCTGGCTGTGGATGTTCAGTAAAGTAGGAAAATGTCTGGATAGAACTCTAAAGATGAAAACACTAACTGCCGCATTGATAGCACTTCTTCAAATACTATTCAGTTATTTGAATACTTGGACTGCCTGTCTTCACGAATGGTGCGGAGCCCAGCATGCTTTCTACTCGTTTCTTCGCCTCGCAATCGTCGTTCTTGGTGGTGGTTTGTTTCGAGCAAGGAACGATCGGGTACGATCTCCACATCGTGATCTGTAAAACATCGAGAGTGCCAGCACAGCTAATTGATTTTTATTACAAACACGTCCGTCAATAGTTTAGGAAGTGGCCCCAAGGTAGGCTTGAGTATTCGTTGAATTCACTGCACAGTTCTTTTCTTCCATTATCCGTCGTCTGTTCTTCTAATTTCACGGCCAGCCCATTTATATTTCGTTAGCGACGTATGTTATCCTGGGTCTCGCTGATAAGACAGATTTAAGAGATCGGTGATACGTATTCTATTGTGTGTATCAGTTATGTTTTAGAAGATATCGTCCAAGCGCTCTGTGAGTGGTTCACAGAATTCTCGATGTGGTTAAGGTATAGGTGGGCGCAGTTTGTCTGTTTGGCTAGGCATATTTTCTATCTAGCATCGTTCCGTGTAGCAACATGTACGGTGAACCGACATTTTGGCCACATTAAAGCTGTGTATAAATTGCTTGAACGACGCTTTCTAAGACGTTACTTCTACATACCTTGAGGTCTATCATCGCAGTTTCGAAAAATAGTTGGCTTTCGAAATCCAGTGGAAAATACTTGCAGGCATATAAACTAAAGCATACGCTGATCAGATGAGAATACTCAACTACTGGTGTGGGCAGATGCACTTGTGGTTGACATCAACAGACTGTATTGAAGCTGGATAACTGTGGAACTCCACCTAAGGAGCAGTTCTCCTTCACAAGCGATAGTAGTAAAGTAAACGAAACAATGAAAAATTGTGTCTATCAGCATGATTCGTTGAGATAGGTGGAAATAGGTCAGATTTCCTATCAAATCAAAAGATAAGTAATGATTGCTTCGGCGCACAAGTGTGGTCTAGGTGACTGAATCCATATTTGGGCTTCACGGTGGCTTACTGCATTTCGCTTCTAAGGGCTTGATGCCTCCAAAATAGTTCCGAAATACCACGAGTTTGATATCTTGATCAGGTACACTAGCTAAGAACAAACCTATGAGATAAGAGTTGTAAAAAAAAGGGCTTCATAAAGTTCAGTTCTGTTTATGACCCATAAACTCAGCGAGTCAGGAACGCAACAGCGATGAATTGAGGTTTTACTGATGCCCTCTCAATTTATTCAATGGCTGATTACAGGTGATGCAAGTGGGACACCATGCTCGCTCGTTCAGTGAACGGTGTGTTGAGCGGCGCGTATATATATATATAGTGTGTATGTGTGTATGTGTGTATGTGTGTATGTGTGTATGTGTGTATGTGTGTATGTGTGTGTGTATGTGTGTATGTGTATGTGTGTATGTGTGTATGTGTGTATGTGTGTATGTGTGTATGTGTGTGTATGTGTGTATGTGTGTATGTGTGTATGTGTGTGTGTATGTGTGTGTCTTGTATATATATATATATATACATATATATATATCCATACATGCCAAAAGTTTTGTGGCGTGGATTCGAATGAGAAGACATGTCTGAATGTTTCATTCAATTTGTATCACATGAAACTATGTTCGTTCGTATTTTGTTGCCCTCTTCTGCTTACCGTTGTTGAGGCAACGAATCAGTTGACTGCAAATTCGAGTTGTCAGCTGTATTCAAGAAAAAATCAACAGAAAGTTCATATAAATCAAAATTTCCCCGTCGTCTCAGTACAAATATGACAACAAACCCAGGTCGGCACCTGGTAATCAGATTGAAATTGTACCGTAAGAGAAGTCGTTACAATAATTGATCTGGTAACTAGCCACGGACTCCAGATTATTTCTCTTTGGTCAGAAACGGTTTCCAGCCATTACCAATATTTTGGACGTGGGAACATTGACTTTTTAACAATTTTACGTTCCATTTAACTGCCGCGGAATCTAATGTAGGTTACGAAGTGTGTTAAATGTAAACTTTAGTACCAAAGCTGTGAAAATAGTGAGATTTAAGGCAACAAGTAATGATGCGTTCATCCAAATACCTTGGATTTTGTTGGTGATCTCTGAATTACGAAGTGGAAGTGTCGAGCACCCTATAAAATGAACAACTGAAATGCTTAAATACTTGGCAGTTCCTACAGCCTAGCGTAATTCTTGAATAATAGAACTATTTTCAACAGACATCAGTAAAGCTAAAAGGACAAAGCTATCGGCGTTGATCAATCCCTGAGGGATGCGCCATGCATTCGACTTCATTGAGCATCCTTTGGAGGTGATTGGATGCATATCTGGCCTTCACAATGATTAGCGGTGGCCTACCGATGTATCGAGCCAGTGCTGTTGTTCTCAAAATCCGCATAAAGCGAGAACGCACCCACACACGCATGCATGAATACGCCTAGCAAATGCAGAAAGTATGTGCCAAATCGGCGCAGCAGAAACAGGGAGTCCATCCCCTGGATCCACCTGCGTCTCAAGGAAACAAAGGTCGCTTTTGGTCCGGGATTAACCCCCTATCCGCCACCTGGGGACGCGCCACGTAGCCTCGCGACTAACCGGCTCGAGATCCCTCATGTGAGGGAGATCCGTGGCAGTCTATTCATAGTTACGAAAAAAAACATTGTGATAAAATAAATAGCGCATACAATCATGGTAAATAGTGGCTCCGTTGAAATAGAACTATATCGTTATGAATGAGTGAAATTGAACTTAACCGAAATTCTTGAATCCTATTAAATTGTACTTAGATATACCCGACACCCACAATGTACTGACGAGCCTGAGGCAGGACATTTCCGGCTGTGAATTCCACTCGACGAAGTTCTTTCTCAGCCCTTAAAAGATGGTTGATGGCATTTAATGAGCATTTCTCAAGTTCAGTAGTTCCGTAAAACGGACGTCCGATTTGTGGTGGAGCGCTGAAAGAAGCTAAAATCAACAAAAAGGTCATCACTTATGCGAGCAATGTACATTGAATTGCAGTTCGGGATCTATATATCAACATATTTCATTAAATATGATCATTCGCAATGTAATCTTGCGTGGAGCGAAGTCCTGTTAGACTGAGCGAAAGAATTAACTGGATGGCCAGCGACCTTCTGAATTAGTAGAGCTTAAGACATAGCCAAGCATGCCCCAAGACTCGGCAACATATTCACCTTATTTTTGCAGAAGTTGCATTAAACACAGCTGATTCAGCTCAACTTCGTAAACAAGGTCGAGACCTAATTTTCTTCTCAGAATCTAGTCGGATCATGCGTATTCAACGAAATCTACAGGCCAGGTATTGTGGAACAATGCGTAGGTGAGTTTTGAAAATTCAGTACAAATTTTCGGCTATAATCGACTCAGCAACTTATTTTCAAACGTGGAATGTCCGAGAATTTCGTGGAAACGAAAGTAGTGATATCAAATTAAACGATTGTCTATCTCATATTCCTCACTAGTTCTGGTGATAATCGCAGTTGTGAACACACTTAGTTACTTGATACTTATATGGCCCATCCTAACTGGTTGTGCGGGCCCCAGCACAATCTCCATTTTCAGGAGATTTGCTGGTTAAACCATTATGATTCCTTGGAATCGCGAGGTCAGCCTGACAAAAGGTCTGCCCAGCTCTTCACCACCAAAGGCAATTTCAGCCTTTGTGGGTTAGAGGGAAATTTGCCGCCTTGCGACTTTGATACCAGGACGGTGGTGGATCTTGGTATTGGTTTATTCTTAGCTAGGCTTCCTGATGGAAACGCCGCACTCCTTCCCAGATAGGGAGACCCTGCCAGGGGATGAATCCTCCGCCGTACCTTGCAGCCCGATACCTAGGAACACCTTTCAGTCGCGATGATGCGGTGAACCGTTGAGAGGACAGATGAAACTGCGAACTTATGTGACCAAGTAGATTGTGTTGCTTTTGTTTCATTACAAGAAGATAAACAAGTAACTTAGTTAATTCTACTCAACTTGCCATAGCATTCTGTATTATGGAAGACGCAGAAAGACCCACTCTATTACTGAAAAATGGCAGCCGTAGTTCTTTCAGATTGCCACTACGAGCCTATGTACACAAAGAAACGACAGTGCGACGTTTTGAACACTTGCTCATTTCCCTTTTTATAAACTAAACATTGAAGCAATGGTATGATACATACCATAAAGATAATTAAACGATATTTCGACTGTTGATGATCTAACGGCACCAGTGCAGTACAATGAAATGAGGCGCCACCCAGAATGAAGCAGCCGCCCAGGGAAGACAAATCTTCTATCTTTCCGAGGTTAAGTTCACCGGTAGCGAATTTGTTTAAAAAAAGATAAACCACTGATGTATGTATGTTGGCACACCAGAGTTATTAGGGCTGGAAAATTCCGATACACAAAGGATTTCCGAGAGGCGACCTTCACATCGAATGACCTAGAAGGTCAGCCATCTATTCTCTAAAATGTTGAAGAAATACCGTCTACCACGACTAGCTTTTCTAAGCTGGAAGCACTAAACTATAAAATCATCTGGAAGCACTAAACTAGCAAAATATTCTCCTTATTTATACGATTTGTCTTTCACATCTACTAGGCAAATCCCATCGCTTCCCATATTTGATTCGTTTCCTCGTATCCATCGTCCATGAAGGTCTTCCTAATTTTTACGTTCGGCATTGACTGCTGCTTGAGGATTTTCCTTTATCATGAATTTCGTTGAATGCTGGTCGAATCGGTCCTTCATAGAGTCGTGAGATAACCGAGTTAGAGCGTTCCGACTCGGGATAACAAAGAGTGAATTCTTCCCAGGCAGGATCGGTGCAAATTTTCCGACCGCGGAGAGATGAGAGCATTGGTGAACCTAGAGCGGAATTGAACCAACAAAATATTCTCTTTCTTTTACCTGACTCTTCTACATAGTTCAATATTTTAAAAAAGTCCAAACTGCCTCCCACACTAGAAGTTTTCGCCAGTGTGAGAAGATAACTAGAAGGATAAACATCACTTCTTCACCATTGAAATGCATGTTCATTATCGAACTGTTTCATCTGAACGAAGAACGACTACACACCAATCAGGAAAAACAACTTTTGCTATAGAACGTTCATCTATTAGCAGCAATAATAGATAGAGATTTCTCTACTGTAAAGTTCTACACCATTATTGGACAGCCTCTGCTTGATCAAAGTAATTTAACTACCTCATGTTTATAAGTGGTTACAAAGATGTTTTGGCCGTATTTCCGAACACTGCCACTCTTCACACCAAAAACAACTTGAGAAGTCAATTCACTGTTTTTAGTTCCAAAAAGGAGATGGGTCCGAAATTCAGAAAGGACAAAGGACAAAGCTCTCGGCGTTGATCAATCCCTGAGGGATGCGCCATGCATTCGACTTCATCGTTGGAGGTGATTTAATGCATACCTGGCCTTTACAATGACTCGCGATGGCCTGCCGATGTATCTAGCCAGTGCTGATATCCTCCCAGACAAGTCTGATACCAATATGCCGACCCCGGAGGGATGGAAGGCTGGTGGGCCATGGGCGCAGAGATCGATTCCACGTTCGTGTCGCAGTGGCGCCTCCAACCACTGCGCCACACGTGCCCTTCCTATACTCAAACTGCGGTAAAAGCTGATAGAAGCACTGCGTCAATAAAACATATTGCTCCACAATACTCAGATTAAAAATACGGAAATCCCTGTGTAAATGCACTTGGATACTTGGAGGGGCGGTCCTCACTAGTGGTTCGACCTCCGCCTAATCTCCATTTTTTAGGGACATGCTGGTTTAGCCACGGTGTTTTTCTGGAACCCCTAGGTCAGCCTGGCCAAAGTCTGCCCCAGGTCGTCAGCACCACAAGCTATCGCAGTCCTTGTGGATCAGAAGGAGATTTATCACCATGTGACTAGTTTGATACCAAGACGGTGGTGGATCCTGGTATTGGTTTACTCTTTGCTAGGCTTCCTGGTGGAAGCGCACGCCGGACTCCTTCTCAGGATGAGAGCCCCTGACGGGGGATAAATCCCGCCGCTGCACATCGCAGTCCAACAAGCGGCAACAGCCACGATGAGGCGGTAAGCCGTTGGGAGGTTGTGTAAATGTAAAACTTGTAATATTCGATCATGCATAAATGTGTGAATATGCACTGCATACGTCGAAGTGATGACGTATTCCTAACCTGAGTCGTTAGTGAAAGTAAAACCACCTTTGATGTCGCCTTCTGGACGGTCGCTCGATCTCGTCATCCGAATTGTTCCGTTCGAAGTTTCTTTTTTTCGATGTGGGCGTAGAAATGAGACATTGGCACATGCACTTGAACTTCGCCGACGCGTCACCTGCCTTTCCACCACATTTGACAATAGATCCTCGATTTTTGTGCGCATCACAACTTTCGCGTCCACACGTTTTTTGGGACCTTCTATGAGACGGTCCTTTATCTTGCAGACCTTGTGGTCGGCTAGGCTGGTCATCGATTTCATGGGAAGTGCTCTCAGGTTGCCTAAAACAGTGACTGAAATCAGTCAGATTATCTAAAGATCTGCTATTCAAATCACTTGGTCTATCCATGCATGGATTACTAATTACAGTGATACCGATAGAATAAATCCATATAGGAATCAAAAGCACTTACGATGCAACAGAAGCCAGATATTTGTCCCAGGCTTTGGCAGCACGCTCTTTATTGTACTAAAAATGAATTGAAATTTCTAACAATGTGATTATGAAATTGAACACCATAGACAGCCATACCTCCTAACGGTCTACCGCCTCATTGTGGCTGGGAGGGGTTCTTGGGTGTCGGACTGCAATGTACAGAGGGAGGGTGAGAGGGTAGGCAGGGTCTCCCAAGCTGGGAAGGAGTCCGACGTTTCCATTAGGATGCTCGATCGTCGACTACCGTCCTGGTATCAAAGGCGTATGGTGGCAAATCGCCCTCTGATCCACAAGGGCTGCCACTGCCTGTGGTGGTGAAAACCTGGGGAAGACTTTGGCCAGGCTGACCTCGAGATTCCAGGGAACCACAATGGCTTAACCAGCAAATTTCCGAAAAACGGTGATTCTGCTGAGGCCCGCACAACCAGTGAAGACGAGCCATTCAAGTGGTCGAGTAAGTAAAAGAGCCATACAATAGTAACAAATATCTCTGACACATACATCTATGTTGCTTTTATATAATGCGTATCCACGGGAAAACTCCCACCTATAATTGCAGAACAGCGTGTATCGAAATCTACTCAAAACACTGATACATAAGTTGTACAGATCTCTTCATGAAGTCCACATTAACATGGCATAGCTGTGGCAGAAAAGAGAAAAGAGAATACGTGAACTTGTAACCGTTGCTGGTCAACCTTGTAGTTAGAAAGCGTGCAGTCCTAGCCCCATGTTTAGCATTTGTTTCACCTGATACTCCTCATCCTCTTGCTTGATTCGTGCGGCAGCCGAGGCGATGTTCCAATAAGGTAGTGGCGTACAGGCGTCCAGTCCTAGCCCCATGTTTAGCATTTGTGTCACCTGATACTCCTCATCCTCTTGCTTGATTCGTGCGGCAGCCGAGGCGATGTTCCAATAAGGTAGTGACGTACAGTCTTCTTGTTGTTGGCGTTCTTTATCGGTAACGATACATGACCTTTCAGTTAACTGCAAAATATGTTTCAGATATGAGAGATTTCTTTTCCGACAATGATATGATACGCAAAATTCTGGTCTACGATTACTATGTATATCTCCAACGGTTTTATGCATTATCTTGGCTGCGTGGTATTACACGGCTGATGAACTACGATGTTGGGCGGAATTGATCTCTGAGCAAGCTCTCCCAAGCTGGGAACGAGTTCGACATTGTCGCCAGGAAGTTTAATTGAGAATGAACCAATATTATAACTAATCACCGTCATGAAGGAAATCTTGTCGCAAGGGAGGAAATCTTTCCCTACCACTTCCGGATCGAGGCAGTATAGTACCCGTTGTGTGCTTATAGCAGCAAGCCTATACCAATATGGTCTGCGAAAATTGGATGGAAACATAAGCATACTTATTGTAATGTAAAAGTACATTGTTAAAATTCATTTATAACGTGGTTTTAGAGCCTCTTGATAGGACCGAAGAAGCAAATCTCTCAAAATAGAGCCTGACTGGCACAACATAACAGTGGGCGAAGTTAATAATACCTTGAATCAATTGCTATTATAACTTTAATGTTGTGACGGCTTGTGAAACTTGTGACATAGTTGCGGCAACCTCTTTGGCATGCTTCCATAGAGAAAAAATCTAAGGGATGAAATCGCTCACCAACGGCTTGAGGGATCTTTGCTCTTGCACAAACCGCTCAAATTTTTCGGATTTATCCTAAATAGAATAAATACCAAATGTTTTAGATTTTGCTATCGAAGTAAAAATTTCATTGTAACTTCAATGCTGAAGGCGTTCAGAAATTTTACGCTTTGCATTCGTAAAAAGGATTTCCAAGCGAAAAATTTATAAACGCCATTATAGAAACAACTGAGTGACAATCATTGCCGCCTTACACAGATGTCGGCATCACTTTCGCTGATGGTTCTGAACTTCTGCAACCTTTGTGCTCGTAAACGTTCTCTGGTTAATCAGCTAGTTTCCACAACATATTTCCCATTTATCCCTAGCTCAATAGTGGTTAACATCCTGGATCTCCCAAGTTCTCTGTACAGTAACCACAATGTTGCTGAGATATTTGCAAAACTCCGGACCACTGGTGTCTGCAGTCGGGACGCCACATAGTATTACCCTTTCCGAGGACTAACGCGTTGACCACTACACCATGCGAGTCTTTTGTTTCGCCTATCTCTCAACCGTGTTATTGACCTATTGGCACTGTCAGCAATCACCCTCTCTGTATGGTGTCTCATACGTAAGAAAAAGTGAAAAAAGTCATGTTCACACTGAACCAACCGTGAAAATCAATTAATTTTTAGCAAATGTCGGAGCGTATACGGTCATACAGATTATCGTCTACACATGAGTGAGACCACGATGTAACTGTGGTCGGGCAATTTTCAGCAATAATAATTATTGCAACACGAAAAGCTTACATTTGGATAAACGTTTACGATCATTATGCCCTTGTCGTCTCTGTTGGTTCTATGTCGAGTGCCGAACGTCGTCTGGTAGACGTCATCACCACCACTTCTATTGAAGGAGGTTGGAATTTTGCGATCTAAATTGTAGTTTCGATTCCACATTCTGTCGTCGAGAATTTCTCGATGTCGTTTTAAGATCGTTATTAGAGAATCACATGGGAACCAACTTTACTCCTTCCCATATAAGACTGCTGAAAGAGTATCTCCAAATATGTGTGTTGGTATAAACGACATCGCAAAGGATTGCATTTGAGGAGCAAAATTCAAAGCGTCAGTAAGAACTACTTTTAGAAAAATGAAAATCTAGAGCGCCCTGCTCTATTCTTATATGGGAATAGATGAAAACCTTTTTTGTACCTATACATAGCTGATCGGTCGGAAGTGCTCTTGCACACGGTTGTCACGACTCGTTACTACGTTTACTTTTCCGCCCTCTAGTTTGATCAGCTTGTTAAAGAAGCGTGAAGTAACAAAGGATCTACACTCTGGTTTGCAGACGATAATCCTCTTATTTTCTCTCTATATCCCTCTCTATCTTCCTTTTTTATTCTTCATGAAGGCTATTGAATATTTGGTGGGTTATTCCTCTTGAAATTAGGACAGCTGTATTGCAGCACATCCAAGCATTCAGGTCAACCTTTCACCAGGCTTTGTAAATCAGAAGGAATTGTCTCCAGAGAATCTCTTTTCCAATCTTCTGATATTTTGTTAGGCCTTTGCAGGGTTAAACCATGGACTCTGAGTGTATTACAGGTAATCCTTAACAACTACCCTTCCTACGCCCTGTATGTGGATTGCAGGTATATCTATAGTTGTACTGGTCAGAGCAGAGGCGGTTACGAGAATTCACTGATCAATGGGAAATTTACTGCCTTGTGATTTCGTTTCCTTAGAGACGACAGCAATTCCTGCAATTAGTTGGACCACTAGACGTCAAATAACATCCGTAACCTCGACTAATGAATTAACGCTAAAAAAGAATTCCATTGGATTTTATTGGAGGACATAAGTTAAGTCAATGAATGGACCTTCATGGTAAGAAGAGCGATGTGTTTTTGGGCAAACCTCCTCCGTTCGACGGTACATGATCTCGGTGGTTGTTGTTTCTGTCATGCACGAATTCTATAACGACCTACGATTATATAAACTATGAAACAGCACCATAAGAACTCCTGTTTCTTCTACGAAAACGTATCCAGCTTCGAATCGACTTCTAACTCGCAGAGATGTCGACAAGCTATCAATCATACTATTTAAATAAGTTTTACGTCAAGAACTTATACAAGATCTAAGCTAAAATCGTCCACTTTCCCACCGATTGTTACAAATTACTTGACTTTGGAAAGCATTTCGCCTGCACCACACACGGTGCCGTTAATCATCGAGTAACTTTAGCTGGTACAAATAAACTTTATGTGCGCCGCACTCGCACCATATTATCCGCGGGAAGCTCGCATTACTCCACCGCAGGCTTCTCAAATTGGAAAATCTCACTGAGAGTAAACCCACGAAGTACCTCGGTCTTTGGATGAGCAATCGTAGACCAAAAAGCTCAAAAACAACGTTAGACCGCTAGAAATGGCACCGAACCAACTTAGAAAAAACACAACGCCAAGCCCCTGATGAACATTCGCTTCTTGGAAACCATTAACCTCGCAATTTTAGAAACTGCTTATTTCGAATGTTGCCCAAATTACAAACACTGGTCCATATATGAAAACTTGTCTCTACGTGGTTACACCTAGTAAAATCAGGAGTGTTCCACCGTCATCCACGTGCAAGCCGGTTTGATACACGGACCCACCTCGCTCAGTGACGTCCGCCTGCTAGCGAGACATGTATTAGCTACATTCATCAGAGACCAGTCGTGAGGTATAGTAACTAACAAATGACCATCTCTAATCTCTGTATCCGACTATTCACCGCCTGCTGTTGATATCCATTAAAAAACATCTATTCTTATTTATACTATATTATATGGCTCTGAAGTTCTAGTAGTGCAAAGTTTCAGTTGTACATAACTGAGACATTTCATTGTAGCTTCCAGAAACTCATATTTAATTCAATGTATTGCTTTCATTGGACATCTTGAAGCGTTACACTAACCACCATTCTAAATTCCCTATCTTAAAACTATCGAAACAGCAGCAAACGAAGCACGGCGAGTACCTCAATAAGGAAGACGAGGAAGAGGACTCAGATAAGAAGTAACTATGAATCTGAGGGAAATTTGTTGTTTATTCCTCTCACACAATACCCATATAAACAGTTGTTGAGAACAAGGACTATTCAAGCTACTCAAAATGCAAAACTGGACAGAATTCAACACCTAAGAGGACAGTTAAAGCTGAAATTTAGAACAATTATATTAGGTCGGATCACAAGTATTTGCCAATTTTTGCCCACAAATCTGTCCACGGAAAAACCGGTTCGTACCACGCCGAAGTTTTTTATATGGAGCAGGCTTATGATGAATCTTTAACAGTGGTAAAATCTCACTTGTGCAACAAATACCTCATCGAATCAAAAGTGGAACACCAACAAATTCCACCCTTGACATTACAAACATCTGCTACATATCAGCGTGCAGTTGAGCACTGAGATGACCAATACACAATACCATTGACCGCAAGATCAAAGCATGGAAAACTGAGATCTCTTGTCAGACACTCACATCCTGATAGAATAAAACCGGTCTTTGCGAGGCGACATCTGAAAATCGCTACTGTTTCATAAACTTCAAGAGAACTCTAACAAATCATTGCTAGATATGAAAGCTGGGTTCTATATCAGAACACGGTGCCCAACGGCTTTTGACAACCCACTAAAAAAAATGTAAACCCAGAAATAATTCATATGTTCTCAAGATGATGCCACCCTTCTAATGGAACCCTCTCGGCATGATCACCCAAGAGTTGCCATGGTCAAACTAGTTAGCCAACTCCTACCTCTATCACACGAAGTTCGGACGCTAGCCAGTGCCATAAAGGAGAAATAGTCGGAATAACTTTTTTTCTTTCGGTTTTTACGTGGCTACATCAAACGCCATGCAGTATCGCACAAATCGAACAGCCTCTAGAATATTATCTGTTCTAGTCTATGAAACACCATTTGTGTTACAAGAAACGCGGAGAATACAACCTCATAAACGCTCTCGCCAATTTCTTAGCTAGCTAACTTCCTTCCCGGGTACCGACAGTGACGTGAATATGTAGTTAACTAATGTTGTGTTCAAAATAAAATAAAAATAAAAGAGGAAATACAATCAAAATAGGAAAGGCAACATGATCGTGAACAGTAATGAAATTTTAGGTATTTGGCTGAGTAAATTACGGCCAACTTGACCTTTCCAGGCTCTGGCGAAGGGGAAACCGGCCAAAACGTCGGGCTTACCGGAATAAAGAGTAAAATAAAAAGAGCTGTTTGCTTAACAAGAACATAAAGAATGATTTCATCAATGGTGAGATTAACAGAAAGTCGGTCGTGAACTTCTTGAGATCACAAAGAAATGCTCATGAACTACATACAGATTAAACGTCACTGATCTCAATTTCAGCTTCATGAGCTGCCTGTGAAAGAACATTGGCTAAAGTAGGTTCTTGATCATTTTCTGGTCCCAGTTTCCTGTGCTCCGGAGATGAGAACGACGTTGTTGACGGCAACGAGATTGGCTCCAGTGATGCCTTAAAAATAACATGAATATTTCCACTAAACATTGGACTAATATTTGTTCATTTTTCACTAATCCTATTTCAAAGCAACAGAAGAAATCTCGAGTTTATTGATTTTTTTTTTCTGGCTAATTTGTAACAACCTTCCAAAGCTTCACCGTCTCGTCGCGATTAAGAGATGTTCTCTTCCTGTTCATCTGAATGCAATACACGTCGGTGGGATGATTCTCCCAGGAGGATTTTCCAAGTCGAGAAGGAGTTCAACTTTCTCATCCATAGGCCCATCTAAGAGGAAACATATGCTAGGAATCACCGCCGTTTTGGTATTATAATAGTTACAAGGTGACAAATTTCTCTCTGATCTTTAAGAACCGTCCTCTGCCAGTGGTGGAGACAACCTGAGGAAGGCTTCCACCAGGTTGACCTTGAGACTCCAGTGAACCACAAAGGCTCAACCAGGAATACTCCAGCCTCAATACCATGCATACTAGGCGAGCCCATTTACGTCGAGAAGTGAGACAACTCAATCAAATTTGGAAAACCAGATCATCCGAAACGGTTATAACGAGGGTAATTACAACACGCCATGGAAAGTAATTCTTGCTCTGCACTTATAACAGCAGAACAATCTGTTCAGGTATCGACCTTCACGTTCTTTTTGAGCCCACTGGTCACATCAACTTCGATGTGATGGTCCTATAAGAGAAGAAAGGCAGGGAGCCCGACATATGTCAGTTAGATGACGGGACCCCTGTGACTCACGCATAAATTCTTTCACACCAATACGGCCAATCTTCGTCTCCAACTTCAGCGTCAAAAGAAAGCCAGTATAATCAGCTGCTACTAACCAACTTGTACACCCGATGAGAGGAAACTGAAGGCCTTCTAAAGCAAGTTGCAGGAAGTTATCTACAATGAAACCCTTCTACGAAAATCGCTGCTGGAGCCTGCAACGCCAGATCAGGAATGGCCAATAAAAATGAATACACGACAGGAAAATTCCGCTTTGGAGACCAAAATGAGAATGGAAACCGAATAGCAGAAAAACTGTCATGGGAGCTTCCTAACGTTATGACTACTATGGAGATCGATCATATTCTCACGAACAGAAAATGATGCCTCTTTGACACCGCGGTGGTATCTGGATTCTGCACTGGACCCGATCACTACTTTCTCCGGTGCAACGATTCGACTCAGGTATAAGCTGAAAAAGAACTTGTCATTGTCCTAGTAAAACAAAACGAATCGTCTATGACGAGGACATACTTATTAAAATCTTTTCCTCATATGAATGAAATATAAAGGAAGAGCCGTCCGAAGACTACGGACTGCTTGTCGAAGGATTTAAAACTTGTGCTAAACTCGTCTTAGTTCTTCAAAGAAGAAATCCAGACCGCATCTCCATTACCACTCAATTACTCGAGAGAAGCTCGACACTATTACAATACACTTTACACTGATGATAATAAATATCAGCTGTAGAAGATCTTTGAAGGAGGATTCACATCGGTATAGGCACAGAAAATAATTGGAAACAACTCAAAAGTGATCTGCCCTGAAGAGTTGCCATCGTGATCTGTGCGACTACAATGTTCGCCTACCAATTCTGATGAATGAAGACTGTTATCACTACATCGTAACCATAATAAGGAATTGATAACAGAAAAATTCTACACCAATTTCTTCGAACTTACAACCGCCGGTTGGGAACCTAAAATCACCGCTAGAAAAAAAAACCACCTGGAATTCCTCCCCTGAGATTCGAGTTGCGATAGAAAACACGAAAAAAGGTAAAACTTCAGGTCCCGATAACACCATCAACAACTTTGTTAGAGTTGGAATCCACAGTTTACAAGTAACTCTCGCAGCCTATGTGACTAACCTTCAAAAGGAAAAAATTCCAGCACAGTGGAGTATGTTGAATCGCGAATGTCCAAGAAATCCTGCTTAAGAATGGTAACTGAAAGGATATTCGTGTCGCCTAATAAGTTTGCTCAGTGTACTCTATAAGCTCTTTACGAAGAATATCTTGTGACAAATCTCAAGTACATTGTATTATGGGCAACCAGTTGAGCAAGCATGATTTCGAAAGGGATTTTGCTGCCTGGATCACGCCTATATCGCGTAAATTTTAGTAGAAATTTGTCGGTAATATCATCTTCCCATAGAGCTGACTTTTGTCGGCTAGGGAAAATATTTGACGCAATTTAAACGAATCTAATCTTATCAGCGCTCGTCAAGCAAGCACTGGACTCGTCGTACTATATAAAAACTCTATTTGTTATTGGAATATAGCAAGAAAATATAACTTTTCAATCAACTCCTTATCATTCCCATAGGAAAAACGGTTAGACAATGTGATAAAATGTCGCCAAAGCTGTTTACTGCCACATTGCAGTGGACAATGAAGTCACTTGATTGGGATAAGAAAACCATACGTACTGATAGAAAATTCCTATAAAACCTTCGTTTTGCTGCTGATAATGTCATCTGTTTGAAGACAACCAGTGATACAGAAAGGATGCTCGGTTAACTTAACGGATCGAGGAAAAAGATTAACTGCGCATAAATAGAACGAAGACCCAGTTCATGAAGAGCCTATGGTGCGAAGGCGAACAAATTGAACTGGATGGCACTCCGAATGCAAAGACCATTTATTATGTGTACCTTGGACGTTCATTGAACATGGATAACAACATGAAAAAGGATTTAGACAGGAGAAGGACAGCAGCATGGGCCGCACTCGGGTCTCTCCATCGAAGAAGCCACCGATCAACTAAAGGACCTGAGAATCCGCGCTCATTTTTTCAGTTCAAGTGCCTTTCCAACAACGTTTTTAGTAGTAGAGACGCCGGCTGATATTACAACATGTTAAGAACGCTGGATACCCACACAGCGCATGAACGATGTCTTCTAAAATTTAACCGACAGTCACGTTTAGCCGGAACGCGCAACATAAATCTGTGAAGTCCATCTCATCTTCGGGATTCAAGAGAATATACATCGATAGCGAAGTACAGATGGGCAGGTCATTTTATGAGAAGAGCTGATAATAGATGAATGAAAAGAACACTGTAATGAATTGCAAGAGAATGCACGCATCCTTTAGGATGACCATCTAAGCTATAAGCGGATGGGTTCGTGCCCAACGTCAACCATCTGCATTTGCAGATGGAAACGATTTCAGGGATATAGATTGTCCTAGCCTAGGTTACTATGTTCGAAAGAGACCACCACCATACACGGCACTAACGAGAAAGAGAAACGAATGGAAACTGTGTTGGAGTGGCACAATCAGTGAACACGACCCATTCGGAATGAAACATAGAAAATTCAGTCGCCTGGACCTTTTTGAAGAATAGCAAAGTTTTTCACCATCACATACTGAAAATTATCTTATGTAACTGTTGCGAATAACACAGAACTACCTTCTAAAGTGGCTCAAAATTTAGCTAAAACTCTGTATCCATCAAGTAGACGCACTTCATCTATGACTTATGTGCCATATTCGAACTTTTGAGATTGATGACGAACAATTTATGTTACAATTTTACACTATAACTTCCTTAAAACCGTGCTCACTACTGGATATACTAGGGTCTCCAAGAAACCACAGTTTATAACAAAACTTTAATAAAAAGAAAAAACCACATCAGTGCGGTCGCTAATCGCAGCTTGGTCATGCTGCACTCCACTCAGATCAAGTCGTTCGATGCCATAAATCAGTCGATCATGATCAGCGCGAGTGTAGTTATTTCTTACGTCGGAGAAATCGATCTAAACAACTCGAATCATACAAAGGTGCTAGATATATGAAAAGTTAGATGAGTTTATTGTGACTTTGTAACACGATGCACATGTAGCGTAGTGGTTAAAGCAGCCCTGAAATACACATAGGCACTATCTCGCGTCCCCAGGATAGCCTCGCCTCTCATCCACCCAGGATCGGTGAACTGGTACCAAACCCTTCCTGGAGAATAGCAGCACTGACTCAATACATCAGTAGGCCATCGTGAGGCAGTCTACAGACCAGCTATATATTCAACAACCTCTAACGATGTTTAATGAAGTAGAATGCGTGGCACATCCCTCAGGAATTGATCAACACCGACAGTTTTATCGTTTATTGTAATAACGTTAAACCGTATTTATTTACAAGCTACTTAAAAAAATAAAAACATGATCTGAAATGAGCTACTCAGATCAAGACAAAACTTCGAACCACGCACTGTTCTTGAGGTGTTCAAACAACGCTGCAGAGCTACTCATGGAGTGCTTACTGTGTTCCCAATCCTTCGTTACTTAGCTGTTACGCGTTATTATCACTGTTCACATTTAACTAAAACTCAGAATATGAAGTATCATGCTACCCCAAAACAGAGGAATAATTGAAATGATGTCATTCTCAAAGAAAGCAAACAGCAACCATCACTTTTAAGAGCTCAAGCTCGCTAAACCTCCAGGAATTTACCCTAACCCACTTTTAGCGCAGTCTGCAGGATGCAAGGATGCATGAACACTCTTAAAAACTTATCACATACTTTTAATTGCTTAACGATTAAAATGGTTACGAAACTTACTTCCTTCACAGGTTCAGTCATATACGTCATTGCATCAGTGTCCACCCACGATAAACCAACACCATGGTGGCAGCTCAGCTTATCAGTTTTCTCCCAGAGAAATTTATCGCCTGTAGCGTCGCCAAGTGACATCATTCTATGACGTACTTGTTCATGCAGCGATGGATCCCAGGGAGTTAACCTAAAATGCTCGGTGAGAATGCTGCGAAAAATTGTGGATACAGAAGAATTCGCAGGTACAGAAATGTCTAAAGACGTAGAAATTCACTGAAGCCATACGTTAAAGGCAGTATTTGCTGAGATCCTTTGCTTTTATCTCCTCACATATTAAGGTAGACTAAAAGAGTATCAAAAAGCCCAACATAAGTTTGATACTGTGATCACACTTCGTGAAACTCCGATGAGTGAAAACGAGAGCAACAAAGGCTTTGCATTGAAACTAAAAGTTGCGAAATGAATAAAATACAAGAATTTCGTAATTAACAAGAATCAATGAACATCGTCTTACTGTTGAACACGGTGACCCAAGAAAAAGTGAAACAAGTTATAAAAGAATAAAAAGGACAAAACTCTCGGCGTTGATCAATCTCTGAGGGATGCGCTATGCACTCGACTCCATTAAACACCGTTGGAAGTGATTGAATACATATTTGGCCTTTACAGTGAGTCGCCGTGGCCTACCGATGTATCTAGCCAGTGATGCTATCCTCCCAGACAAGTTTGGTAGCAATTTGCTTACAACGCAGAGATGGAAGGTTTGGTGAGCCTTGGGCGCCAAGATAGGTCCTATGTGATTTGCAGAGCGCTTCCCACCACTGCGCAACACACGCAACACGAAATAATTTATAGCTCCTTCGAATTAACACTATGGCTCTGGTTGGAATCCATAAATCCTTGCCTATGAGATAGAACCTCCTTCACATCACCGTGATAAAATTCCGATTTCTTCCAGCACAGCAAATGAATTTATCGAAGTCAACTGAACAATCGGTATTTCATATATTAGGGGATGATGATGCACCCAAACATGTTTTTGATGTTTATGGTAGCGAGATTTCGCTCGAAATTTTAACATTTAAATCTTTACTCCATTTTTTTTTTTTGCGAATTTCAATTCTAGGAGGCTTTAATGACCAAACGACGGTTTTAAAAAACTATCAGCTAAATTACAGCTAAATTGATAGACAAAAGCCTCCCGTCACATTTCCAACCCTTCAAGTATGCGAAAAACTGGCCTCCGAATACATGTAATTTAATTTCTATTCTCAATTTAACTAATGTATTCCCATTTTGCGCAGAGAGCAAATCCAACCAAGCGTCCCCGGAGGGCGACCGGAGTGCGCATTGAAACCGAGAGGTACCGTTCGTGAGCCCCGCCAAGAGCGCGACACACCAATTTTCTGTGATTATCGTTCTATTATCCAAGCGGAACGTATGCTTCCGGACTTTGATAAAGCGTGTGGAAAGATTGGTCTTCGACTAATCAAGAAAACGATGTTCATGAAGAACAGATTGGTTTCGTTTGCCCCATTCACGCTCAACGAAACGAATAACTCCGAATGCTCCAGTTATGTCTATCTAGGTCGGGAAATCAATATGATGAACGACTTAGCTCCAGAGCTGAGCAGAAGAAAACGAGCGGCTTGGGGAGCTTTCAAGGGCATCGAGGATGTAGTGAAGAGAACAAAGAACACCCGACTCCGTGCCCACCTTTTCGACTCAACGGTTCTTCCTGCCCTAACGCATGCGTCAGAAACCTGGTCGCTACGTAAGCAGGATGAAAGATCACTCAGCGTTATCGAACGCGCAGTCGAAAGGACGATGCTAGGAGTATCCCGTTTCACACAAGTAAGGGATGGGATCCGAAGCTCCGATCTACGTCAACGATCGAAAATCAAAGATATCGTCCTATATGCCAAACAGTCGAAGATAAGGTGGGCCGAACACGTAATGCGCATGAATGATAACCGATGGACAAGAGTCGTTAGTGACTGTTTTTCTTGAGATGTCAAACGTACTGCAGGAAGACCACCGACCCGATGGTCAGAGCTCTTCACGAAAAGCCTAGAAGAAAGATATGATGCTCGACGAGTCCCTGGAGCGAGCAGAACCCATTGGGCTACTCTTGCATTCGACAGGGAAAAATGGAGGATTTACTGGCCCCCGCTCGAGTCACTCGACGATCAACGAGACTACAGGTGATACAGGTGATCGCTCTGTTATTCGACTCCATCATATAATTTTCGTGCTTCTCTGACTTCTACGTATCTACGTACCAACTATGTTCTTCTGTGTATGTTCCAATGTTCTTGTACACTTCTTGTCTCTGAGTATAACATTAGTATGGTTGCAGTAACATTAATAAAAAAACATCCATTATCTAACCACAGCGCTATTAGCTTTTCGCAGAGTTCTGTGCGATACTGGAAGTGTACTTCTGTGACTCCTTCATGTTTTTATATCCACCAATTCCATTCTATCGTTCAAAAACGACTTTTTGCAAGGGTAACGCATTAACAGCACCTATTCATGGCCTGGCCCCAGGATAAAATTTTTGTTCAACAAGCTATCGATTGACTGCAAAAAGTATAACAAAAAGCCGGGTACGGCGAAACAAACCAAGAGAAAATGTACTCATTAAAATCGAGATGTAAAACTGTGCATAACCTCGCAAGGCTTAAAACGTATGTCACATGTTTTACGAGTATTGGGATAAATACAGCGCACAGATAATTTTGAGAAAATTTGAAAAGTTCATAGAAAAGTACATAAGACAAATAGAAAAAGAGAAAAAAAAAACGGAAAAAAAAGAAACAGTGGAAGTCATAAAACACATAGCTTCCGATCATTTGAGGATCCTAGTCATATACAGATTAGATACCTAGGGTCCGACTACAAGTTCACCGGAGATTTGAGTTTAGGCGGAAAACCTTGTAAAGATAAAATGTAGCCTATCCCAAATGGCAGCGCAGTCTCTCTGCAGTAGTGAAACGTTTCTGCATTCCACATGAACATGGAAAAACTTCAATTAGGAAATATTTCCCTCAGAAAGCCTAATAGTCATATTAAAAACGAAACAGCCGACACTTCATCAATGACAACAAGAACGCCAGTCGAAATCAAGAAAGTCAATTCAAGGTTTTTTTGAATGCATAAAGACCTTACCGTAGGACATTTGCATCGTCGGCGTTTTCGGGTTGACCATAAACTTCCATTCGACTTTGATTCACACATATCTTTGCTATAGATCTAGAGTTAGTCAATAAGCGTGGATGCAAGATCCTTTTAGGAAAAATGTGAGTCACTAACCTGAACTTCGTCTTATCGTCTCTCCAAGTCATGGCAGCATTCCGATTTGCACATGAATCCGGGTCAAATCCAAAAGAGGAGAAGAACAGTCGCTGCAACGGTTTAAAATAAATTGAAAATATGGGCAAAACTCCGAACTATCAGCTGGATTTCGAACCAGCGGTTATCCATCCCTAGGGTTCTATATTTTCATATAAATGTCATAATTATGCTACAATATTTGTCATTTAATTGAGCGTATTAGGTTCTAACAACTGGTCAAACAGTCTCCAAAATATTATGGTTCAAAACAATTTAAAAGAACCTACCTAAACACTACAGTCATTTTAAAAAATGAAAAGGGGAAAAGTAACGTACTTGCACAACGAGAAGGACGTTTTGAATGTGATGCTTATCTTTCTTCCAACCTTCAGGAAAATAACGTCTGAGATCGAGGGTCCGATTTATGGGGCATATATCGGGGTGGAAAATATGCAGATCAAATTTGACGACCTGAATTTGCGTATAACAATAGGACATCACCAGGAAAAAGAAGCAAGCAATAAACAAGTTGCTTTTGTCGCTTTAAAAGAAGGGATTAAATTAAGGATGTGAGAATTAAGTTTGAAGAACATATTCACAACCTGACGTTGATAATAATCTTGGCTAAGAGGATATTATAGCTGCCACGACC
Organism: Angiostrongylus cantonensis; assembly: GCA_009735665.1. Lineage (NCBI taxonomy): Eukaryota > Metazoa > Nematoda > Chromadorea > Rhabditida > Metastrongylidae > Angiostrongylus > Angiostrongylus cantonensis. The sequence goes on along the minus strand of MQTX01000293.1, from coordinate 120,031 downwards.
CCTACAAAAGCTAATTTTCTATGACCGTCAATTATGGCGTACAGAAACCTTTTTCCTATAGTTGTTGTAACCGATCGATACCTAACAAAGACTGTGGTGGATGTCGTCCGGGACATGTTCTATTTTGTACATAGAAAGAGAAAAAAAGAAAACTTTCTTCAAACTGGTACATAGAAATCGACCCCATTCATAATTTGACTACCAACTGACTGTTATTTCAATTCTACCGCTATAATGAACCACAATGCTTATCATATGGAATATACGAGTACGAGCAGGGGAATGAGGCCCGTTTTTTTGCTGTTTATCATTTTGATACCCACGTATAGTTTGCTGGACTCTGAACGTGGGAGCTGGTATACTCACGGGTAGCTTGCCAGAATCTCCCAGAGTGGACATGGAGCTTACTTGTTGGAGGCGACTCCGCCTCCAATATATTTCCCTGTCGCCACTTGATTGCAGGCTTCTGGCCGAATTGACTCGTAGAATACAATCCGCATAAAGTGAGAACGCATTCACACACGCATGCATGAATACGCCTAGCAAATATAGAAAGTATGTGTGAAATTGGGGCAGCAGAAATAGGGAGTCCATTACCTGGATCCACCTGTGTCTCAGGGAAACGTCGCTTTTGGTCCACGATTGACCCTCTACCTGCCACCTGGGGAGGCGCCACGTAGCCTCGAGACTAACCGGCTCGAGATCCCTCATATGAGGGAGATCCGTGAGGGATATGCAATGGATATAAAAAACACTGCCATCGAAAAAAACAGTGAATCAATAAAACATTTGATGTGAATGTTATTAAAATCAGGACAGGAAAGTAAAAAGAATAGGAAAGCTAAGGAAAATGCAAGCAGGATGGCATGTAAGCTGCACTGAAGAGCTGCGGGTTCAAGGAAACCTTCTGTGCTCAGTATTCGGAGGACTCTCTTTGGAGGGGAATAACAGGCTCTGAGGAAGGCGAAACCACTGAAACGTCAGCTATTGTGCGTTAACAAGCTCTGTAATGCCAACCTTCTGTTTGCTCATCAAGAAAAACATCGAATTATTAATCAATACCAGGGTCAAAAAGAGACGGTCATGGAATCTATCGGTACATAGTTCATATGTTAAGAGACAGAATACCAAATGCTGACAAGAACCTAGGTGCACAGCAGGGGAGTGTTTTTAGGACACATAAAAGCTGGAATGTAATGAAAGTATGGGAGAAATACACAGAACTTAAGCGATATGTAGAAACACAAACCGAAAGTATCCGGAAAGATAACTAATGGAAAAAAGCAAAGTGCAGATGGCGGAGCCATTTACTTAAAAAGGATAAAGCTCTTAGAGTGGATCAATCCGTGAGGGATGCGCCATGCATTTACTTTCATTTAGCATCGTTGGAGGTGACTGAATGCATATTTGGCATTTACAGTGACTCGCGATGGCCTACCGATGCCTGGACCCAGTGCTGGTATCCTACCAGACAAGTCTGGTACCAATTTGCCGGTCCCGGAGGAATGGAGGGCTTGGTAGCCCTGGAGCGCGGGGATCGATCCAGCATGTATTGGAGGGCTCCACCCACTACTGTGGCTACTGGCTCGCGCTGGGGCTACTTGATGCCATAATCACATTAATTGTCCACATCAACGTGCGCCGATTAATTGGCATCAAAGAGATGCATTAGCCGCACTGATTTAGGCGCTGATCCCCAAGTACTAAAATGGGGACACACTGTAGAAATACCTTATATTTTCTCTTTAGTGGATTTTAAGCAAGCGATGCAACAGCATCATGGATGTGCAACACCTGCGGCCCAAAGTTTTGCAAATATCTCAACAAGGGTGTGGTTGTATTTCGCTTAGTAGCCTGCCGTGAAAATTGTAGTAAGCAGAAAATAAAAGGCAAAACATTGTAAAAACGAACTGTCATTCTGTGCTCAGTGAAAGTATGGTTATCACGGAAAGCAGCAAAGGTATTTATCTATGTTACAAAGTAGAGACACACCACTTCCCCATGGTTTTTTAGCTCAAAAATGCCGTGAACTTAACATATTTACGAAGACGAATTGTCTAAATACAAACTTGGGAATAAAAATGCGCTGTGTCGTATCTAGACAATATGTATAACCGCTACTCAGAACAACGTTCAGACATCGAATCAACTGCAAAACGCCTACTGGAAGATATGTTGTGTTCGGAAATCCTCTTGGCATCCGTATACTGAAGCGAAATATGCCACCACCAAATATTCCACGACGTATGAACAGAAGACCAAACCAGGCTGCAAGATCGTAACACTGCTCTTCTTCTCGTCAACTATTTGCATCAATCACTCTCAAACAACAGAATCCAACAAACTTACTAAACTGATCATTGGCACTTGGAACGACGTACATGCCATCAATAGGTTGTCGGCACACTCGTGCACTGGAATATTCTGTTCGATGAGTGGTCATCTACAACTTTAGTAAATGTACAAAACCTTACAATTCACTAGAGAGCGCATGTCTGGCCAAATACGACGGGACGATTTTCAGAGGTTCAACACCTTTGGCCTCGACTGCGAACTCACACCCATTGTCTTCCTTCCCGACTGACATCGTCCAGCCAAACAACATTGACAAACAATGAATTTAAACTGTCAACAACTTGCACTCTAGTTCCATCGGTTTATCGTAGTCAGAATGCGCAGCAAGCTCCAACTGTTCAACACTAAAGAGGATTTTCGAATAATGTTAAACTCCGCCTTCCTTCCATATAGGATGAATAAATAAAAATGTATAGATATTGTATAGATATTTGTATAGATATTTTTATAATGTTTCACTTCACAAACTTAATACGACATGGATATCCTGTTGAAAAAAGCACAATAAACACGGCAAAACCTTTATTTCTAGACTTTGTAATCGACAAATCTAAGATTTCTGAGGTTTAAGGTATGAATACGGAGGAAGCAATTTCCCGTAAGTAATTGTGACCAGGTTGTAGATACCCATGATGAAGCACATGGTTGCTGTAATTGAATAGATCACATAGAATCTTACATTCGGCGAAATGTGCTGTGACATACCTAGGATTTTCATTATTTTAGTTGCTGCACGATCGAAAGGACCAGCTTCTTCAGACTTCTTTCCCTCAAGTAGCGCCTTCTGAAAGAAAAAATTTTGTATTAATGCGAAAATGGCACATACATCTAGTGGAACTTGCCGAGAATGTGTCGACCCTCTTTCTCAGCACGGGATCATACAAGCCATATTTCCCCATGACGAGCTTGCCCACTCTTGTTCCTTCCGGAAGACGTGGAAGAATTTTGCCGCCAACCTGAAAAACTTAGTGAAGGCAAAATGTAATATTTTTTTATATTGCATGTATACATATGTATAAACGTATGAATTGAAAAAATGGGTTTGCTTTTCGACTTTTACTCCTGAAAATGTGAAATCTGAATCAAATTCCCAAACGGTGTACAGGAATAGACAGTACAGCTGAATGAAGATAAACTGGCCTTGCCCATAAATTTTCAACTGCACTTCAACTATCCATAGCAATTAGGGAAGATCGTCTATGTGGTATAAGTATACACACAATCTTTCGCAACTACTGTATCTGCTTCAGATTTTCTTTAAAATAAAATTTTAAACAGACGGAAAAAACAAAGCTTAGAACTCCTAATCTCAACGAACAACCTGGAATGGAACTACCAGCAGCAATTCATCAGGGAAAACTACGGTCTATAGCTAAATTTCTGAACTTTGAATTTTGAGCTCAAGAATGACAGAATTTCACATCGAAATAAAAACGAACTTGCACCCCATCGACAAGGATTTGCAGATTTTATGTCCTTTATTATAATTAACAAAAATCAATAGACTGGAAATACACTCATATAAGTCGAAACGTCAAATCCACTATCGCACGTCCGTTCATAACGTTGCATTTGCAAAATTGCTTTGACGTATAAACTGTAATAATGTTGGGGAAACCTTCGTACCAAATAGTCGTTTACCTACACTATCATCATTGGCAACTAACACTCTTTACATATATATATGTATATGTAATATATATATATAACTAAGGATTGGACAGCTCCTTTCAGAGCTAACTGTATGTATGACACATACAGTCGCCGCGAGACAGTTCGCGATCTCGTGCTGTGCAGACCAATGAAACTGCAAGCATTTCAAAAATAAAAAAATACCGAAGGACTTCTGACCATCTACAAACGTCTCAATTTTTTTTACGGGAAAGGGTAAACGGACAAGAACCCAACCACATCATGGAAAATCTCAATTATAGTCTTTACTCCATGCAGCAGCTCCATTAAATTGTGTGTATAAGAAACCCTAGACATTGTCAATGGCCCATTAAGAAGAAAAAAAAAAACACAGTTATGAATATAGAAGTCAGAGTACCAGGCGTTAATCAAGGTCTGACGGATGCGCCATGATTTGACTTCATTGAGCATTGCTTGGAGGTGATCGGATGCAATCTGGCCTTTACCTTAAGTCAATATCCTCGCACAGGAAACTAAGACACCAACGCGCAAACTCTTAGAGGCTTTTTGGATAAATGCCAAAAATCCGGCAATGAGTAGCAGGGAGGAATGCCCAGAGGTTACACGCGACCTGGCCCCGTATCTTTGGATCAATTTCTGATGTGGGGTGGCGCGTCATCAACCATATGCGACTATAATCAGCTGTCCTAACCTTCCTCATTGGAAGTCGTGTAAAAAAGCGGTGAGTTTTTCGAGAAGCTGTTGATCATGTAATTGCCATGAAGTTTTTCGTCTTACTGTAAGTGTTATTGAAGTGTTTGGCCTAATAAATTGTATATCAGTATACCCTTCCCGGCTCTCAAGAAGGCGATACTGCCGAAACGTCAGCTACTGTTGCGTTATATTGCATTGTGTGTTTTTCTATGGAATTAAATGTATGCTGTATAACAACCTCGCGATTGCTGAACAAGAAAACTACGCATTCATATTCCAATGCCGAGGCTAATAGAAAGTCAAACCTGGGAAGTGCTGCTATCATCGTTAGATGTCTCGAACGGACGTAAGAGTTATCTTACACATGCAGTTGCAACAAAGGATTGTAAACATAAAAGAAGAAATATAGGCAATCACACCTCACCACCTTTAATAACCAGACAGGTGAGTATACAGATTTGTGCAAAATAACTTCACCAAAACACAAGGAAAACATTTACCCCAAGTTGCCATTCGCCAGGGTTCAATGGGTCGAATTCTTCAAGTGTTGGAGGAACCTGAAAAAGAACAGAAATGATCATTTCACAGTACATTTCAGGAGGAGATATTGTCTAAGTATTTACTGATTATGTAATGATGCACAAATCCTAATCTCATCCCATCTCCTTGATCTATTCTCTACGGTAGAACTCATGCCCATTCTGACTTAACTTTCTAACTGAAACATATAACTTCTGGAGTGTTCCTAATTTCCTACGTTCTTAACATTCATATTTAAAAATGGGTACAACACCTTGCCAGCACTCGTGGGAATCTTCTGGAAAGATGTCGCGGAACGAATTTGCACACGAGCAAATCCATGGGTTCTAAGACCAAGCATTAGTCCTAAATGGGACTGTAAGCAAGACATGTTCACTAACAACAAGTCCGTAGATCAATGGTAATTTGTACAAGTCTAGAAAAACAAGGAGGTTTAAAGACATGGCAAAAACATTCAAATTGACAGGCAGTTGCTGATGGCTCCGTCAGGGTAAAAAAACTGGCTTAGGAAAAGGCAAAGCAAAGGGCGAGATGGGCGGCTTGGATGGCACGTGGGCTCTCGACAAAGATAATCGCTGGTTCGAATCTAGCCGGCTGAGAACAACTGAGTTAAATGTAGTTTCAAAATGGTTAAAGTAGATAACAATCTAATCATATTAAAAACTTTAAAGGTAGAGAGATAAGACTGTTAGGTAGAAAACTAGCTCAGAGAAAGGCGAAACGAAGGACTCGCATGGTGTAGTGACGAACACCTCAGGTACCGGAAAGGGTAATAGCGAGTTCGATCCCCACCGCAGACACCTGCGGTCGAGAGGTTTCAAAATATCTCAAAGTCGCTGCGGTTTTATCACACCTAATACCCTGCCATTTAAAAATAATGGGCAGATAATAAATAAAAAGCTAAACATCCAGATTTCCCTCACACATCTTCGACCACCAGTGGAGTTGTGGTTGCGAGCCCCTTACTAAAGGTTGAAAAAAGGACTCAACAATTTAAAAAATCAAAAAACAAAAACAGCAAGGCAAAACGGTCTCCATTACAAGCGCTAAAGCACGAAGTATCCATCCAATCGATGATATGCTCAGTTGATGATGCATAGCATCGTAGCCCGCGCAATCGCTCTGCGGTCTTCATTTGCACCAGCTAGAGTGGATGCTGCAAAATTAGAGCGCGGTTTTCGGTTTTGTGGAGTTCAGCGGATCTAGTTTTGCAGCTCTGTTTTTGTCCGTTGTAAAGAATTTGGTTTTAAAGCGTTGTCATTTCATAGACTCTTAAAGGTGGTATGGATCTGGAATCACCCGCGTCTCCAGGTTGCGAGGGTCCCGGAAGTCCTTCGAATGCACTTGTCGTCTCAGGATTTGTAGAGGAGGTGAATAGAATTACGATTAACATCGTCCTCTTATCACTTAGAGTAAATCAGCCTTCCCTTTTCAGCCAGAACATGTAGAGGAGGAAGTAGTGGTTGATGATCTTCACGGTACTCGTGTTGCTGTTCGCAGTGAACATCAGCGAAAGGCCTACAGGAGTCCCCAGTGGTGTGAGGTAAGAGAGCGACACATTGTGGATGACTTACGCGAAGAAATCTTAGTAGTGAAATTGTGGATCTTGTTGGGGTTGTAGGGGGATTATCGCTACAATTACAGTTGCTTCGTAAGCACCTATTCCTACACTTCTCCACACACCAGGAGCGATCCTTTTGCTTTCCATTATTAGATCTCGCCGAGGTATGGTCCACCCCTTCTTGTCTTTCAGTGACGCAGTTCGTTCCAGAGGTATCGGAAACTCGGAGATGTCTGCGATGCTTTTATGACGCTTGCCACTATGGGAGACACAGCTTCAGTGTACCGGCGACCGATCTGGGTGAGCTTGCCAGCGACTGATCTGATTTCACCTGCATCTGATGCCTACGCTGAAATACCATCTGCGAGGTGAAGTACCACTTACGGCTTACTATGTTCTGTAATTCTCTTTCCTTGTCTTGCAACGTATGTTAATCTTCAATGATGCTGAGACATCTGCAAAACTCCGGACCGCACATGGCTGTGGAGGAGATCGAACCCGATATTACCCTTTCTGGAGTCTGATGTTTTTACCACCGCATTATGCTGGTCGTTCGTTTCGTCTTTTTCTCAGGTGTCTTTCGTAGATGTTATCAGCAATCACCCACCCACAGGATTGAACTGTAGAGTAGAAATCGGCGTTGAACCCAGTTAGGCTGGAGCTCATGTTATACCCTGCCATGAAAAAAAAGTAGACGGTAAACAAAAAAGATTGCATTGTAATTTATATTGCAGCGTCAACTTAACTGGGTTCAGTACCGATTTCTGCTTCCCAGATTAATGCTGTTGACGGGTGATTGCTGATAACGCTATGAAACACTAGTGAGAGAAAAGTGAAACGAAGGATACACAAAAGGGTAATATCGGGTTCGATCCCCACCGCAGACATCTGCGGTCGGGAGTTTTGCAAATATCTCAGCATCATTGTAGTTGTGGTTCACAGCATACTTTGCCGTGAAAGAACAATGGGCAGTAAATGAAAAGAGCTTGCATTACGTTAATCTTCGTTGTGATTACCAGGAATGCCGTTCTGGGTTATATCGGTCTACTTATCCACGAAAATGCGCACCAGTACTTTTCGGAAAAGGAAAATCCACAATATGGTTTGTGCACAACAGTCTATTCGGAACTGGTATACATTACGTTCTAACACTGCAGGTGTAGACTACAGCTCAGTAGAAAATGCCGCTATCACTTTAATGAAAATGGTGGAGGACTTCATTTCGACTCCTTTCTCTAAACAAACTGTAATCGATGTGCTTTCGGTGAGATTTTTTTTTGAACATTCGTTGTACACCAACACCTTTCTATGCAAAGTTTAAACAACTTTCTTTGAAATGTTCTCTTACTTTTGAACGGTGCACATGAGACAGGTTTGCTTGAGCTTGTTGGAGGTTCGGTTCCTTTGTTCACATTGGTACCTACAATGGCTATGTTGTCCTGGAACCTATTCGGTCAAACATCTAGTTGATGCCGGAGTAGGACGCAGTACCTGGGTTCCCATAATGTGAGAGATTTTATGGAATACTACCACACGCCCTTAACCGTGCCATTTCCTCAGCAACGCTCAGTAATTTCTCGATAAGAAGACTCGGAAAAATCGGAACATAGCAGACTAATCGAAGAAAACTTGTTACTTTAGATTAATTTGAAGTCTAAATCTCAAAAGGGAGCGGGAAGTGGAGTGGTTGGAGATCCCGCACAATGCACGTATGTTCACTGATTCGACGCGGTCATGTACTAACCAAATCCTGCATCTGTACGGAGTCAGCATGTTTTGGGGAAAGCTGCATTCGATCCACGACAACTGTTTCTGTGATGAACACTTGAGGGATCCTCTAGCAGTACTGGAGTTGTTGTGCGTTGCGGACATGCTGCTTTAATTTATCTTGATTGATTTTCATTTGGCAAGACGGAAATAACCATGGCGCGTGGAAGGAGTACTTAAGTCCTACATTATGGTAGCTGCTTTTCGACTAGTCATCCGGACATTTGATTACGTGCGATATAACGAGCCGAATCGGAACATGGAAATAAATGAAAATTCAACTAACCGCTCCAAAATGTTTGAACAGAACGAAGTCGATCTTGAAGGAACACTGCACAGATTCTTCGTTAGCATACCTGTTAACTTTGCCAGCTTAACAGTGAAACAGTTTGCGCACGAATGTAACGTACGCTTTAAAGGTGAAGAGTGGCAATGCTTCGTTCAAGTATTTAGTGGTAGATAAAGGTTATTTCATAGGACCAGATCTGTCCTATCACCTGTTTCACCTGTAGTCCCGTTGATCGTCGAGTGACTCGAGCGGGCGCCAGTAAATCCTCCATTTTCCCCTATCGCGTGCAAGAGTAGCCCATTGGGCTCTGCTCGTTTTAGGGAATCGTCGAGCATCATATTTTTCTTCTAGGCTCTTCGTGAAGAACTTTGACCATCGGGTCGGTGGTCTTCCTGCAGTACGTTTGACATCTCAAGAAAAACAGTCACTAACGACTCTTGTCCATCGGTTATCATTCATACGCATTACGTGTTCGGCCCACCTTATCTTCGACTGTTTGGCGTATAGGACGACATCTTTGATTTTTGATCGCTGACGTAGGTCGGAGCTTCTGATCCCATCCCTTACTTGTGTGAAACGGGATGCTCCTAGCATCGTCCTTCCGACTGCGCGTTCGATAACGCTGAGCGATCTTTCATCCTGCTTACGAAGCGACCAGGTTTCTGACGCGTACGTGAGGGCAGGAAGAATCGTTGAGCCGAAAAGGTGGGCATGGAGTCGGGTGCTCTTTGTTCTCTTCACTACATCCTCCATGATCTTGAAAGCTCCCCAAGCCGCTCGTTTCCTTCTGCTGAGCTCTGGAGCTAAGTCGTTCACCATATTGATTTCCCGACCTAGATAGACATAACTGGAGCATTCAGAAATATTCCTTCCGTTGAATGGGGCAAACGAAACCAATCCGTTCTTCATGAACATCGTTTTCTTGAGATTTAGTCGAAGACCAATCTTTCCACACGCTTTATCAAAGTCCGCAAGCATACGTTCCGCTTGGCTAACGTCTTGTGTTATAAGAACGATACCATCAGCAAAGCGAAGGTGATGTATCTGCCGACCATCGATTTTCACTCCCATATTATCGCATTCCAATGTTCGCATGACGTTCTGGAGGGTGACTGTAAATAATTTTGGCGACATTGTATCGCCTTGCCTAACTCCTCTTTTGACGTCAACGTTAATATCGTTGTAGAATGGTGAAATTTCGGTTGTGAAATTTTTTGTGCAGCTCACGAAGAATCTTTACGTACTGTCCTCGTCGATGTTGTCGACAACGGCATCTTCCCAACAGCCGACTAATGAGTTGAACAAGTCCCAGTTTATGGTTGTTCTGGGACTTCGGTGTTTGAATTTAGCGGCTTTTTCTCCTTTTCGAGAGGAATAAAATCTTGCACGAAGGAGACGGTGGTCTGATCCCGTGTAAAATTTTGGGACAACAGCGACATCGGTTAGGCAAAACTTCCTATTTACTATGATGTGGTCTATTTCGTTATGGTAGTCTCCATTAGGAGATTCCCACGTCCATCGTTGACGGTGAGGTTTCTGGAATTGCGAGTTACCATGGATGGTTTTGATCGCCATGATAAACTCAGAGAGCCGCTCACCCTGTTCGTTCCATTCTAATCCGTGGGTCCCAATGTGACGTTCCTCAGACGACCTTCTTCGTCCGATCTTGGCATTGAAATCTCTAATGATGACGTTGAAGAATGTATGGTCTTCTCCGTAGAACCTCTGCAAGTCCATGTAGAACGCTTCCACTTCTTCTTCGTCATAGTTTGATGTTGACGCGTAAACGACGAAGATTGTCAAAGCCGGTGTTGATCCACATCTTCTTAATCGTAAACGTCCGATTCGGGTTGTAAGCTGTTCGAATGAATCGATGTTCATGGACAAACTCGTGTTGACGAGAACGTCGACACCGCCTACGCCTCTGCTTTCGCTTGTTCCGAGGAACAGGTCTTCTCCAGTGTCATATACGGCGTTTAATGGGTGGCGTCGTCTCGTCTCGGCCAGGCCGATGATGTCTTACCTCATCATTCCTGCTTGCATGAGCAAATCTTCCATCGAAGACTCGGAAGCAAGTGTACGTGCATTGTAGGTACAGATCGTCACCATAGTTCTTGATCCAGGTAGCTTCCATTGGCTCTGAGATTTTAGCAGCCTCTCCGTACTTGTCCTACTCAACGCTGCGAAAGTAGGGGCTCTTCCGGGGTCAGGAAAATGAGGCCTGTTTTTTTTTACTGTGTTTAGCGTTATGATGCCCACGTATTAGCTTGCTGGGCTCTGAACGTGGGGGCTGGTTATACTCACGGGTAGCTTGCCAGGCTCTCCCAGAGTGAACATGGACCTTATTTGTTGAAGGCGACTCCTAACCGCCTCCCATATACTTCCCTATCACTTGATTGCAGGGTTTTGCAGCCTCTCCGTACTTGTCCTACTCAACGCTGCGAAAGTAGGGGCTCTTCCGGGGTCAGGAAAATGAGGCCTGTTTTTTTTTACTGTGTTTAGCGTTATGATGCCCACGTATTAGCTTGCTGGGCTCTGAACGTGGGGGCTGGTTATACTCACGGGTAGCTTGCCAGGCTCTCCCAGAGTGAACATGGACCTTATTTGTTGAAGGCGACTCCTAACCGCCTCCCATATACTTCCCTATCACTTGATTGCAGGGTTTTGGCCGAATTGACTCGTAGAATACAATCCGCATAAAGCGAAAACGCGCGCACACACGCATGCATGAGTACGAGATCCCTCATATGAGGGAGATCCATGGTTGTGTCCTATACCGTTTTTAATTAGTACTGTGCAAGGTTAGTCTTCTAGGGAGACTTACGTAAAGTCGACTTGTAACAATTTAGGGTTCGATGGGTATTGGCAGCTCTGAAATGGCTACTCGCATATTTCCGTGTGTGCTAGCAAACTCTCGTCGATGACAGCAAACCTTAGGATGCATTTACTCTCATTGTTGAGGGGAAAATGATATCCAGATTGAAACATTAACAGGCGCTTTGTATGCAGCAGGTTCATGGGATAGCACAATCTGGAAATTATTATTAATGCATTTATTTGTATGATCTTATGAAATGATCTTTAGCTAGGTTGGTATAGGTCTTCGTTGTCGTTGTCGTTGTTGTTGGTGTTGTTGGCCGATGGCTGTCCCACCCGCAACGTCACGGCTCTGAGGAAGGCGAAATCGTCGAAACCTCCACCATCGGCCAGCAACACCAACGACAACGACAGCGAAGACCTATATCAACTTCGCATCAGCTAAAGAAGGTCATTTTGTAAGATCATATGAATGAATGTAACAATTATCTATGCTGAGGTTTTAGAAAGTCGGTCTTTTGTATTATTAATACAATTGTTAACAACATAGAGCTGTCGGCGTCGATTAATCCCTTAAGGATGCGCCATGCATTCAACTTCTTTAAGTGTAACTGGTAGTGATTGAATGTATATCTGGTCGTTTCACTAATGTGTTTGTAATGGAGTGCTTTGACATCGCGAATTCGCCACACAATGCATTGACATGCCAGACGAATCAGCAATAAAACTTTCGTGCTACATGAAGTGCTGTTAATAAGCACGAGCAAACCTCACATTTTTTAGGGCAGTATTTTGGTGTTCAATTTGATGGTTCATAGTAGGATAAAGGGTAAAGCTGTCGAAGTTGGTCAATCCTTGAGGGGCGCACCATGCATTCGACTTCATTAAGCATCGTTTGGAGATGGTTGAATGCATATCTGGCCTTTACAATGACTTTCGGTGTCCTATCGATGTATCGATCCAGTATTGTCTCAAGTATTAGACAGGCACGGTGTCAGTTTTCCGACAGCAGAAGGACTAAGGGATTAGTGAGGCCGTAGCCTGGGGATCAATCCCATGTGTATTGCAGGGCGTCTTCGACCACTGCACTGCGTACACCACTTTCGCTTATTCGAAGGAAGGTGCTTAATAGTTATTTCCTACATAACCAAAATTTTGGCTGGGACAATCACATTGACATTCATGAACGGAGGTCGTCAGAGTTGGGAATTTTCCATATTTTTCAGTGGTGCTGCAGCATTTCTTCCGAGCTCAGTCAACATAACGCGGGTCGGCTAAGTGTGATAAACCTTCCTCGGAGTCCGGAGTCGCTACTTGAGCTCTTTAAAATGGTTGGCTCTATAGCTCACCTCATCAAACTTATCGATATTACGATTACGATCCTGTTAGTGTTTCGTTCGTTAACCAGTTATTAGTTTTCTTTTTCATCAACGGACATTTTGCTCTTTAAGACTTGCGAACTGCCCTGATGAATGCATGACCGTTTTGTTCGACGCTTCTCGACATGGGACCAATTTCAATTGGATTTGGCTTCATATTGCGTAGGTTTTTTTTTTTAAATTCACCTTCTTCTCTTGACCATTTCTTTGGTCAGGTAAGAATTTTTTTTCATATTACCTTATTCTCTAATGTTACAGTTTGCCTAATTATTTAAAATGATGACATGATCTCCTGCATGGCAAAGTGTCAATTTTATAAGTTACTTGAACTAACAGGAGAAAAGGACTAGCTTCGTGTGGTGGTGGAGGCGTTAGCCTCCGGAAAGGGTAATAGAGCGTTCGTTCTCCACCGCAGACACCTGCGATCCGGGGTTTTGCCAATTCCGAGCACCGTCGTAGTTGTATTTGGCATATTACCGTGCCATAAGAAATTGTAGTAGGCAGCAAATAAAAGGTTAACATGGTGATTACTTGAACTTACATAGTTGGTTCGTCCTCACTGGTTACGAAACTTCTACGGACTCCAGCATAATTCCCACTTTTTTGAGTGTTACTGGTTCAGCCATTGTGGTTTCCTGGAGTCCCGAGGTCAGCCTGGCTAAACTCTGCCCCAGATCGTCAACACCACAAGCGGTCGCAGCCTTTGTGGACTGGAAGAGGATTTCACACCATGCGACTAATTTGATAGCAGGATGGTGGTGGATCCTAGTATTGGTTTACTCTTGTCTGGGTTTCGTGATAGAAACGCCGGACGCCTGAGTTTAGGGGAGACCCTGAAAGGGGGATGAATCTCTCCACTGTACATCGCATCCCGACACCCAGGATTATCTCCCAGATATGATGAGGCAGTAAACCGTTAGGAGGGTTGATTTTATAGCACATTAGATTTATTAGAAGTGTAATCCGCCATTTTTAGATCGTCGTGGTAGTCTAAAATTACAAATGAGAAAACCTTCGATAAGGAGGTTGTGATTAGGTGAATGGACGCCATAGCGAGTTTGTGGATCCTATAGTCGGCTTTCGGATCGTTTCGATAACTGCACATAGCGACTAGCGACGTTATGGTTTCGACGTTCGAAATTTTTTAACGTAGTGCTTTTTTGCCGATATGCATTGGTTTTAACTTTAAACTGACGTCATGGATATCACAATGACCTTAATTGCTTGGAATGAAAACAACTGCGTACACATCTTTAGCCAGAAGGTACAAGTTTACTTATTCTATGGAGATAAATCCTATCGTTTTTGGCCAGACGTAGTGATGTTCCTAAATGCACTACTGGTATCTGCAGCTTCCACGCTTCAATCAAAATTTCTAAGCGTTTAAATTTCCTTCGTTTTCCTTTTGGAAATTTAGATTTTGAGCAAATTTAAAACGAAAATGGTTCCGTAGAATTTTGGTAAATATTCTCGCAGGAATAGGACGGTCTGTTCTATTAATTCGTCAAGCTTGTGAGTACTCTAGTTATCGGAGAATTGTTAGCAGTTATCTCTCAACTTTGTATGACGCGTGTAGCGCAGTAGTTTTAAATGCCCTGCAAAACGCATGCGACCAATCCCTGCGCCCATGACCCACCAAGCCTTCCATCCCACCGGGGTCGGCAAATTGGTACCAGACTTGTCTGGGAGGATAGCAGCACTGGCTCGATACTCGGCTGGCCACCGCGAATCATTGTAAAGGCCAGATATGCATTCAATCACCTCCAGCGATGCTTAATGAAGTTGAATGCAGGGCACATCCCTTAAGGATTGATCAAAGCTGGGACCTTTATCCCTTTTTTTACTTATAAACTAACATCGTCGGGCCGTGTTAATATTGAATAAGGTTGATATCCAAGCAAGAAAAGTGGGAGCTGAGTTGGACTAGATGTATTAAGCTCTGATCTAGATCTTATTGAGTATGAAGTTCAAATGTGAGTTATTCTACTTCATTGATCATATGTTGCTTGTCAATATAGCGCGGAGAAAAATGTGAGTGCTGGTATACTTTAACTAGCGACGAATATGATTCTCGACGGCAGATACCGTAATTAAACGTTTCTTTGGCTATGAAATCTCTTTTGTAGTAGTTTGTCTATGTGAGTATCACTTTATACTTAGCAAATTTAGCATTACGTTTCCGGGTTCTATTGTTGACCATCTCTTAACTGTTGGAGCTGATCAGTTCAAAGCGTATGTGGAAGACATCAAACTGAAAGAAAAACATCAGGCCTGTTTTTCTTTTCGTTAGAAGCCACTATGCAACCCTTTTTTTTATCGTTGCTATTTAGGTTTCTCCTGCTATTATTGCTAGTATACATGACGATTATAATGTGAAATTCAGTTCGTTATCTGATGTTTTCAATTTTCTTACAAGGCGCAATAACACTGAACTAGAGAGGGTCGTATCTCGAATGATTAAGGCAGGTGTAGTGTTCTGATTTGTTTTATGGGCGTATGTGGTGCAGTAGTCGTAGGCGCCCTATGACGCACACGAGATCGATCCCATCGCTCTGGCCCACCAAGCCCTTTATCCCTCAGGGATCGCCAAATGTTACCAGACTTGTCTGAGAGGATAGCAGCACTGGCTCAACACATCGGAAAGCCATCTCGAGTCATTGTAAAGGCCAGATATGCATCCAGTCTTCTCCGAACGATGCTCAATGAGGTCATATGCATGACACATCCTTCAGTGATTGATTAACGTCGAGAGTTTTATCCTCTTTTTATGTTTTATTTATTGTCGCCATAGAAATAGCTATTTCAGGATAGCCTTGATAGTAACCCAAAGGATGGCGCTTTTGAGAATTTGAACTTTGTCTTTTTCTTTAAACTCGTGACATGTTCTGTTGATACACTAAGATTTCTCATCACCCAGAATGCTGATGCAGGTCAGTATTTTTCTCTCTCTAGGGACACCACATACAATATGAGCAGCCTTTATTTTCTACCGTTACAGCCACGCCTGCCAATTTTTTCCGTGGTATTCGTCAGTTGTTGTCAGTTGATCAACGGCTTGTGTTGTCGACGATTTCCTATATGGAATTCGCCAAGCAGATGATACGAGCTCTGGATACGCATTCGCTATCAGTAGTGTTCTCGTGTGTCATGCAGATGGCGCTTGATCCACTTATTTTTAGTCGTAAGTGCTCGTTTCATGATCGAACCGTCCTTTACACGATTAAGGACTTATGAGATTTAGAGTTTGAGCACCAAGATCCTGGGGTATGTCGTGCAATAAAAGAGAAAATAATAATCGTTGTGGTGAGTTTCCATATCTTCTCTATTTTTATAAGTTTATTTGTCAAAATTTCCAGGATGAAATTGTAAATCTCATTGTTCGCATGGCTCATTCAAAACAAAACCTATCCATCGTTGATTATCCACCTATAGCTGAGTTTTCTGTTGGAAAGAGACTGCAGTTTATCATAGATGGCGCCATTTCCAGCCCTCCTTGGTTAGTCACTATTCGAAGAATGTACTCATCAAGTGTTTTTTTAGATTTTAGATCGTATTTACTTCTAGGGCCGGTTGTATTGTTAGATATCTACATGCAGTTTCTATCAGTTATGGTGAAGAAAAGACTGGTGAGATCATATGTCGATTCATTGTAGGATGTCATGGAGAATAGTGTGTGAGTGTCGTTTTGTGTCATGTTAGGTTATTACCCAGTCTATGACGGATTTTTTCTTTATTAATATTCATGGCCGCGTGTAGCGCAGTTGTCGAATGCCCCCTGCAACACACATGGGATCGTTCCAGGCTCATCACCCTCCATCCCCTGGGGTCGGCAAATTGCTAACAGACTTGTCTGGGAGTATAGCAGCACTGGGTCGATACATCGGTAGGCCACCGCGAGTCATTGAAAAGGTCATATGTGCATTCAACCACCTTCAGTGGTGCTTAATGAAGTCGAATGCAGGTATCATCCCTCAGGGATTGATCAACGCTGAGATCTTTTTCCTTTTCTCCTTTATCGATATTCATGCTTGTCATTTTGGTAAATATTGTTTTGTGACCAAAAGCTATGTAGCTGTCTGCTCTGTGTGCGTTCCTTTCTACTGTTGTTCCGTACTACCCAAATGTGATGTTGTCTGCATACAGTTCTCTTGTTAACGTCATGAGAACCGTTGATCAGGAAAAGAAGTTAGGTAAGGTGTAGCATAATGCTCTTTCATCATCAATGTGGACAGTGAGGTAACCAATCATAGGAAGAAGCTCGGTACTTCGTGTTCTCAACAATTTACGTGTTCTTCTTACATGGGAAACGACAGCAGATGATTCTTTATATATGAAGTACTTCAGGTATCACTAAATTATGATTTTTACATTAAAAAATATTCCAGTTTCGTATGGAATAATTGCTTGGTTTATTTACTGACTGACGTTTTGAATATGTCATTTTAGTCTCTTTATGAATGTATTTTGAGAAACTATTTGAATGCTGCTCGAGCTAATTCACCCTCGGAATGCTGGAATGGCCTCGTTAGAACGTTTCGTACTGTGGATCTCAAGCAACTACCTAGACAAATCTGTTACCAATTCTTGAACCATGGAGTGTGGGATATTGTTCCGTGGCGGGGTCGAATCAAGACCTTCCGCGAATGAATCGACGTCACTGTCATTGCTCTACTCGCGCCGTGACCCAATTTTTAGAACTAAGGTGCAAGTAGACTAAAATTGCTAGGATGAGCGTAGGACATTTGACACAACTATGCAGTACAAATAATGGGTTCTGAAGAATGTTTTCGTTTTCTAAAGACACA
This sequence comes from Angiostrongylus cantonensis, assembly GCA_009735665.1. Classification (NCBI taxonomy): domain Eukaryota; kingdom Metazoa; phylum Nematoda; class Chromadorea; order Rhabditida; family Metastrongylidae; genus Angiostrongylus; species Angiostrongylus cantonensis. Next base: position 102,172 of record MQTX01000293.1, on the reverse strand, counting down.
ACCAAAACTCTAAGTTTCTCTACTATTACCATGTGTTCTTTCTTTCTATCTACCTCTATGGACTGAAGAAAACTTTTTAGAACAATCAATCGGGATTTAAAAAATGGTTTAGTATGATGGTTTGTAACTGCACAGTTAAATTCATGGAGATAAATGCAAGATGCTCACATACATAGTCTCAAGATTACCTTTGATTGTGTTGTAGGTGGAAGCGAAGTTAGAGTTTCTGGGCAATGTTTGTATTACTCTGGAATATGGAATAGATTTTTGATTTTTGCGACAACGTCGTCTATCAAGGTCATCGATGTCGTTGTGCGAACGATTTGACAGCGCCATAACCTCGCGTCACAATGTCAAGCTTCACTTTCAATTTTGTCATACAAGAAATAAAATGGTAAAACATGGGCGGATATTGATGACCCGCAGCTAGTTTATTTTCTATTCATGCTGAATGGAAAGAACATCTCCAAATTTTCGAGGTTGTGAGTACAGTGGTTTTAAGATCTATGTAATTAACTACTGTCGAACTGAGAACATGGAAGCGAGGGGTTGAACGAGCTTGAACCTCATCTTTTACGTGATGGAGTGGGAGTGAGGGTGTGCAACTACGTGCCTTCCTCATAGTCTGATCAGCTCTCCTGATCTCTACATATCCCTGGAGATCCTGTGCGCCTCACGAGGACTAAAAGGATGTTAATGCTATTTGTTCCCTCGAATAGGCAAGAAAGAAAACGAAGCATGGAAGTACTTCACACACCACTTTTGTGATTACGGGGTGGTCAGTGAGAGGATGGATGATTTGCTTAATGAATATGAATCAAATCTAGAGCGTGATTTTGAATAAATCAACTGTTGAGCAAAAAATTGGTGTTCGGGCAGTATTCGATTATCCTGATGTTTACAAAATGTGGAGCTTAAAACCAATTTTTCTCACCAGTGTATTAGTTTGGATTTTGCTAATATCTTGGACTATTTCCTATTCAGGCTTTATCCTGATGTTGCACTTGGAGAACTTTATACTTCGCTACTATATGTTGTACTTTGCGACGCTGAAGAAAGCATCGAGGTAATTGTTTCACGTACTTCCTTTTTTACTAATGTTCTTCCATTTTGAGTTCCTTTTTCCGTTTTAAGAACGATCATGCTGAAGTGGTACTGGATTTGATTCTGGCAGTTTCTCGTTTGATTGACGCAACAGCGCCATGTATGAATCAAGTTAAAGAGAATGGTCCGGTAAGTAAATGAATACTCCATTTTTTGCTAGCGATTGCAATTCGTAATCGTCTTAGAAACGTGTGAATACGTGTGAAAAATCGCTTCATTACATCGTTTTGGATTTCTGTAAGATTTTATAGGAATTTATAACCTTTTAGCCATAAGTTGTTGAGTAAGAAAGCTACCTTTATATTCGAAAATATAATAATCCTTTTGAAGTAATATACTTACTTTGATACTTGTATGGGCGGCCTTCAATGGTTGCGCGGGCCTCAGCATAGCCTCCATTTTTTCGGAGTCTTTCTGGTTTAACTATTATGGTTCTGTTGAGTCCCGAGTTCAGCTTAGCCAAAGTGTGCCCCAGATCGTGACCACCACAGTCAGTGGCCGCGGTTGTGGATGAGAGGGATATTTTCCACCATGCGACTAGTGTTATGCCAGGACGGTAGTAGATCGTATCGGTTTACTCTTAGCGGGGCTTCCTGGTGGCAAAGCCAGACTCTTCTCACTTTGGGAGACCCTGCTGAGGAATGGATCCCCCGTTGTACGTCGCAGCCCGACACCGAGGCACATCTACTAGCCATGATGAGGCCGTAAATCGTTAGTGGGTTGAAGTAGTATATTTGCAGTAATTCTCATGATTGGTCCTACATGGTTATTAATTGTTACTATCCTTATTCTTTTGCCACATATTTGTGTATTTGTGCTGCCCAAAATTAAAAGGAAAAAGAAACTAGATCATATAATTGGTGAAACACGTATGAGATAATTCTGTAGTAAAGCGAGTGCAAAACAATACCATGCCCGCATAAATTATTGAACTTGAGACCTTTTTCTGTATATTCTGCCTAGGTGGACGTATCACTTATTGAAAAAGATAAATAGAACGAATGGGAAGAATCTCAAATGCCATTTTCTGGCCTACTAGTTCAAGCAAGGGTCCATTCATTATACATTTCAGCATAGGGACCACCCCACGATACTGAAATATTCATATTTTCCAGCATCGATTGGTAAAAATGCAAATTCGTCATGCCTACAAACTTACACTTCAATTAGCAGCACTTCAGCGAATGGCACTTTCAATGGTGTGCCGAGGTCAGCGCTACATGAAATTTATCTACCGCAGTGTCCACTGAAGTCACAGCTCTTCCAGAACATACCGTTGCATTTTCAGAACAAGATGCGGCGATTTCGGTGTTCGAAGAGTATCGTAGAGCCGTGTATAGCTTCATTCATCAACGAATTAGTCCTTCTTTACGAGGCTACGAGAAACTCTTTTTGCTTTCGTTCCTGACCAGTTGCCTTCAGGTGAGGTTCACTGTTGGGCATTATCCAAAATGACGTCTGTTGAATAATATCGATCGACCATAGCTTGAAAACCGATTTTCCTTAAAATTTAGCAGGGAAAACAGCAAATTTATATAAATTTGAATTAGTATGAGGTTGGTTCAAAAATTTTTTTCGGCTAATGCTTCGGCGCCATCACTTTGCTCAGAGCCGCGTTGATCCGAGTCGGCGCTCACCAGATGTTGCTTCATCCACTGGATTCGATTCGTTATAACGGCGAACAGTCATATCGCCTAAAGGAACAGCTGTGGATCATCGAGTTAGATCAACACTGTTCTGAAGAAGGCAAGAGCTCCGAAGCATTACCCGAAAAAGAGTAGTTCTATATTAACCTCATCTTAACTTAATCATGTAGAAAATTAGTGATTCAAACCACTTAACAAGAAACTGTTTTTGGAAAGGCGTTGAAAAATGCTATCTCTGGTACTCCTTTTTTTAAAAGGTAATCGCGAAATTTTCGAAGCAAGGTCTTCTAAAACACAACTTCAGGACGCGAGTGCATTATTCGGAGATTCCGACGATCTCGTTGCGTGGAAGCACGAGTCAGTAGAACGTGCCAATAAACTTGCAGAGATTCAGAAAATCCAAGTATGCCTCTTTTAAGAGATATAATGCGTCTATTTCTTCAACTTCCTCATAGAAATTCTCATACGATTTTCTTATCGCAGTAAATTTAGGAAGAGTCGTTCTTGAATGCAATCCAATCTATATCAGTCGACAAAAGCGCAAATCAGTTGGCTCACTCTGGAACGATTGGTAAAGGCGCTCGTCATCTACGGAAAGTTGACCCTCCCAGTGTATGTGATGGTCTCATGTTCATTTAGGGATATTTTTATATGTTGGCACATTGATTCCCTCTTTCAATGCTGTAGTGCTTTTTCACACTCTTCTAAGTTCTTGGAAATAACCAGTCATTGATTGCAGGAGGATGCATTTCACCGTGCCCATGTGTTTTTGGACACCATGCGAACTACATGTTTGTCACATACGAGGGAATCAAATCTCGAAACGTGCAAACTAGTGGTCAGACTTATAACTAAAGTTTTTCTGGTTCACCGTATCCAACCATAGCTTTTATGAAATCCTGTCCGTACATGTTCATTTTTCTCCAATTTTATACTTTTTTGTTTTTTTTTTAAATTTTTATTGTATTGTATTAAAAGCCGACGCGTATAGCGTAGTGGTCGAAGGCACCCTGCAGTACACACGGGGTTGAGTCTTGCGCCCGGGCTCACCTAGCCCTCCACCTCTCCGGGCTCCGCAAATTGGTAAAAGATTTGCTTGGGAAGATAGCAGCACTGGATCGATGCATCAGCTGGCTGCCGCGGGTCATTGCAAAGGCCAGATATGCATTCAGTCACCTCCAACTATGCTTATTTTTTTTAAAAAGATTTTTAGGTCTAACGAGGAACTATTTCCAAATTCATTCTGCTAAGGCAGTAATAGACAATTTTAATTGGATGTTATAGGCTGAAGTTGTTTGTGAAGCGCTTTGTCATGATTCTCTTGGTGGCGACTTTCTATTTCATGATTGGGATCTTGAAAAGGATTTCATTTCTCGGTACTTTTCTTTTTCCAAAGAAGGATTTTAGTTAAACTCATCAATGTGTTTGGCTGAAAAAATCCAGATATTTGGAAATCTCGAAACGATTGGACTCGAGTTGGATCAGCCAGGGTTTAATGGAAGTAATTGCTGAAAATCCCCCGTGTCTATGGTTCTTGCTTCCTGTGATTAAGGCCGAACTGGCGACGATTATGGTGCGTTGTTTATTTAATTATCTGGTAAAGTTTCAACCTAAAAATTGTGAATATCAGAGGTCTTGTACATAAGGCTAACTTCCTTTTTTGAGACGCGATTGAAAATTCTAGGAACGCACAGAACAAGTCGATTATATGACTTTCATTATATGCATAATATATGTATTGATCTGTTTGTTCGTACAGGTAAAGTTCGAGAACGTTGTTGATAAAACTCGACAACCAACCGATGAGATGCTTTCTCTTTCTGACAGATGGTTATTTTTAGTGCGAAAAGGAGAGATTCTCTCTGAACGGTAAGCCTTACTTGTGGCACTTGTTAAAGCGTCTAGAAGAATGTGCTGTTGCATTCTTATAGATTCGAGTTGACTATGGATATTATTCCGCACATAACGTGCTATGAAGGGTTCCTACTTTTGCTCGAAATTTGGAGGAGCTTTCAGGTTGGTTCAAGTGTATTTTTTGTTTGTCATAGTTCACTGTCTCCTAATTCAGCGTACTTCTGTATTTCTTCAGAGGATTTAAAAGCATTGGGTGGGTTGCAAAGCTGTTAGCAATGAAGTCCGTTAGAGGTAGTGTACTGGTTCCAATCCCTCTCTAGCGCTCTTCTTCAATCCGAGTGGTAACGCCTTAGCTCGACTATCTCCATGATTTTAAGAAAAATAGAGTAGACCCACACTCTATGATGTTCACAAAGAAGAATTTCTTAATCATCAATAGAGCGAACAAAATGTTCGAAGATCTTTGTAGACGGTGAATGCGAGAAAAACGAATCGAGTGCAGCAAGTGCTGGGACCTGCACAGTAGATGTAGTGGCGGGTAATTTTATTAATGCAATAGTGATAATAGTTATAATATCAATAATCAATGACAATAATTTACAAGCATGCGCTCCCACTTTTTTGGGTAGGTATGTCTAGCGTACACAATTTTAGCGTCGAGGTGCTTCATATAACAGTATCCAAGCGGTTTACAATGCAGTACTCAAGGGAGAGGAAGCGCGATTACATGTGAGTTTCAATGCATCTGAATTCGTGTAAATCTAAAAGTGTGAAAAGAAAAGAATGGATCATCTTCTTTAAGATCACCATGGACGCAAATGCGGAGATCTATCGATTGATAGTGCAGAGAAACATTGCCGATCTGGGACACTTGTTTCCGCGAATACTGGTTTCCGAACCGGCTTTCTAGGTTGTGTGTTGTAATAAGGGTACATGATCGTAGTCGGGTACAACGTTGTTCGCGGTTTAGAAAAGTCTTTGTTTTCAATTTATGCTATGAATTAAATATCTCTTATGACGTTGATGAGAGTTCAGTACTTCTAGTGAATACTAGATCGGCTCTGATATTACAGAACATTTGTCGTTTCCTTGAAGCAAATTGTTAATAAATATGTTGTAGGGATTTTACGTTGGGAAATTTTCTTTTAACTACTCTCCAAGAATTGACCTTTCTAGACTCTCAAAGGAGTTTACATCACTAGGATTTTCCAGTTACGATACGTCTAAGTGAATGGGTTTTTTCTGGAAGGTAAACAGTCCCATTTCCGATTTTGTTTGTTTGTTTCGAAAGATTCGTTGAGGATCCGTGAAGATCTCAAAGTGGCGTTATTTTGACCATTTTGCAATCAGTCTTCATTTTAGCTTAGTAGACGATTTCCAATGTAACTTTCATCCGCTTTAGGGCCTATTTCTGTCGATATTTTGTGACGAATATCATTATGAAGTTCTGTACAGCATTTTGCTGTTTGCGCTGCCGTGTTCTTGTTCTTATTCGGAGGTATTGATCCATTTTTAGTGTCGAAAGGGATGTGATGTATATCTGAGCATAGATAAAAGCTTGATATCCTAGCAAGTAGGTAGATTTCTTGACAAGTAGAGAACGTTTAGCATTTCCACGCCATTTTCCTTGGAAGTTGCACTTGAATGTCGCTATACTAAGGATTTTAAAGACATTTAGAGAAGGTTCGGGTTAAGTATAAATATAAGGAAGCTGGATGCCTGGTACTACCAGTCTAGATTCTTACATTCGCGTTGTAGGTATTGGTTCTTGAGAATGTGCAGAAATAGTTGCTCTAGGGTTCAGCTGTTCGTGAAAGTATTCGTGGCTGTTTTTTTTACTATCAAGAAAATGCATTTAATATAGGTAGTACTTCTAACGGTAGCAAATGTTTCCTCGTGGTGTTCAATATGGCACGTCTGTATCGAGTTTCGGTAAGATTTTATCCCTCGATAGTTGCAATTAAGCTATTGCAAGGATTTCATTATCTTAACTATCAGCGGAAAATGTTAGCGGCAACAATATCTCATTTCATTCTTATCAGAGAAACGTCACTCGAAACCAATAGTCGATTTCGAGGAAGGAGCGTTTCCTCCAGAGGAGGCTAGGCTTCGATGTCAACTGGCCGCTCTTTACCGCCTTGTCGATCTCTTCAATTGGAGTCAAGGAGTTTTCAATCATATGACCGTAAGAATCTGCTTTCAAGATATATTTGCGTCGTATTAGGTAAATGAAGGATGCTATAATCTGGTAAATGCCATAGACCTCAATAGAATGAAACTACCGTTAGTTCTTTCAACTTCTGTTTAGCAAACACGAGGTGTTATTTTATTTCTTTATTTACCGTTTAACTACCGTTAATGTTTTTTCGAATGTAAGGGGCGTAATGTACAGTTGACGGGTTCATCCTCCAAACGGGATCTCTCAAGCTGAGAAGGAGTCTGGCGTTTCCATCAGGAAGCCCACCTTAGAGTAGACCAATACCAAGATCGACCACTGTCATGCTGTTTAACTAGTCTCAATGTGGCAAATCTCCGCCTGATCCACAATTGCGGCGACTGCCTCTAGTGGTGACGACCTAGAGCAGACTTTGGCCAAGCTAAACTGGGACTGCAGGCAAATACAATGGATAAACCAGCAAAACTCCGAAAATTGGAGTTTATGCCCTGCCCGCACAACCAGTGAAGACGGGCCATCCAAACGTCCGAGAGCAGGGGTAAGAGAGTAATAGATTGATGTTGGTTGTAGAGAAACAAGAGAGCCCAGTATAACGAGAACAAAGATGACTAAGAGCAAAGAATGTGTCGATATACAGTTCATTCCAAAGATTATCCGTTGGAGACCATTCTAGGTTCGACTTCCTGGCGATCTGATGGAAATACTGATCAATCCATTTGGTCTTTTATATCATGAACAGACTGCCAGCACGTTAGTAAAAGTGGATCTGGACGGCAACATTCTCCATCCAGGAAGCACTATCCTTGGCATAAATCAGGTTGATTAAGGCTCTCGAAAAAATTTCATTTTACATATGATTTTATCCTTTTCTTATGTCATCATTGGCTTTTATTTCACCTGTTTTGCTCTGCTTGCTAACTGTTGTGACCTTTTTAAAATTAATTTATCCACTTATTATGTATCTTCTGTGATTTCTTTCACTAAAATCATGTGGTAGTTGTACCACTTGGATAATTCGTGGTCTTTTTAATCATAAACTCGATCAGGAACCATATTATTCCTTTCGTCCCTTTCACGAAGTATAACTGCTCAGAGGGTCTCACTTGCACGAGGGACACGTATCACATCCTTTGTATGATTTGTACCTTTTTCTTTCGGAGAAGGCGATTACGAGCAGCTCTCAGGTATTTGCCGTCTAATGGGTCTATATCGAATTCCTCAGCAGAATCTTCGACTGAAGACCCTTCTGAGGAACCTCCTGTTGAACATTGCAATTCAACGTACGAAATTGCCTCCTAAGTACGATGATGTGGTAAAGAGTTTGGTGGGTGGTAATTATTCCACAAAATTCCCATATTTTACTATTTTTCGTTTTTTTTGTGCTGTTTGTTGCAGTGGGCGCGTGTAGCGCAGTGGTAGGAGGAGATCTGCATTACACATGGAACCTATCTCCACGCCCCGGTCTCAGCAAGCCTTTCATTTTTCCAGGATGGGCAAATTGGTATTAGACTCGTCTGTCTCGGAGGATAGCAGCACTGGCGTGATACATTGGTAGGCCACCACGTGTCGGCAAGTCGACCAAAAATGTTCTCTATTGCAACTTTTTCTTTATGTGTTCCGATGGTGCTGAGTGCCCTACATCCATATCCTATCTTAGCCATCGGGCACGCCAGTGAATACGGAAACTATAACCATCAAATACACCGCCGGGCATAATACCATGTACGACGCATTGCTTAGGTGCGAGACCTTGCGACCCGTGGCGTAACCCCGCGACCCACGCCACTCGCTTGGATCTGGTCATGCCTCTTAGCACGACCATTTTGCTTATGTCCACGCCTTGGGGCTCATCGTTGCCTTTCCTCATCGTTAATTTGCTCTCTCGCATAATTGTTTCATTCACGGCTTCTTTGATCCACCTAGACACAAATAACATGAACCAAAATCTGTAGCTCTTGCATTTCTAATGCATTAATGTTGTTATAGATTCTCTTGTAATTACTGCGTGTTGTTAATGTAACTGTTTTGGTAAATCCCATAATCGCTCATAGGTACTCTGTCCAACTATTCTTGATCCCTATTGCTAAGTCATTCTGGCAACCGCTGTTCACATTCTGTCACTGTGTGCATGTGAATCTTAACTCTTTCGTAATCGTAGCTATATTTTTACACAATCAGTATTAGCTAATCACATCATTCATATACTCATCACATTGTTATCACCATTTTGCAGTATCACAAGCTCACATGTACATTCTAATGTGCTAACCTCTTCTTATGGCGCTAGTGTACTCTCCACCACATTTAGACACCGTCGCACTCCCTTAACCTGCGGTTCTCTTTCATCTCTATCTAACTTCTTATGCTTTATCTTCCCCTTAGTAAGCAGCATAAGGGTACTGTGGCAGGTCCAGTACCGTCATGAGTGCATCTCAATAACGACGTCACACTGGCATCTATATTATACAGTTGTATATTGTACGTACATCTATAATATATAAAGGTTTAATTACCCAATTTTGAGGTGTTCAGAATTGTGACTGCCAATCACGAAAAGCCCCGCGTGGCACAGGCAAAGGCGAGCAGCTATTCCGACCGAGTCTTCTCAACCACTTGGTATTCATATAACAATGAGCCGTCCCAACTCCGCGAGGCGTTGTGAAGATATGAATTCAATCACTACCTACGATGCTTAATGAATTCGAATGCATAGCTCATCCCTCAGGAATTGATCAACTCCGAGACCTTTATCCTTCTTTGTCTTTTTGTTTGTTGCAGTGTTTTGAAGCATATTTGCTTGTCCTTTTGTTTTTGATGCCAAAAAATGGTCTTGCCTATCTTTCGACTCAACGCTTGCTAGCCCGGCCTTGACTTGTGGTTTCATTCATCTTTATCGGGATGCTTTTTTCAATAATGATATAGCAATGTTTTTTGTTAATTTTGTATGTTGGACAATACTCAGATTACACTAGATTGAAGCTACGTCCTTTTCAAGGCTTTTCTTCTGATATATCCCAGGTACTTTCAGGCTGGGTACACTTTACATTCTGCCATCCATGGTGCTCGTTGCGATTTGCTCTGTGTTATTCACCTTCATACACCAGCAGTGGCTGCTATATCTGCCACCAAGTGCGGTCTCCTACCTCTATGTCAAGAATCTATGATCGTTGGACCAGTTGCCTACCATGATTATCAGGCAAGATTTCTCTACTCGACCAAGATTTGCTACTCTGTAGACGCAAAGGTTTCGCAATTCAAAGTCTCAAGACCCATTGTAGTACCTGTAAATTTACGTGGGCTAAGTGATATGGTTGTTTGTGCATGCTTAGAGCAGCTATATTAATATTCATTGATTTAGAAAGCTTGTTATGAAAGCTCATGTATGCTACATCTTCACAAAGTTATTCTTTTCGTGATGTCGCTCAGGAATTTTTGCGCGAAATTACATGCTTCCCATGAACTGTATCGAAACAATTCACAATTCTTCTCTCTCGCCCAAAAGTGAGGGATTACTGTTGTACCTCTGCCTGTTCTTAAGATGACTAATTTGTGTGCTTCTGAAAGACCATAGATAGTTTATTGCAAAGTTAAATGGTTTCTATCACTTATATATGATTTAGTGCAAACCTACACTGTGATACGAACCAATTTTAGGGTTAATTTTCTTGATTTCGAAGTATTTTAGTCAATCTATCTGAATTAATACGGCATTTGTATCCAAATGTGTGGATATATATACACGCATTTATACATATATCTGTGTTGACTAGTTCGTGTGGTAGTTAATAGGTGGCACGGTTCGTAATCTCACACATGGGTAATTTAACCATCCATAAAATAGAGTGCAGCAGGGCTGAATAAGCGGGGTCAAAATGATGGCCAAGAGATGACGCTTGAGGCAAGGGAGCAGCTCTGCCATGGGTTGTTGGTGTAATATGATACGCAAGTGTGATGTAGGATACAACAGTAATGGTATAGAACGTTGACAAACTAGAAGACTTATGTAAGGTTTTAATAACTTTAGCTTGCAGTAACACTGCAAAGTGTTGAGGCGAGTCAGTCAGAAAATCACAGGGCTCACAGCTGTCCTGGAAAAATCCAAGTGATCACGTAGCTGACATCCATTTAATGCAAAATGGTTGGCGACTGCTTCCTGCAAAGTCTTTGGGACGTTCTATGTTGACAATCTTAGAAATCGGGCGATGATCACTCGCAAACAGCCTTCCACGTGGATGTTGCTTTCGAAGCTATGTACATGAAACACCTCAAATGTGCTTCGAAGTCTTTAAAATTAGCGCGTAAATAGCAAAATTCAGCAAGAACGTCAGATTTGAGCTGAAACTGTTGCTTTCGAAGCTGTGTACGTGAAACATTTTTCACCGATGAAATGGCATGTCGAATTTCGGAAAGGAGAACCGGTGGAACAGCATATCTATCCTCTTTTATTTCATAAGACGGGAGATGGGCGTGGCTATCGAAGAGATCTGAGTAGTAATCGTAAATGATTTTCAACATTCCACGTTAGCTATGACAGGGCATTACGAATCCTCAACTCTTAGCAGAGTCGGAGAGTAAGTTTTCGTCAGAATTGGAATTCGTAAGTTGTTCTACTTTGTTCACGTCTTCGTTTTGGTCTTATATTTTCTTTTTCATTTTATTCTATTTTTGACTTGTTTTCATGTCTGCCGTGCTGATTGCAGCACTTCCGACATTCAGTTCGTTCCCTCGAATTCAATCCTACGAGGACCTTTCAACTTTATGTGTGGCCTCGGTTGCTGCTTGAGGATTTTCGTTGTCTTGAATGTCGAAGAATGCTGGTCGAGCATTTCTCCTTGGAGTATTGAGGTAGTAGGCCTGGAACGTTCCCTATTGGATTGCATAGAGTGCTTTTTTCCTAGGCAAGTCCATTACCAATTTCCCGACGTTGGAGGGACAAAAGGCTTGGTTGGCTCGGAGCGGAATCGAGCTAGCACAATGCTGGTGATGACGCCCCCCCCCCCCCCCTTATATTCCTTTATTGGAAAGAGTCGGAGTGATATTTAGTATGACCAGAAAGTTGCAAAACTTTTGGTGAAACAATGCATGCAAAATGTGAATATGTTTTATTAAACGAAAGAAACCGATATTATTTTTTGAACAACTATGCCAAAAAATGCATTAAAAGATGAAGTTCATAGAGACAGATCATCCCTTCGTTCTACAGGATTTGCCTCAATAAGTTTAATTGCATGGTCGCCTAGAGAAGAACCCGTTGAACTTCACTCCGGGGCAATGGACCAGACAAGTAAAGGAATTGTGGATTCTCTGAAATAACCATCCTTGTCAAAACGTCATGATCATCTACGATTCGCACAAAAATCACGCGAATACTCCGCGTGACAAGCCTGACGAAGTCGAGGTGTTAGAAACTTCTAGTATGATTTTCTTGTATTTGCTTGATAGTAGTGCGATACCCAAGCACGCAATTTAAGCCACTTCATGAATAAAATTCATATATAGTAGAAAAGGAGATACCGCTTTTCCTTGCCGCTTGTCGAAGTGACCTTTTAAGCGATGAATAAGTACTTCTTGAACAATTTCCACTATCTCCTGGTCATTTGGAATTGCAAGGGCCAGCGCTTCTATGAGTACCATTTACAGATTCTTTAGCCACGACTTATCCATATAAATTCGGTGTAAACGTGAGTTCAATTCCTTTACATTCTCTGTTCTTCATCACATTTTATTTGAACATAGGATCTCCCAACTTCGTAATGTGCTCCTCGCAGGGAACGCCCTGACGGGGTTAGATGTCTAGCAGTACCTGTAAAGCTTTCAAATTTCGAACAAAATAATCGAACTGGAAAGAATTAGATTAGAGAATTGGAACATCGTAGATTTAGTCTCCATACATTAAGGAGCAAGCCCAAAAATCTGGGAGGAATATCACATTATATAAATAAATTATTAGAGTTTTAAAGTACAGAGTTGCTTTCTAATCGACCTGCAAACGAATATATATATATATATATATATATATAATAGACAGACCAATGCAGAATATAGACATGACATAGACAACATGTTGGATGGAGAACGAATAAACTGAATTTCGGAAAGACAGCACTATTATTGCAAAATACACTTCTGTCCATGATACTCATTAATTTTTTTCCTAACTGCAACATGTCATTTTGGCCAACATACCTCTGTCGAAGCATGAATACCACCACTGAGACGGTTATTTCTTGTTAACAAAAAGGAGATCTTAATCTGATCTAGTACTTTATAGCCCTTAAAGGGTAACGTTTTAGTGTTGCAGTTTGTAACGCACCAATGCTTTTGTTTGCTATTTGGAAATCTACTGTTACGGTGCATACGGATTTAAGCAGTTTAAGTTTGTGAAGCGATTTTTTATCAGAAGAAAGCTATGCTTTTTATTGGCATTTGTTCGTGTATTATATATCCCTCATCCTTTTTTCTCCTAGGGAATTCTTGTCGACCTCAAAGAACGAGAATCATTGGTGGAGGATATGGGCTCATGTAACGTCATGATTTTGAGAAATCACGGATTCGTCGTCGGAGGACGATCTATCGAAGAGGCGTTCCACTTGACGTACCATCTTATTCTAGCCTGCGAAACACAGGTCAGCACTTGAGATGCACTTTTTTCTGCACCTATTAGCTAATGCGATAACAAACCTCGTTTTTTCGCATTGAGCTTCATGGAGACAGTCCGCTGTGCCATCTTTTTTGTTCTATGTGTATCCTTCAAATTGTTGAAGTCGATGGCCCTGTACCTAGTGGTTTTACCCAGCCGTTAGAGCCCAATTTTTTGGTCAAACTGACTTCTCAATCCAGATACTGTCCTTGAAACATGGTTTTCTTGAGAATCAACCGTAATCCAATCTTTTCGTAAGCGCTGTTGAAATCAGCGAGTATTTTGTTTGCGAACGCTTAACGTTATAACTGCGATATCGTGAGGAAAGCAAAGAATAACAGCCGTCGATTTCTACTTCCGTGTCATCATATTCGAGTTTTTGCACGTTCTCGAGAGTCACTGGAAAAATGTGGCAAGAGGTCACTACGTTATCCAAGTTTCCAGTGAGCGTTGTACAAGTTCTGATTATGAAGAAATCAATCGAGGGTTTTTTACTTACTGAGTAAAGGAGCATTTGTTCTTTAATTACCTCTTTCTTCCATCTTAGTAGAAAGATTTGTCACGACAGTGAAGGTGACATCTAGTAGCATCTTTTCACTTTAGTAGTTACCGTTGTTATGCGGAGATGATCAATCGTACTAAATTCTTTTTAAAGGCTTCTTATTGCTATCCTTTACCCAATTTTTTGTTAATCCTATTAAAAATAAGGAGTGAAAGAGCTTATGGAGAGCAGACAATAGCCAGATTTTGTGGTAGTTGCTTGCATATTGTAGGTGTTCCTCATCCATTCACAAGAAATCTTGCACGTTGACATGTATCATGTGAGAATGGAGCTGGTTTGTTGATGAAGATTGATGCTTGGTTCTTCCTGAGTACTGTCAATTGGATTTTCATGGTTCGGAGACGCATCTCATTGATGAACTTTTCTTCTACTCTCGCATTGTCAGGCATTCTATGATTAGCATTTGTGACCCCCTAGTCAGAACTGGGTGAGCTTTACCTGAGAAAATGCTGGTTAAATGTGAGGCTTTCTCTAGTTTGCTTAAATGTGGAAGGAATATGCCGGTGATACTTATTTAAAAGGTGTGTTGCTCATTACTTCATTGGGGAACTCATGATGCATTCGCAGTTTATGATGTCTGAGATGAACTGTTCCTCGGAACATGTAATAGTAGAGGAGTCGATGATGTTGGTTTTCTGGACGGCACAGGCTTTGCCATGGACACCATTTTCTTTAAACATTTAATGTGAATGGGCTTTTGCCAATGAAGGAAACTGGATCAAAAGCAGTTTTAATGGTCTGTATTATCCACGCTCCAAAATCAAGATATGATAAAGACAAGGTTGAAGCATTCCACATGGATTTTGAGAACTTTCACAGTGAAGATTACACGTTCCTTATTGTATCACTGGAAAGCTCAACACCGAGACTAAACCTAGGAAGAGATTCACATTAGGAATCTCGATTGTGGCAGAATGAACACTACGAGATTCTATCTGTGTTTATTATGGTGGTCAAAGCCGCTCATGGTAATTCAGTCAAGAAGGCGTTGTGGCAACGTTGGATATAGGTATCATATTGTAGCAAATAGATACTTTTGTCCAACCAGTGTCGTTGTTTTGCAAGTTCTACACTGCATCGGAACATCACTTTTTTTGTGGAAAGGAGCGAAGTTGAAGACCACCGCTGCTTCCAAGCAAAGCAATAGGGGAAGTCGTCATTGAATTTTGTTCTAATATGCACAGACCCTTTGATCTGCCGACGTGTTATGACAGGTGAAGGATATGTCGTGCCAGCGATTATCCGTTCCGTAACATGACATCCTATCCTTTCGGCGAGGAACCATGCAGTATGCGATCTGGGTGGAATCATTCTAGGAAATCTGGAGCCTTCATATATTTATACTTATCAATCTGGTTAGGCTTTTCACCCATTGTATGTCAAAATGAAGTGTTCCGTGTAAATGTGGAAGAAGCAAAACCAAGTTGTTTGTTACGCATTAGGAGATGCACATGGGACACAACCTACTAGAGCCGTTTCTGCCTGGTGTCTGGTCAAAATGCAATGTTTCTCGTAATTGTAGGATAAACATGACCAAATACTGCGTAATTAGAAATACTTGTGGGGCTTGGTGTGCTTTTTGCCAGTGGAGCTTTTTACTGGAGTCATTTTCAACAGGATCGGCAGAATAGTAGACGAAAAATGTGCCTGCAATCACGCATGGTTTTGGAAAGAAAATCTGGGTTGGACTATACCCATATTTTAACGATATTCACTGAAATGTTTAGAATGTGCAGGATAGCGTTAAAAAGAATAAAGCTCTCGGCGTTGATCAATCCTTGAGGGATGCATTCGACTTCATTAAGTATCGTTGGAGGTGATTAAAGGCATATCTGACCTTTACAATGACTCGCGCTGGCCTGTATGCGAGATAAAAACTAAGTAAAAGTGCTTTTTACTAAGACTGTATTCAGAAGAAATTAATGCGTTCACATCACTTTTACTATTCAGCTTCAATTTTCTTTTTATTGTCAGATAAGAGCGATGAGATGTTGTAGTATAGATGAATTGGTCTTGCCGACGGAGGCTGCTGCACGAAGAACTTTCGAAATTGCAAGTCGGGGAGGTTTGTTGTCAACGATTTCTTTTTACATAAAAGGCTTCTCGTTTTCGCCAACTATTACACTACTTTACTGATTTTAAGCACTTATCTGGATGGTAATCCCACACATTTCATTCATTAGAACATGCTCTAAAATTTATAGGAGGAGGTGTGAACAGCAGGAACGGAGTAATTGATGACAAATGGCGACTAGGCGAGCTGGAATGGCAGGGTTGGATGAGAATACTCGATGATATGGTGAGCACAATACCAATCCGACGCATTCATTTGAATAACATTTGGTGAAGTTTATTGGACGATTTTCTGCTAAGAAGACAGCTTCTTCAATATGGCTTTCCATGAAAGACTATACTGTTCTGCCCAGGAACGATTATCTCCTGCACACCTGCAATTGTAAAACGTACCATCAGTAGGAGTTTTCAAAAGTATCTCCTTGTGATTGAACATTTGCTTCTTAAAATATCTGACCTTCCATAAGAAGCTCTCTACTAAGTTTTCCAGCGGTTATCTAAAGTTTTCAATAAGGTTGAATAAATTCAACAAGGGAGCTATCTGAACGAAGAAATGAGAGTTTTCAGGGAATGCGAACTGGTTGGGAACACCGTCCTTTGCAAGGCGATCGCATGTGCACCTAGTATTGCCATTCGCTCCGTATTTCTCACATGTGATTCCTCGTCATTTGATGTCCACTAGTTTTCGTATTCAGTGTAATAGCGTTTGCAAACTACATCAGTCACCATGTCATTAAATATCCGCAGATCCATCCTTAAATAAAAAATTAATATGACTATTTATTAATTCTCGCAGAGTGCACTATACACCAAAAATGGGGCTAAGATAGAGTTGTTTAACCTCTACCTTAAAATGAAAAAAAATGTTTTGAGCCATTATTGGTCAGATTAGGGCCCGCGTAGAGCAGTAATAGAGGGGTCTTGCGATACACATAGATTCGATCTCACGCCTCGAGCTCAACAAGAGCTCCATTCCTTTGAGGTAAACAAATTAACATCAGCGGCATTGCCTCAATCCATCGGTAAGCCAGCGCGAGTCATTGTGAACGCCGGTTAAATATTCAGTCATCACTAACGATGCTTAATGAGGTCGAATGCATGGTGCATCCCTCAGGAATTGATCAATAACAACCTCGTGTAAGTTTATCGACAAACCAAGGCTTTGTCAGACACTCTTGAACACTATTGCTTAAATAAGAGTCCTACCTGAAAAACAGGCTATTGCTCTGGTCTGAATACAGCCCCGCTATTTGTTACATCGTCACTTTCTATACAATCTTTTCGGCCTCGCTTACTTCATATTTCTTCCAGTGTTCTTCACCGTCCTGTTTACACAATGTAACCGAGGATTACCCATTTTACAACGTATTTACTTCACGAAAACGCCCTTCTGGATACTAGAATACACCTGGACGAGTTTTCAAAGTGACATACTTTGAGATCTGGATGTAGAGAAGGCTATCATGCGGAACAAACAAATAATTTTCATCCTGACAGCGATAGGAACGGAACGGACAGAGAATTGCACAGCGCATACAGCATTCGGTGTTGATCAATTGCTTAGGAATGCACCGTGAACGTCGTTAAGCAACGTTAGAGGTACTTGATTGCACTCCTGACGTATAGAACGCCTTGCTCTGGTCTACTGACTTATCAGATCAATGTTACTGGCATCTCAGATAAATATTGTGCCAACTTACTGATACCGCAGTGAAAGACAATCCATTAATAATTTGTGAAGAGTATTGTCATTGCGTCGTATCTAAAACATTCTATTCCCTCAACTTATCCAGCCAATCGAAATGCCACTTTTCGGATCAAGTGCATCAAGAAGGCTAAAAAAAGTTTTGAAACTCATCGCAACTTTTTGTGAGACACCACTGTTATTCACAGTCTATAGCGACATAGTTCACTGTGTTTTCTTGTAGTTAAGGTTAGCCACGTGATAAGAAAAATACGCCATTTTCCAAGCTCGCATTTTCAATTCATTGGCCATTATTTTCTAAACATGTTAGGAACATCATTCCTTGGACCACGAGTTTTGTGGTCCTTGTACTGACGTTTTTAGCATTGTAACACACATAGGAATTCCTCTTGCTAGGACGAGAGCAGTAGGAGTATGATTTCACATTTTTTATTGACACTCGGTGTTGTGTGAAAATCCACTGCCTTGCTATCAACTGGCTTTATTCTTTATTTATTCATATTGTTTATTCGTCATAGATGTTCCAACCTACTTATCGGTAAGATAAAAATGGTTGTTATAGTCATATAGTTGAGCAGGGTGTGGGTGGTGCAGTGGTCGGAGGCGCCCTGGAACATAGGTGGAATCTATGCCCGGCGTCCATGGCCCACCAAGCGTTCAATCCCTCCGGAGTCGGCAAATTGATAGGAGACTTGTTTGCGAGGATAGCAGCACTATCTCGATTCATCGATAGGCCAACGCGAGATATTGTAAAGGCCGATATGCATTCAATCACCTCCAAACGATGCTTAATGAAGTCGAATGCATGTCGCATACTTCAGGGATTAACGTCAAGAGCTTTATCGTTTTATTATAGTCGAGCAATTACAACCATTGTCATCAGTTGGGTTGTTATCACATAGGCTACAAGCTACAATCGAAATTATATATTGTTAACGTGTCAGTTTTTCTCTTTACTCGTTGCAATGTTGGAACAGGGCACTCCCGTCAGTTCTTCTCTCACTATCTCTTCTTCATTGATCCTAATACAAGATATCAAGTGAGCAGCAGTGGCTGAAATTTTTTTATGTGCTCAGTGAACTCAGAGTTTGGCTGTCAGTCTTCCTTTGGTACCCTGTTTGCTCTACTCACTCTTCACATCTTGCCGTTCCGTGCGCTACTTCCGACGATTTGGCCCCTCAAATTCATCCTACGACCGAGTTTCGGCTGAAGCGAGAGCGATCTTAATCGCTTTCGCAATGAATCAATGCTGTTTGACAATCGTATCGTTTGCCACCTGCACAGCATAGCATGTGCTCCTCTGCTGTCCAGTGTCATCGTCGGCGGCATTTCTCATTCCGCATTCTTCTGGTTGACTATGTGATTTTCTCTATATGATATACTTTACAACGTTGTAACAGATTTTTTCAAGTTGAATTCTCTTAAGCTGAAATGTCAGCTGAGACTTACACGTCTACAAACGGTACTGCTAACCTCGGGGATCAATATCAGTATTATTCCAGTTATTGTTGCTACTTTATTGACGTTAATGAAAGACTGAGACTAAGTGGCGATGCTAGGGTTGATGAGATATAGCCCAGAGCGCGTTACTCCCCGGAAAGGACAATAGCGCGTTCGTTCCCCACCATAGACACCTGCGGTCCAGAGTTTTGCAAATATCTCAGCTTCATTAAAGTTATATAGCCCAGAGTTGTATTTCACTTGATTGCCTCGAGCTGTTGATTTTTCCTTCATTTCACTGTCTACCTTACAGATAATCCGATTGAAACAACGAATCGCCGATGCCGAGAACTTCTGAGCTGTGTATTTTTACAAAATATCTAGCCACAACTAAAGCTCATATCATTCATCAGCTTCCTCATTCAGCGTTGTCCTCATTCACTTTCATCGTCATCATCACCACATACAATGCCCACCTTTCCTTTCTTGTTCTTCGAAGCTTAGTATCTGCTTAGGTGCGATGTCTTGTATTCTGTACCACGTTTTAAATTTATAAATACATAGCGTTTCATCTCTGAGGTTTGTGCATGTCATGTCCAACTTTACACAATCTAAACATCTTGTATTTCAAGTCTAGTATGTGCATGACGCCATAATTTCCTGTACCTTGAAAAAAGGATAGAAAAGCCCTATTTTCGAACATAAAAGGCGTCATGCCATTTTCAATTCTTTCATAAATAAAAGGATAAAGCTTCGGTGTTGATCAATCCCTGAGGAATGCGCCATGAATTCGACATCGTCAAGCACTGTTTGGAGGTTATTGCATGCATATTTGGCCTTTACAATTACTCACAGTGGCCTACCGATGTATTGAGCCAGTTCTACTTCTCAGACAAGTCTGGTACTAATTAGCCCACCACGGAGGGATGGAAGACTTGGGGGCCATGGGCGCGGGGATCGAGTCTACGTGTGTGTTGCAGGGCGCCACCGACTACTGTGCCACACGCGCCTTGACTTGTTCCATGAATGTGCTTTCCTACTATGTCTTTCTTAAATTTGCAAACCATTTAGTTGCCCCTCAACAACGGGAACCTCGGCCTTATGACCTCTTTAGGATGCATTTTATGGGTCCGAAATGACTACAGTATGCCGAAAGTAGTTTCATTTCTGTGACTTTCGTTCACATGATTTTTCTTTTTGAACTGCCTACACTATTATCGACATAAAATGCTACCTTGAGCATTTACCTCGCAGAGCTTAGAGCTGCTTTGCAATACATGGCCACTGCTGAGCGCGCTCTTGGGGCCACATTCCTCCACCAGTAACAAATCGGTACCATACTTTTTTACGAGTTTAAAAACACTGATTTCGTAAATCAGTATGCTGGCAGGAGGCGTATAACCCAAACACGCGTTCGGGTGCATCTGTGACTTAGCGTTTTCACGGCAAAGCTGTTTTTCAACAACTGACGATATTTCTTCGGTCACTAAAGTGGATTGTAAACCGCCTTTCAATTAATTTCGATGTAAATGACCAGTGTACCTTATTTCATTCATAAGCTAACCCGAGGGTGTTGTCACATATTCGGCTATATTTATTCGGCTAACGTTTCGACGTCTTCGTCTTCATCAGAGGCGATGATCCGAGTCGATGGTTTACAGTTGTTCGTCTTCTCGATGTGGTGTCTTCGTGGTCGTAACGAAACGGATCTTATGGATCTTCTTCGTTGAAACCGCTGGAGTGAGACAACATCACCTGGCGGCGCTCTTTTATCCAGGACGGTTGTCGTTGAAAATGATTGTGCGTCGATAACAATTTTTTTTCAAATTTCCAAGCTCTTTATAATCCATTTTTTCTGTGGGTCTTCGACTTGGTTCATTGGGATCGACAAAGAAGAAGACGTTGAAACGTTGACCGAATAAGTATCTGGTAACAATCATGTGTTAGCATTTATTACGTTTTATAGAATTCACTACTAGGTGAGATATGTCTGTGTAAACTTGAAAGTGGTCATTATTTTCGCATCGCGAGACTCCTACAAAGGTCGCGTAGTAGCGCAAAAGTTTGTGAGGTCAGTTGTATGGAACACCTAAGGGATTGATCAACGCCGAACGCTTATAATGATAAAATGGAACAGTTCGCTGTGAATTAAGCGCACAGCGAACTGAATAAAATCTAGTTAGGGATAACCTTACTCTAAAACAATATTCAACATCCTAGTTAAGAGAAGAGGTGCCACGTAGGAGCTGAACCCACACACGACACAACCTCTTCTCTGGATGTCATCCATACAATGAAACGATTCGAAGGAGTGCTGTGTCTTGCAGAATATGTGGAAATGGGCAGCATGAGAGTGAGAGCAAATTCACCTGTCGGACTGGTCTAGTGCGAATTTCCATGGAATAAGCTTAGAAGATTGCCCTAAATGGATTCAAAAAATACTATCGCTGAACAACTGAACGCCTAGCACGTCACTTGTCTGCCCGCGCAAATGTTTTCCATTAACTTGTTTCTAAATATTCAAAGAAACTTAAAGTCTCTTTAGAGTCACATGGAAGCGTAATGTGCTCCTCTTATCAAAATAACAGACTTATATACTGCCCAATATCGCGAGTGATGACGAGCACTCAACTTGACCTTTCCAGTTTTTGAAGAAAACGAAATCCGTCGAAACGTCAGCCTTAACGGAGTAAGGAATAAAGTAACGCCTCGTGTTTTCTCAACAAGAATACGAAAAATTACTGATTATTTATTTGTCTCGTATATCCTCACTCGTTAACATTATTTATTTTGTGTATTCGTTGAAATGAAATAGGATTTTTATACCTAAAAGCGGTTTGCTTTAATAACTGGGGAATCTTGATGGTCCCACAATCAAAAGGAACCTTTCATGATTTCAAAGACGGTTTTTTAACAAACCTCAGATTTAATAATTAATCAATATATTACGAACTGCGCTCGCTAAGTTCACGTGAGTTATTTTATCATTTGTTACCTCTTTCGTTATCACTTCTTCAAATATGATTGCTGAGCTTTTGGCTATTTCGCCTTCTTCAGAGCCTATAACTACTGTGCACCCATATTTTATTATTCGGTGAATTTCCTAGTTCTGGTAAAAATATAATTTATAAAGACTGAAATAAAAATAGCCTCTTTCCTTAGCTCTTTTGGAAAGACGACAGTGAGTTCTTTTCGATATGCAGATTTTTGACTTAGATTACAATTTTTTTTTGTTAGAAGTAGGGGAGTACTTACCGAATAATGATGAATGTACAATACATCTCTCGGCTCGAATGAAGGTGAAATAGCTGAAACGCCAGCCATCGAATCTCAAGAAGAAGAACTGATATTTTCGCGTTAGCTTAACGAGAACAGTTCTTAAGATATGAAACTCTCATTGCCCAGTAAATTCACAATTTCGATGCTCACTTAGGAATCTCTTCATATTGCTTGTTATGATGTTTGTGTTAAGTTTCACTCTTGAATAGATCAAGCGACATATGTTACTCCGATCTATAGCGATGTGTAATTCTAAGTTTTTGGTCCTACCACCATTTCTTCATTTTTAAGCACTGGAGAAAACTAAGCCACTGGAAGCCGTAAGACTTCAACTCGTCTGAGATTCTGCTGTGCAGCACTCGTTAAGAGTCAAAAGAGCAGTGTGGTTCTCAAAGACAGACTATGGTGCATCTTCTCTCCTATCCATATTCCTTTGATTACGTTTATTAACATTTCCTTAACTGAAAGACCATTCTTGCAATTAACGTGGAAGTGAAAATCGAAGGTCGGGAATTACATCATATTGCTTTGCTAGTGACATCGGTATCATAGCACCAACCATTAGTCAGACGGAAGGAGTGCTGGCCAACTTTGATAACGCTGTAGAAAGATTGTCCTGGACTAAATCTCACAAAATGATGCTCGTAAAGAACAGATCGATTACGTATGCCCCATTCACATTTGCAACGAAATGAATATCTCGGAATTCATGCCCAGTCAAGAGGACGAAGCTAGGACTATCTCTTAGCACGAAAGTAGCAGATCGGATTCAAAGCAACAATTTACGTCAGTGATCAAAAATCAACGACGCTGTTCCATACTTCAAACTGTCGAAAATAAGATGTACCGAACACGTAACGCGAATGTACGACGACCGATGGTAGTTTTCGAATGAATTTATCGGGACGTCAAACGTACTGCAGGAGCACCACCGACACGATGGGCAGAGTTCTTCACAAAAATCATGGAAAGAAGAAAGATATTAGGATCAACGACTTCCCAAAGCGAACAGAACCCACTGGACTGCTCTTGCACGTGATTGGAAAAAATGGAAAATTTACTGGTGCACACTTGAGTCACTCGACGATCAGCTGGACGACAGATGATACTCAAAATTTGCAGCTCATCTACTCTTGCGTAGATGAGCTGCAAATTTTGCTGCTGATTTTGTGCAGATAATGAACCTCGTTGTTTTCTTGATGGACCACGACATGGCCAGATAAGCTTGGTACCTTCTAACTTTAGGCAAAACAAATTAGGGAAGGCGTACAAAAAATGTGTTTCCGTTGAAAAAGCAAAGTCCTATGGGGATTCCTGGCACACAACAAAGAACAAGTGCGTGTTTTATTACGGGTGTTCACGTCGTTCGATGATTAATGGGACTCGTGGTGATGAGAGTGATAGGATGAAAAAAAGGATAAAGCTCTCGCCATTGATCAATCACCGAAGGATGCGCCATGCATTCGATTTCGTTAAGTATTGTTGGAGGTGATTGAATGCATATCTGGCCTTTACAATGACTCGCGGTGGCCTACCGTTGTATCGAGCCGGTCCTGCTAGCCTCCCAGATAATTCTGGTACCAATTTGCCGACCCCAGAGGGATGGAAGGCTTGTTGAGCCATGGGCGCTGAGATCGACTACACGTGTGTGTCGCCTCCAACCACTTCGACACACGCAGCCTTATGAGAGTGATAGAATATTGTTAATGTATAGCTGACACGTAATGTTTGAATAAACGTGGTCTTTCTTCAATGGTTTGTTGCTTCAATGGCTAGGAAGTTTGTTGCTTTTTGTAATTGGTTGCCTAACTGTAATGTTCAACTGGGTTCTCCTTCCGACAGCATCATAGAAGAATCACGGAAGAACTCAGGTTTTCTTCTAGACCATAGAATCTAGTGTGGGGAGGTTTTCCGTTATTTACATGATACCCCTAGGGCTTAGCGCCTCTCTCGATTGCTCGGAAAGACGAAAGCGTTTTAGCTCATTGCTCTTATCACAGGCATATAAGGACCCCGTAGCTGTTTTTTCTTGCCTAAGTATTCTTTTTTTTTCAAAAAATAAGGCAACGATCTTACAGAAATCCCTCAGCTACCTAAAAAGATTTTAAATTTTCCATGCGAAACCTTTGCACTATGACGGGTAACTTGTCGAAAGCTTTTGGTGGAAATTCTTGAACTCTTCCAGTTCATCCAGTAAATTTGTTTCCACTTATCACAGTAACACGCTAATGTTTCATCTACACAGTAATTTGGATTGAACAACATATTTTCAAGTCTATTTCTATTTCTTAGGGCGCGCGTGGCGCAGTGGTTGGAGGCGCCACTGCGGCACGCACGTGGAATGCGCCCATGGCCCACCAAGCCTTCCATCCCTCCGGGGTTGGCAAATTGCTACCAGACTTGTCTAAGAGGATAACAGCACTGGCTCGATACATCGGCCGGCCACCGCGAGTCATTGTAAAGGCCAAATATGCATTCAATCACCTCCAACGATGCCTAATGAAGTCGAATGCATGGCGCATCCCTCAGTGATTGACCAACTCCGAGAGCTTTATCCTGAGCTTTATTTCTATTTCTTAGTAACTGTTGTTTTGTTGTTTGTCAAGTGAGAGATTTTGTTGTGTAGCAGCAGGAAATCGGCTTCCCAGATCTCAATCACCGATGTGGATAAGAAAATATACGAAAGATCTTCTAAGATAATCCCATCAAGTTGTTCTTCTACTTGTTATTGTTGGCGTTGGAAGCCTTATTCATCTTTAATCTATTTCTCAGTAGGCTAATGTGATTTCAGACTACAAAGC
Source organism: Angiostrongylus cantonensis (assembly GCA_009735665.1). Classification (NCBI taxonomy): domain Eukaryota; kingdom Metazoa; phylum Nematoda; class Chromadorea; order Rhabditida; family Metastrongylidae; genus Angiostrongylus; species Angiostrongylus cantonensis. Next base: position 76,892 of record MQTX01000293.1, on the reverse strand, counting down.
TGACGGACTTAGTGACGTCACAGCACAAGAATTTTTAATTTCTTCGTTTCCCTATTTAGATATTCAAAATATGGGTATAAGACGACTAGGACAGTTTCTAAAAATTATCCAGAAGAATGGGTTATTTGCAAGCTTAGGTTTCTCTGAAATTCTACTATGGAAACGTGATCGTTGAAGTGAATGGCTTACTCTGGTGTCGCAAACTAAAGAGCGTAAACTGGGACTCACGAATTGAACGACTTTCTGGAAGAACGGGAGATTTTGACGCATGGACAAGACGGAAATCGGAGTATTCTACACAGGGAGTGTTGCATGACCGCCCCGGTATTGCCGTCGTTTTGTCTTATTTGTGTAGCTCAATTTCACACATTGTGCGGCCTCCAACACTTTCTTTATTTAATCGTTGCTTTTCTTCTGTCTCCCACGCTTTACAATTCGCTATTTTTTGCCGAGAAGGTACAAGTTTGTTAATACAGCATTTATTCGTTCACAATAGCCGACGTTTCGACGACTTTTCCTTCTTAAGGGCCAGGAAAGGTCAAACTGACACGCAATCTACTCAGCCGAACGCTTTCGTAACTTCAACAGATAAAATTTAATACGTAATTCCTCACTGGTGTCATAAACAGTTTTTCTTAAACACCCATCTTGTTTTCTTGTTCTTTGTATGCCTTTCAGTTATTTAGCGGAGCCCCAGACCCTCGGAGTCTAACATGAGCGAGGAATAAATCTGGCTCAAGTCGAGAAATTCCAGCCCATATCACGAATACCCAAATGTTCCTGGATCATGTACGAGGTGCGCTTCCTAGCGAGGTGTATGTGATGGAATTCTTCGACGTTAGCGCTCTTTATACTAACATTTCGAATGATTCCGCTATGCAAGCCATTCGCGATCTCCGTGTGCAACACGAAGGAGTGGTAAACATCTATGGCTTCTCGATTCAGTATCTCATGACCCTCTTAAAGTAGGATCTGAATTGCTCAATCTTCAGATGGTCTAGAAAGTATTTCATACAGATGGGAAAGTTGGCAATAAGACAACGACTGGCCGCAAGCCCTGCCACTTCTTTTATGTCTATGGTGGATGCACTATTAATCTATCTCCAGCCATTACTCTACTGCTAATATGTAGATGATTGCTTTGTCACTTGTTCCACACCGGGGTAATGGACAAATGTCTTAAGTTATTGAACTAACAGTCAGGGGACATTAAGTTTACTGGAGCGAAACCGGTAAAAGCTTGGCATCCACTTCTGAACGTTCAAATTAAGCTATCAAAAAGCAGCTCGGTCACAAGTAGCAAAACATGCTGCTTCATTACTTCTCCTATCATTCCTCACACAAAAAAAAAACAGTGCTTGTGAAAAACAAGTTTCGAATAGTCTTGTTGCAACTGCATAATTTCCCCTAAAGGTAGAGACGGTGATTAAATGAGTTCGCGCACAATTTTTATGATGTCTTGTGAGGTGTGCGGGACGAACAGATTGGTGAAACGTGTAGAGCACTGTTTGTACGTATAAAAGAACATATAGTCGGCGAACTTAAAGTTAAGTCAAATGATCCACTAGACGTACGCAAGACCCAGGAACAAGGAAGATAATTTTGAAGCGAAAACCACTATCCTCGCACGGGAATCCAAAACACCGGCGCAGAGAACTCTGGAAGCGTATTGGTTAAATTCTAAGAACTTGAAAAAAAACTAAGGCAGCATCCACATTTCTTCATCACAGAGCCATTCGTTAGCTTTTGTGTCACGGAAGGAGATTTTCCACGGCAACAGTAGAACCACTTGACCGACCCATGTCCAAACCAATGACCACGTGTGCATTGTAAAGCATCTGTGGTCAACGTACTTCTCGCTCTTTGTGTTGCTATAGTTAAACCGTCGAAAATTCTCTCAAGATAGAGCACATGCCTGATAAGGCTGACCATTTGGCCCTCATCTGATCTCTTCCTACGAAAACATTGATACCATGAAGTTGTTGATATCTGAAATTTAGCAATGGTCGATCGAAGTACTGATCATTTGAGTTCTTCAGATCTGTGGTGAATGTTAAGCAGAAGCTGCGATAGCGTCGGATGTAACAATGAAAAAGCAAACAAATAGAGATGAGATTCGCAGTAAATCGGCGGACAGTCGATGGAACGCTGTCGGAAAAAGCCTCACCAATGCTGTCTCGCGAAGCCTTCCAACAATGAGTAAGAGAGTAAGTGGATGAAATGAGGACGAAAAGATGGTATTTAGCAATTTCATGTTATTATTCATAGGGTAATTTTACGACGGAAACGTTGATTTAAGCAGATGGTTTTGTCAGCTACAAGTGATTATTTGTCGCAATCGTAGCTAATCGAAGCACAGTGATCAGTGTCTATGTAGCATACATGCATGAGTCGTTTATGTCTCATATTGTTCATGTGCACTTGGTTATTGGCAAATGTTGACGAAGTTAACTTAAACGTCTGTATTTTATTCAAGGTATAGGACACGATTTTGTCTAGTTCTTCGACTTCCACAGAATTTTTCAGTGATGAGGAGCAATTAATTTACGTAAGCGATTTATACGATAGCATGACGACGCTTACTACGGACTATCATTCCGTCATCTTTCACCCAACCTTCAGAATACCGTTACATACTCGTCACTAACTGACAACCAACGTTTTGTATTTACTGCATTAGTCTTTGGTTTTTCACAAGAAGCACAAATTTTTTCTTGACTTAGATTTGACCTTCTAGATTAATGTTGTGTGATACACACTGAAATAGCCCTACTTAGTTGGATAGTTGGATGGCCCGTCTTCAATATTTGTGCACAACCCAGCATAATTTCCGTTTTCTTGGAGTTTTGCTGGTCTAGCCATTGTGGTTCACCGGAGTCCTGAAGTGAACCTGGCCAAAGTTTACCCCAGGTCGTCACCACCACAGGCAATCGCTGCCCTCGTGGATCAGAGGGAAATTTGCCACCATACGACCAGTTTAATGCCATGGCGGTGCTGGATCCTGATAACGAAATAGTCTAGTATTTATAATTAACAAAGTAACATTAATTGTTGCCGATGTGAAATGCAACTTTTATTTCCTAAATGTTTCGTATGCTCTAAATGGAGAAATCGTACCCTTTGGAGTTACAATTTTTTCAGAAACTATGTTAGTAGTTGGCGGTGAAGCTACAATCTCATCATGTTTGACTTTTACTTACCGCCTGTTCTCCTTTTCATGACAGGATATTATGTGAAATACAATCACAAGGATACCGAGACATGAGCAAACTTAGCTGGAAGAGTAAAAAAAAAGATGTCTGAAGGAAAAGCAAAGCAGTGGCCTCCTTCAGTGTGGTGGAGAAAAGGTGAGCCCACAGAAAGAGTAGTCGCTGGTTCGAAGCCCAAGTAAGGTTACGAGTTTTGGTCATTTCTCAACATGCTTGTGGTTATATTCTTATTGTTTAAGGAATCATTGAGATGAACGACCGAGGTGAAAGTTAAGAGTTCGATGGTTTACAACAGGCATGGTCTCCATTGTCACTTCCGTTTGATTACCTGAACTGCGTAGTTTGAATATTCGAATGTAAAGGCTTTTCTAGCTCGAGCACGAGATTTCCGATCTCATAACTGTGGAACATGTCGGCTGTTGAGTCTCTTCGCTTCTTCACTTGATGATTGTAGTTTGTAAGACATGTGTTTGGAAGCATATCCTATGGTGCCGAAACTTTGGGTTAATTCCGGCGTTGTAAAATTTTTCCAAGAAAAAGGAAATTTTTCAATCAATATACCAGATATGTAGGCCATTATCGTATTTAGTTAAAACTATGATTACTAGTTTATTCGTGTCCTTAACTTTGAAAAATGGCATTGTTTAGTCGTAGTGCACTAACTGCGGCATGAGCACCTTTGCTACTGGAACATACGAATTCCTATCATTTCTTTATGGATGACACCTTCTTCAACCACTAAGAGAACAGCTGTCCTTCTTCCAACTTTCACCTTACCAAACTCAACGCAACGTCCATCGTCAGTGATTTGTCAGATTGATAATCATCACTTGGTAGTAGTGTCAGTTGATGGCGGTCGAAATTTTTTCGATTGACAAGTTATTGTGTGGAAGAAGAACAAATAAAGAAGAAATCGTAAGCCAAGAAGAAATGTGAAAAAAAATGTTCCGCAATCCTGTCATTTAATTCTGACACTAGATTGGAAACTGATATTTTCACTTTTTGAAAGATTGCTTGATAATAGTCAGTAAAAAGTGAAAATTTCTTCTGAATCAAAACACGTTGGAAGCTATTCCCTTCAGAGTCAAGTGGACGTTTCCACCATAAATGACAATGACACCGTCACCACCGGAATGAGGCACCGACGACGAAAGAAGAACGCTAGAGAAGTGCGTAGCAGACTTACGAGTGGATATTCCTTTGCTTTAAATAAAACGAACCTCGTACTAGTTGAAATTCGTTTCCAGTTTAACATAGTTCATGCACGTTTTTGCCAAGGCGCAGGATTTGTAGTTGCACTGGTTCGAGTTTCAGAACTGTTTGACGGTTTTTTTTTAAATGTCTGAGCGATCTCGGCATCTGGCTTTAAATGCGGACTTCAATGTGAAATTTTGGAATCTCATGACGTTCTCACGGACCGACAAAATGCAAAATGTTATTTGTTGTCGCAAGAGTGCTTTTTTGGGGATCTGAGCGTAAAAAGTTCATTGAGCTCCTTCTATCAACATGAACGGTAGATGAAGTGACTCTTCTTAAAAGTACCTACTATAATCCACGAAAGGGACGCGTGCGACGCAGTGATCGGAGGCGCCCTGCAACACACGTGGAATCGATCCCAGCGCCCATGGCTCACCGAGGCTTCAATTCTTTTTGGGTCGGCAAATTTGTACCAGACTTGTCTGGGAGGATGGCAGCACTGGCTCGGTACATCGGTAGACCACTTCGAGTAAGGCATTGTAAAGGCTAGATATGCAGTCAATCACCTCCAAAGATGATCAATGAAGTCGAATGCATTGCGCATCCTTCAGGGATTGGTCAACGCCAAGAGCTTTTATAATCTACGAACATATTGAAAAGAAAACAGAATAACATCTGTTTTTGGTTAAATATCTGGTGAAGACGAAACGACTATGTCTGCTTCCCACTGAATGATTTCACTTCTTGTTCAGGAAGAATTCACGCCGTTGGAGCCACCGAAGCCACGGATTGTCATCACCACTGAGGACAAGCGAAGTGGCACACTCTGGAGGCACATAGTATGGCTGATCGTGCTCTTCGCCTACTCGCTGCTCGGCGGCGTCGTATTCAGCGCTATCGAAGGTTTTCTTTTTCTCTTTTGCATCTGTGTAGACAACTTTACTCGATATATGAAAAACAAGTGGAATCGTTAGTAAAGTCGATACACAACAGAGCACAGTTCTTCTGTTGCTAAAGTTTTGAAGAGATACGATTTGTTGCAGCCAGTTGGTAAGTGTACAGTTTAAGGTGTTTAGGTGGTCATGAGCGCTCGTATCTTATAATGGAATATGAGAAGAATCTGGATCTGTACAGGCGACGTAGAAGCTATCAAGAACAACTTTTTAGGCGGTAGCTTTTTAAAAGTGTTTTGCTTTCTTAAATGAATATATGACCAAGAAAGTTATGCCTTGTACCAAATAAGAATTATGCCTCACTTTCTTTGCCAAGCTCAGAAAATTTTATAAAAGTTTCTCATGTTTAACTTGTTTTCAAAATTCTCCCTATGCCAAGTATAGAACCGATTTTTTGTCCTTAACTCTGTCTACAAAACAAATACGAAAGCACTTAATAGTGTTAAAACATCCTACCACTTCTTGTCAGCCAAGAAATAGACCGATCCCACACACGGACGACAACCGAATGCATTCACACCTACTTTGTGCTGGCGATTTCTTCCATCGCCCAGTAGCCGTATACGAGTGAAAAAGCTAACAAATTGTCGTTTTGACATTGTCGCTTTCTGGAAGATACCGATAACGTAAAAATTGGTCTTCAGAGGATGTGTATAGGCGGTAATATGACCGATATCACTCACAAATAGAAATGCATTGATGTTTTTGTCGTTGACACGCTCTCAACGGTTTACCGCCTCATCGTAGCAGAGAGGTGTTCCTGGGTATTGGACTGTGATTTACTGCGGGGAATTCATCCCCTCGCAGAGTCTCCCAAGTTGAGAAAAGGTCCGGCGTTTCCATCAAGAAGTCCAGCTTAGTGTAAACCAATATCAATATCCACCGCTGTCCTGCTATTTAACTAGTAGCATGGTGGCAAATCTCCCTCTGTTCCACGATTGCAGTGACTGCCTGCAGTGACGACGACCTGGGGCAGACTTTGGCTAGGCTGACCTCGAGACTCCAGGGAAACACAGTGGCTAAACCAGCAAAACTCCGAAATATGGAGAATATGCTGCGACTCGCACAACCACTGAGGGCGGGCCGTCCAATTATTCAAGTAAGTATTGTTGATGCCCAAAGTATTGTTCTACAACTGTGGCGTCCAAGGAACACGTGGGACAACTAGAAGAGGTGATTATTCCTGAAAACAGAAAACTTGGTTGGGATGTGGAGTTGGAAGTGCAACCGTAACACTGCCTTCTCCTGGTCTGCACTACTCTCAGATCTTTTTATTTCCTCTAATTATCAAAATCCTTGTATGGCGTCTAGTTTTTTCAATCGCTCTTGTGCTTCATTTTAGAGATTCTCATTTATGATCACAGTATATAAGGTCGCAAATAAGTGACCATGTTATCAGAAATTGTCTAATTGAACTAGGTTTATAGTCAAATTGTACAGCTTTCCTCTTACCTAGATTCCGAGATATTGACCATGACAGGGCGATCATGACTAATCGGGGAGGTGTGACGTTGGAAAACTACAAACTGCAATTGGCGAGACAGGCGTTGGAATGGTGAGTTCGCTCTATCTATCAGGAACAAACAAGAACGGACAGCTGGTCCTTTCTGCTCGTATGAGCCAAATGTCAGACTAGAATGCAGTGTGAGTAGACCATGGAAACAACAACATTGGCAGTATGGAAAACTGAGCAGCATTCTTACAGACCTCTTCACAAGAACGACTACTTAGTGATCATCACAAAGATTAGTGCTAAAAACTTTAATAGTAGTTTTTTTTAATGAACTGCGCTTAATGTTTCAGTGTCAAAAAAGATAGAAAACTATAAAAAGAGTCTTGTGATGTTTCGGGTAGAGCAACGGCCCAAAAATGAGTAGATAAGATTATTCCTTCATTATCACACGTTCTTTGGGATAATATTTCAGATTAGTTTGTTGATTGGGGTTAGTCTCATTGAACACTATAGTCGCGCTCTCTAAGAAAAATGGGCAAAGTAAAAGTAGTGTTTTTCGACTCTTTTTTAAAACCAAGAGCTACGCGTGAGGGAGTTTCGAGTTGTTATAGAGGCAATAGAACTGTTTCATTGAATAAGGTTACATAATAGCATCTTCCCCTCCACGTTCTGGGAAAGGAAGAAACGACCAAACGTTTGCCAAGGGGAACTATTATAAGGATATGTGAACAACTTTGCATCAGCTCATCAATAATAGTTTATAGGAATAGAATGACTTTATGGATATTGTCACCATATTTCCTTGCCATGTTTCGACTAATCAACCCAAATAGTTTAAGGTACGAGCGCAAACTAAGTGTTGTCGTCCAGGAGCCGACGATGATTGACAGCAAATGGACACTCTGGGGTGGTGTATATTACGCTGCCAGCTTATACACCACTATTGGTACTGTTGCCTCTAATATGTCTTAACGGGGTCGAAGGTCACAAACTAATTTACAAGCTGCTGAAATCCATCATGCTTGATGTGATACAAACGATTTATAAAAGAAATAATGATTCACTTTGGCGATGTTTTCCTATTACTCTATTTTTATTTTTCGAATTACTCTTTCTTAGTGCACATGTTAAAGCAAAGGAATGAGAAGAATTAGATGCTAGCGCTGGCTGCTCTCAGTCATATTCAAACTTTATTGCCTTTTCTCTTTCTAGGTATGTTTCGCAGAATCCTCATTCGATTTTCTTATTCTCACCCAGTATCAGCCTTCCTATTTGGTTGGGAGTGTTGATTTCACTCCCAACATAGACATCCTTAGAAGCCGAGATGAACGAAGAAATATGTTCGTCACGGACCCCTTCTTCTTTCGTTCAACTACAATAAACCTTTTTGCAAACTTCGTTAGTAACGGACGGCCTCGAAGTAATAGAAAGAACTGGCGAACGTTGTAGATTTTTGACGACTCTCTCTCCGAAATTTTCACCCTCAATTCTCCAAGTTGTTTCTAAAAACATTCCGTCCAATTATCAAGGGATACTGCTTTTTGCTAATTGAAACCTTCCGAATAAAAGCACAGTGCTCAGAGGTACGGCCTAAAATTGCATCATCCATGGTTCGACCTCTTCTGCTGTCAACCATGCCCTCATTTCTTCGGTATGCTGATTCCTGATTTGTCTGTGAAAGTCATTCTCCGATTCACGGAGTTGGGAGCTTCCTATTACGAAGATCACCACCCAACGACATTTCATGACCACGATGAAATCTCAAGAAGCAATCAAAACCATACAGAAATCCAAGGGATCTCATGGATGAAGAATGAAAGACAACGATAGGAATGAAGAAATCGCTGGGACCCATGTACGCCAGAACGATTCTTGTAGATAAATAAAATTCAGAATTGCAACATCAACAACAACAACAAACGTGCTGCACATAAGGCCAAAATTCTCAGAAAACTCTTCCTGGAACATGGCAGCAAAATATTGACTTGTGAGTTACAAGGCGCTATAATGAGCGATGTACTTTTTATACAATTTCAGTCTAAGGCATCTTACGCAGACTTTGTGGAACATTATGATGTTCAAGTAGGCGAGCATCCCGATTAGGTTCCACTCAGTTCGGTGGCCTATAAGAAACCGCAGGTCTTACCGCGACCATGTGATTTATGCTTAATTGCCTCGGAGACAACACCAAAGGTGTCTTCTTATCTCGGCCGCTTTAACATTTGAATGATCAGTGTTTGAAATCGTAGTTGACCTGATTTGCAGGTGTTGTCTGAAAATGTGCTGGACCTTTGACATTGAAATAAATCTGGTGCTCGTCATTTTTCGACTGTACTCCATTTTTCACCTTTAAATAAACTGCTCTTATATAATATTTTACTAACTCCGGTTTAAAATCGCAAAACTGTTGGTTTATTCCTTTAGTTGCCACTATTTTATAAATCACCTATGGGACGGAAATTCCGAAATCATAAACAATGTGATTCTCTACAACGGTTATATCCTTTTCTTTATAAACGAATGCATTGGCAGTGACCTTAATCGAACGACTATAAGAACATTCTGCATGACTAGCCAGACTCACCAATTAAGGTTATGGTAATTTCTACCCACGAACGAATTCTGGTCGGATTATTTCGATGCTGTATGCATTTTTCGGGATTCCGCTAGTTTTCACCATTCTCTGTGAGTGGGGCTTTCTTTACTTCACATGGATCGAATATGGATGGAACTGGGTTAGTGAAAAATTCTGTCAGAAGTGAGTTATTCGAACGCATACTTTGTGATTGTTCTATTAACTCAAAGCGGATGAGCAGAGATTTTAGAAGCCTTCAGCGACAAATGGAAAAGCGTTACCAGAGGGAGAGGTAAACAATGAAGTCATTTTTCCTAGATAAGAAGTTCAACTGACTGATGATCATTGTAGAATACGCCGTGTTGGGAGCGAACTTTCTCTTCGCAGTATGTCTACGGCACCTTTGTTGAATGTGCATCGAACCACCAGCAACTTGGTGAACACCACCGATCATCAGGTCTGCTACTTATCTTCTACATCAAAGCAATTGGTACTGAAACTGCTGCAACTACTGTACGAATTTAACTTATTTCACCCGAAGTTGAACACAGTTAACTAAAGTGGTCGCTGATAAAAATAAAGGAATCAAAGAAAGAATACGTATTGATTAAGCACACCGAGGTTCAAGGAAAGTCGGTTTCGAAGCAAAGGATAAAGTGTTCAATGTTGGTACGTGCTTTAGCGATGCGCCGCGCGTCAAGCATACTAAAAGTCGTTGAATGTATATCTAGCCAATAGCAATGACTTTGGGGTCATATGGATTTATCGAATCAGTTTTTTTATTACCTCACGCTGGTTTAGTACCAAGTTGCCGACCCTCGAGGAAGCTTGATTAATTCAAGGTGCAGAATCGAACCAATAACTTTCTGTGTATTTACAGCAGTCCCTAAACATGTGCCAAGGTCTGCTAACGCAAAGTGTAGAATTCCTAAAAACAGCAATTGTGGAAGGTGGTAGAAACATGAAGGATACAGGTCTCGGCGTTAAGCAATCCCTGAGGGATGCGCCATTTATTCGACTTCATTAAGAACGGTTGGAGATGATGAATGCATATCTGGCCTATACTCATGGTGGCCTACCGATGTATGGAGCCAGTGCTGTTATCCTCCCAAGCAAGTCTGGTACCAATTTGCAGATCCTGGAGGGATGGTAGGTTTGGTGAGCCATGGGCAGTGGGATCGATTCCACATGTGTGTTGCAGGGTGCCTCCGACCACTGTGCAACACGTAAACCCTAGTTAAAGGTGAAAGGTATATTATATCGTCAAGTTTTTTTATTGCTGCCTCGCTCACCAGTGCAATATTTGAAACACGAATACATATGGGTTACGAAATTTATATGATCTTTGAATGATATATTATAAACGACACTCAGACTTCGCTTATCAAGTTGCTCTGTCAAACCACATGGTGATGCTACTGAGCCTTGAACACGATTATATTAATCAATTGCAGATCGAATCAAACAAGCCAATTGGCGAGTTGGATGTGGTGCTGCCCGACAAAGAGCAAACCGATACAGTTCCGATGAAGGCGGCACTAATTTTTTTCTTCCTATGGATTAGCCTCTCAGCTTTCATTGTCAGGTGGGTCTAAATTTTCCCTGTGTAAATCATATCTGATTCAAGGAGCAATACCAGTGAAATCTATCATGCAGTTAACTCATACCTGCCGCTCAAACTACTAAAACTGGATCACCGAGTCGCTATCACCTGTATCACCTGTCACCTGTAGTCCCGTTGATCGTCGAGTGACTCGAGCGGGCGCCAGTAAATCCTCCATTTTTCGACCATCGATTTTCGCTCCCATATTATCCCATTCCAATGTTCGCATGACGTTCTGGAGGGTGGCTGTAAATAATTTTGGCGAGATTGTATCTCCCTGCGTAACTCCTCTTTTGACGTCAACGTTAATATCGTTGTAGAATGGTGAAATCTTGGTTGTGAAATTATTGTATAGCTCACGAAGAATCTTTATGTACTGAGTAGGGACTCCTTGATTACCAAGGGCTTCCATGACTGCTTCTATCTCAATTGAATCAAAAGCCTTCTCTAAGTCGATGAAAGTGAGACAGAGCGGTCTTTTGTACTCTCGCGATACTTCAATGAGCCTTGTTAACCTAAAGCCTCGGTAACAACAACAACCGAGTCGCTATAGCAGTCATTTTTTTCGCTCTTCCAAATGAAATAAACAAATTGCGCTAGATATTTTCTAACCGATATCCCTCATCTGTAGTGTACCGAGCGAAATAGTTCAAGGTTACATGTTGCAATCCTACTGGAATTTAAAACCGGAATGATCTATACCTTTCGCACGTAAATAGTTATATTGATTCACATGTGAGTGGATGCGCTTCTGCCTACGCGGATTTTATGCCATTTCGATTAGGCAGAATTCGGTAAACACTCACAAGTGAGTAGTATAATTGTCACTGAGGTGGACACCGACCACCAACAATTAGGTTGTAACAAATGAAATGTCCCAAGAGATGCGACTATAATCAGCTGCTCTAATCTTCCTCATTTGAAGTCAGGAAAAAAACGGTTCTGAAGAAGGCGATACTGGCGAAACGTCAGCTACTGTTGCATTGTATTGTGTGTTTTTCTATGGAAGTAAATGTATGCTGTACAACAACCTCGTGATTGCTGAAGAAAAAAACGACGCATTCATATTCCAATGCCGAGGCTCACAAAAAGTCCTGAAATCCGACTTTATTGTTTTAATTCTCTGTGTATTTTTTTAAAATTAATGTATCAAGTGATGGGTATTTCCCAAGATTTCTCATTTTAACCTTTTTTCACAGGCCTTAACTGTAGCATGAGTTAAAGTGATATTCGTGTCGTTTTTTCTGAGAGTGGAAGAGTGGACATGATTCCGCGGCAGGAACTCGGAATAGCAATGCCACCGTTGGAGACGGCTTTGTTAATGGACCCACCATTCGTCGTTGGTACACAAAGTTTGAATCCGGGGACGAGACCCTTGAAAATGACGAGTGTGGAAGGGTAGAAATTACAATCGATGAGGCACTTCGTGCTCTAGTCGAGCCAAATCAACGTCAAACGGTCCGAGAACTTGTGACAGTGTTTGAGTCAGTGCTACGACCATTTCACGTCAATTACCGCTGATTGGTAAGGTTTAAAAAGGACAAATGGGTTCCGTACGAACTCAACGAGAAGCAAAAAAGTCAACGTCTGGAAATTGACAATTAGATATTGATTTTCAACGATAGAGATTTGAATCGCATTATAAATCATCATGAAAAATGGATACTGTACGACAATCGTCGCCATTCTGCAATGGATAGACTCCGATCAGAACCTATGACACATGCCTAAGCCGAGTCTGCATCCAAAGAAGACAATGGTTTCCATTTAGTGGTCATTGGCCGATATAATTCATTACAGATTCTTACGACCTGACGAAACGACTACGTCAGAGAAATATTTTGCTGAAATCAAAGAAATGCATAAAAAACTTCGAGTCAAGCACCCAGCGTTGGTCAATAGAAAAGGACCAATATTGCTTCAAGACAACGGAAGACCGCTTGTTTCCCAAATGACATTAAGAAAGATGAATAAAATGCGCTACAAGACTTCACCACATCCGCCTTACTCGCCAGATTTGTCGCCAACGGGTTTCCATTTTTTTAAGCATCTGGACCACTTTCCAATTTTCCAACGGAAAAAATCTTCAACGATCAACAGCCGTTCAAAATGCCTTTAAAGATTTCATCAACACTACGAACCGACATTTTTTATATTAGTGTAATCACAAAACTTGTTTCTTGTTGGAAAAATGTGCTGATTCTAGTGGTTCTTATTTCGATCAATAAAACTTAGCATGAAGAAATCATGGATATTTAAAGTTTACATTTAAAATCGGACATTTCATATGTACAACCCAATGTAACTATTTCGTCATGAAGTGAAGCGTCCTCTTTGTGTAACTAACATCACATTTTATACAGATCACTGAATTTTTCATTGAGCCCATTGCCATCCATCAGTCATCCATGAAGTTGTCCGGATTTTGACTTCGGCTACTACTTCAGGATTTTGCCTTGTTCACAAGTATCGTTTGGTGCTCGTCGAGTTTCTTCTCCTTAGAGTACTGGGATATCTCTACTTAGGCATTCCTAGGACAAGCAGTGCCCGGCCATTGTACATCTCAGAAATCATTTTCCACACAAATGTGATACCAATTTTCCAACTTCGGAGTGTGGGAAGCTTGGTTAGCCGATGCGGTTGGAACCAGTGACCACGCTTGTTTTGCACGGGCTCTCTGATCATTTTTATAGCACTAAAATTAGGCATCTCTTACAAAAAGTTTAACCATCTTTGTGTTTTTCAAGTCATCGAAGCTGTGCGCGCACTTCTTGTTCGCAAAGAAATAAGGAATAGCTTCAATGGTGATATTTGTAAAGTGATATCTTTATAACCTCGTATAGTATAGGCTGTTTAATTTGGAAGAACATTTTAGATTATGGGAGTACGAATGGTCTTACTTTAGTGCGTTCTACTTCTTCTTTACTTCACTTACAACGATAGGTAATGTTCCCTAAATCCATCTATTAGTTCATTTGTTGTACTAATCTAATTCAATCGGTGTAACAAATGGGCATGTTCTAAAGCATCTTCCTATCTGAATCGGTGTTAAGAACTAAGAACTAAGTTCATAGTCTCAGGCTGGTTTCTACGTGACACTGGTATCAGCAATCACCCGTCAACGGGATTAATCTTGGAAGCAAGATTCGGCATTAAACCCGATTAAGCCGAGGCTGTAGACGAAATCACAATGTTAAGTTTTTTATTTACTGCCCATTATTATTTTTCAAGGCAGGGTTGTCTGTGAGATGCAACCACTACGATGCTGAGTGATGCCGTGCGCAACACGTGAGCCCCCTCAAAAGGTGATCGCGGTTCGATCTGGCCTGCACTCCAAGTTCTGCAAGTATCTCAGCATCATAATGGTTGCATTCTACATCACACCCTACCGTGAGAAATAATAGTAGGCAGTAAATGAGAACTTAACTCGTAACTTCCTAGTGCTTCAACGTGCCGCTGCAAAATTTCCGAGTTTAATCCTTCTTGATGTTTTGTTTGGTTTTGTCCTTAGATAAATGCTGCAGCCAGTCCATGTGGTCCTTCTGTAGCCCGAAGAAAACGAGTTCCAAGTCAAGGTTAACCAGATGTAGTTGGAAGACCTCATATCCACTTATCGAGAATACGAAAATTAAAGGTCATAATCTGTTGAAAATTGTGTTAAAAATGCTTCATAGATAAAGTATGATAGCATAGGTTTTCCTACCGTTACAGTTTAGTTGGGCAAAGCTTTAGGTATGAAACAATTTCTTAGATACGTGAACTTACGGTCAATAAAAAGCAAATGTTGAGGAAAACATTGATACCAGGGCTTGCCTGGAGATCCTCAGAAAGATAGGATTCAATTTTTCTTACTTCAAAGTCTGCCAAAAACAGTAACAGCAGAATAGGTTGGACCAAAAAACCTAAGGTTGAAGGTGAAAAACGACTACAGTAATTCCTTTGCAGGCCTTGGTGATGTAGTCACTAAAACTCCCAATTTTATTATCTTCAATTTGGCGCTCACATTAGTCGGGCTTTCTGTGGTCGGTTTATGCCTTGCTATTGTCCAGGTAATTGTAGTACTTATTTGTTTCCCTTATACCCTTTACGTTATCTCTTAACATTATTACTAGTACTGTGTTTTCAACCGTCAAAGCTTTTTTGACCAACTAGTGCTCAATGTGTATTGAAACCAACACGCTTGTTGCAAAAACCATAGCAGCCTTCAATTTTTTAACTTGGTATGTCTCAGAATATATTAGACTTTATTACTTGCAAAAGAACTATGGGCTCTACGAATCTCGGGCTACAAGATGGGAGTTTGTCTATTTTATTTTACTTTTGCGAGCTCCTTTCATTCTGCCATACATAGTGGTTTTCCCTGATGTAGGGTTTATGTTGCCGCTGCCTTGCTTGGGCTGGAAATCCCAGAAATTTGAATTTCGTTTTCAATTTCTTGGAAGACTTAACTCTTAACACTTTTTAAGTTGAGATAATATTTCATAGCAATTTCATATACGCTTGGGGCGTTCAAAAAAAGTCTGTTCTATAAATCTATGGTGTTCTTAACATCTCCCGGTTGTCGATAAAACCAAATGCAATAGTTGAAAGTGTATATTCTGCTCTTTGTTTACCTGTTTCTTTCTCTTCTACTTGATTTTCTATTGTAAAGGCCATATCTGCATTCAACCACCTCCAAACAATGCTTAGTGAAGTCGAATGCATGGCGCATCCCTCAGGGAATAATCGACGCTGGAAGCTTTTGTTATCTTTTATCTATATAACCTGGAGCATTTGAATAATAACGGAAAAGAATCAAATTCGTGGCATTTCTTATATAAACACAAGGTCCGGCGGAAAGCAGCGAAAACGGCTAGCAATGTGAGAGTTGGATCTGAACAACTGACCGTAAAGGACTGTGTTGTATAACATTCACATTAAAAGTTTCACGATGAAATAGAGAGCCTTAATGAGAGAAACTGACCAGTAGAAATCAGCGATTGAACACGTTAGTTCAACGGGATTCATAACGATTCATCGACTTGCAGATCAATTGTACATAAGTATAAGGGCAGTATCAGTACATCTTGAGAGAAGTGGAAGTCGTAAAACGTAGATACGTGAATGGGATAAGAGCAGAAAAATACGGCTATAAATTAATGCTGTGTAACTGAAAAAATAGATCATCAACCGCATCGTGTGTCAGCTTATCGCCCTAAGCGGATTACCACTCCCATATAAAGCCCGGCTCGAATAGCCAGCCGATCCTGTGAGATTGGAAAGAATGGTGATATGGAGTGCATTTTTTCAATCATCTTGACAACTAGTTAAAAAAAAACGGCAAAGAACTTTGTGAGCTGTAGAAGCGGAGAGTTTAATTGTAATGACTTCCGAAAATGTCTGTTACATAATGTTCTTTTTATTTATGTTAATGGCGTATGTTAAGGGGCGGATAGCACAGTGGTAGTTATTTCGGTCATCACGAGCATTGTCGTCGTTCGATTCCGCTTCGGGCCAACCAAGCTTCTCATTTATCCGGGGTCGGGAAATTGGTAACAGGCTTGTCTGGGAAGAAATCACTCCCTGCAATACAATTGGGAACGCTTCAGCCTGGCTATTCCAGGACTCCAGGTAGAAGCGACTCCACCAGCATCCTACGACGCTCAGGATGATATTCCTCAAGCAGCAGACGAAGCCACACGTAAAAATTGAAAAACCTTCGTGGATGATTGATGATCGAATCAAAAATGAGAAGTGCTGAGACCCGCACATCAAACGTGATGTGTCATTTGACGTGATGTGATGATGTGTTATACAAAATAAAAAAATTAAAAAAAACAAACTGTTCTGCACTGAGATATACATATTCGAAATCAAATGCTAAAACTCCAACACTTTTAGGCTAAAGTTCGTCTCGTTTTCGACCGATTATTTCGTTCCATCGATTCTCAGTATCGGATTCGACAAATCGATCCGGATGTTGCTACGATGACATTAATTCCTGATGAGAAGGAAGGCGTAAAACGGTAGTTATGTTGCAATGGTGGTTCCGCACTGGTTACAAAAACTCATAAAAGGTACTTGATACTTGATACTTGAACGGCCCGTCATCACTAGTAGTGCGGGCCCCAGCATAATCACCATTTTCCGGAGATTTGCTGGTTGAGCTATTCTAGTTCCCTGAAATCCCGAGGAAAACCTGGCCAAAGTCTGCCTCAGGTCGTCACCACGACAGGCAGCCATGTGGATCAGAGGGAGATTTACCATCATGCGACTTTGATACCAGGATAGTGGTGGATCCTGTTATTGGTTTACTCCTAGCTAGGCTTCCTGATGGAAACGCCGATCTCTTCAGTTTGGGAGACCGCGCCGGAGGAACGAATCTCCCCCACTGTATATCGAGTCCGATACCCAGGAACACCTCCCAGCCATGATGAGGTGGTAAACCGTTGCGAGGCATAAAAGGTTATGGTCATAAATATAGCGCAAAAGGCTCAGCATGCTTTTGCTCATAAATTTAGTGAAAAATAATTATGGAGCGATGGTATGAAGGGCTATTCAAGCCATATCGTAGTGGCGCGGGATTTTTTTTCGTTCTCTAACTCATCTGATTTGTAGATTGATTGGTGCTCAGCCGCTTCAAGACCGCATTGTGTTCATTTTCATGGACGAACACAAGAAGTCCATGTTACGAGACCGCTGGAAACTGAGAAGTGGCATGGTTAACAGGTGAGCAATATGAAAAACTAATCGAAACCTAAACATGAGGACGATGGCAAGATAAGCGTTGTACTTGAGAGTTTTGATAAAGCTGTAGACTTCAATATCCCTGGCGAAATCTCGGTTAAGCTGCAGCACTTGTGAAGTTCATTAGCTAATGAAATATAACGCGGATCCAGCGTACACTATTGATAAGGATGGGAAGTTTTCGTCATCAATTCGTCATTTCGTATCAGACAAAAGTAGAAGTCTGAAACCAGAAAGGAACGGCGCTTTAAAATGGTTCTTTCTATCAACAGAGTTTCAGCAAAGCTCCGCTGTGCAAGTGATTTTTTAAGAAGAATATTAAGTAAAAGCTTTACACCAATATCGATTCAGGTTAGAGCATCGGTAACCAAGTAGTATTGTTTAGCTTACTGTCGAACTTCCTTCCAACTCCAGTAGATTCGTTATTCTTTAGGTCATTTTTTAAAGTCTTCTACACATTGTCAAAATTGTACCCACCGAACACGTCTGGCTTGGTCCAAGAACTGTGCATATCCAAATTATTGGTAAGGAGAGATGGTGCGTCACCAAGGACCATGAGGAAGTAAAGATGTATGTACCACTTGCTGGTCTGGAAAACACGGTGAATGTATCATATCATAATCATAATGCATCACATCGCGTATTGTTGGCAGTCTTGTAACGTACCTTTCATGTTTTCATTTCGGTCACCATTATGGTCTTGTTTTGTTGAAGCATCAGTTTTCGCTCCTGAACTCTTGCTGCATGACCTGTTTGGCAAGTTGCTTCCTATTCTTCTTACGTGTGCCTATGAATCGTTCTGAGTAGCATACTTACTCGTATATCAACTATCGTCTTACTGCAGCCATATTTCATTCAGGAGATCGTCTACGAGCTTTCCGTTCATCCACACCTCCTGCTCTGATGAAGTCTCTTCCGATACAACGTACTTCTGAGTAGCCTTCTCTACTACGTAATTTGAATAACTCTATTTCACAGCTGTGCTTACTATATGGGATACGCTAACGGGTTGTGTCTCTCTGTCTGGACAGTGCGTCGAATTCATCAAAGACGTTCTTGACAGGCCGCCGTATTCCCTCACTGTTTCTGATGACACTTTCAATCAATGGACTGGTCTTCTACAACATGTTTTGTCTATAATGGGTAGTATTCTTAGCAAAATCAAAATGACAAAACAGTTTTTAATCACAATCTTAACCGCAAAAGATCGTTAGAACTAGCTGAGAGATAGGCGAAACGAAGGACCCGCATGGTGTGGTGGTGAGCGCGTTACTCCCCGGAAAGAACAATAGCGCGTTCGTTCCCCACCATAGACATCTGCGGTCCAGAGTTTTGCAAATATCTCAGCTTCATTACAGTTTTTAATGGCCATTTTCTGGAATTACACTGGGTCCGCTACAATGCCTTTCAGAGAAATGGAAATACGCGAAAAAGGACGCCGAAAACGTAGGGAACTGATTTTTAGTGCAAAAACAAAGAAGAAATGAATGTGATCATTATTTGGGGAGTAAAAGCCGCGATCTCAAATATCCCAGTGGACTCTCGGCCAATATCGATCGATTTCCGTATTTTCAACCAGTCTAAAAAGGAATTCTTTGTCTGTTGTTGCCATAGATGCAATCTGAATAGCCTTTCTCACGGCCGTATAAACATGCATGTTCAGTGTTATTAAGCGCGAGGTGTTTAATAGTGGGAAAGAGCTATATTGAACATAAATTTGTGCAACAAATCTACTCATTATGATGCAAATATCTCAGCATCATTATGGTTGTATTTCGCATCACATCCTGCTGTGAAGAATTATACTAGGCAGCAAATAAAAAATTGGCATGACCTATTCGTTGTCCAGTAAGTGACTAGGAAAACAACTGTTGAAAAATAGATAGATAGATTTTCGAAGTTACTCTTCCAGAGGTCAAAAATGCAGTTGTGCAAATTCTTAAGCGAACCAACCGAGAAGTTTCAACCCGGGATATGTTTTACTCTTTTCTTCAGAAATAGCCTACTTTCAAGAATCGCAGTTGCCGTTACCTTATTCTTTGCACACTGTGCCGCTAGTGCAGCATCGAGAGTGGTTTCATGCGAACCAGCTTTTCCGTTATGGCACGGACTTTTGTGGGGAAAACCTTCAGAAGTTGATTTTTAAAGACCATCGAAATATCCAAAAGATGTTCCATCAAAGCATAAGAGGAGAATTGGCCGTTGTCAATTGTGATCGCGAACGATACGGTAATACTTTTAGAACAGATGGAAGCAGTTTTCAAGGGTAAACTACAAGTACTAAGAAATCATTTGATCGACTGATACATTGAATTACTTCATCATCTACCAGATTTACGAGGAGATCCTGTGCATGAACCAGATATTAAGAAACGTCAGAGATTTAATGTTAAGCTCGAATTAAGATTGTTTTTGCATATTTTCAGAATCACGCAAACATATCCAGCAAGGGCAGACAAATGTGTGCAAACAGGTCATCGCGTATATGACCAGCCAGGGCAGCCGAAACGGAATGATGACGATTGGACAGACGTAAGAAATCGTTATTCGGTTTTGGTTTGGCAAAACTGGAAAGAACCACATACAATCGCTACTTTATTGACTTCTACATCAAAATGCCTCGTATTGAATGGTGTAAACTAACTGAAACTCAAATCGTGAAAGGTACTATTGCTTTATGAATTCGTCGTTTTCTCTCTTAGCAATCCCGAGATTGTTAAACAACATACGTTTACTTTCGTACAATAACACACATACAACACAATCGTACCTGACGTTTCGGCAGATTCGCCTTCTTCAGAGCCGCTTTTTTAGTCTTCCAACGAGGAAGAACAGCTGCCCAGAGTCGCATATGGTTGACGACGTCAGTCGTCATACAACTGAAAAAAAGCAGCTCTGAAAGAGGCGATTCTGCCGAGACGTCAGCTACGATTGTGTTGTATGTGTGTTATTGTACGAAAGTAAACGTATGTTGTTTAACAATCTCGTGATTGCTAAGAGAGAAAACGACGAATTCATAATTTAATGCCGAGGTTAATAGAAAATCGATCCTGGGTACCATTGCTTTGTTTACCCAACGATGCTTAACATTACCAAAGCTGAGATAAAAGCGAAATTCGGGACTTCAGGTGGGCTTCGAACTCTCAGTGACACCTACTGGTGGCTCACGTGAAACTCATTACACCAACAAAGGGCCTTACTTTTTCTTTGTGTCAGCTACATTTTCGCTTTATCGGTGTTATCAGCAATCATCGATCGATGGGAACGATCTGGGGAACACAAATCGGCGTTGAACCCAGTCAACGCTTGTAGTCGAAATCATAATATCTTAACTTTGGATTCATTGGCTATCCTTTTTTCATACTAGGGTTACACATGAGACATGACCGCAAGGAAGCTGAGATGTGAACAAACTTAAGTAGGTCCAATGAAGATTTGTGCTGTCCGGATCATTTTCATTGACAGGTGATTGCTGATAGCACCGATAGAGTGAAAACATAGCTGAAAGGCAAAGCAAATACCCTTTTGGTGTTGCGGAGAGCACGTGAGCCCCTGGTAGTTATAATCATAGGTTCGAACCCTATCCGAGGTCTCGAATTTTGCTTATATCTCAGCATCCCTGTGGTCACATTTCACATAGTACACTGCCATGGAAAAAGAATAGGTAGTAGTAGATAAAAAGACATTTTGATGACCGAAATTGTCACTAGGTTGACTGCTTTAGCTGACCATAAACCTGGTCGAAACTGAAATAATCGTGCACAATCTCTGAAAGGAACCACAGATCAGACAAAGTAAGGCTGAGATATGAGCAAAACTCAGAACCTCAGTTGGATTTCGAACCTTCGATTACCCTTTCTGAAGTCCCACGTGCTATCCATCACATCAACTGAGGTCCTTGTTTTGCCTTTCTCTCAGCCAGTCTTTTACTCTAACTGTGCTATCAGCAATTACCCATCCATGGGAATGAGAGAAAGGAATAGGCAGTAAATAAAAAGTTAAACGTTATGATTCGGACTGCAGCTCCAGCTTTTCAACTAGGTCCAATGCTGATTTGTAGTCTTCAGAATATTCCGGGGTGCTAGGTAACCTATAACGGCGGTGAGACCTGAGAAATGGGGCTTGTATTTCTATCGTTCTTGTTGAGAAATCTTTGCGAACACAAGATGTTTTATAGAGGCCGCCGATGCTGTCATACTTTTCAAGAGCAGACGTATAGCCTGTCTGTTGTTGACACTGAACTAATTCCTGTGTACTCAAAATCACACGGTAGCACCGTTTTGGTCTAATCGACGAGCAGGAAACTATTCGCAGGAAAATCCCCATATCTACATTCGTGCCAATCCACGTAGGCATAGAAAGAAGTGCGCTGTGAACAAAAGGCACAGGTGAATCTGGCACAGCAGGGATAGCTAGCGCATTCCCTAAATCGAGCTTCCCATGATGGGTCCAATGGGCACCCCACGTGACCTATCAACGACTGGTGAACCCTACGTGAAGCAAATCTATCGGTCTAACATTGTGAAGTTAGTCGTAATTAGTAATAAAGGATAAAGTTCTCGGCGAAGATCGATCTCTTAGGGATGCGCTATGCATTCGACTTGGTTAAGAATCGTTTGGAGGTGACTGTATGCATGTCTGGAGTTTACAATGACTCGCGGTGGATCACTGATGTATCAAGGCAGTAATGCTATTCTTCCAGGCAAGTCTGGTACCAGTTTGCCGACCCTGGAGGGATGGAAGGCTTGGTAGGCTGCGGACCCCGAATCAATCCCATGTGTATCGAAGAGCGCCTCCGACCACTGCGCCACATGCGCCTTTAACGGAGTTATTTGTAGGAATAAATATTTACCCTAGTAGCCGCCCCAACGTCATTATTTTCTACGAACTGTAACTCCAAGGACCCCATACCAGTGTTTCTAGATCACACCAGGCCATACTTGGGCAGTAACCAGTAGTACTAACAGCGATAATGAACAATAAAAATAATTGTAATAATGACGTAGGCAGTAAGAGCAATAATTAATTGTTTATTAAATGGTAATAAACCCGTAACAATGGTAATAATAAAGCGACAATAATGGCAATAATGTTGGTAATAAAAAAATTATGGTGGCAGTAATAATGGAATGGCAATGATGTTACTCTCTGTTGGCAAGAAAGAGCTGTAAATCGGCGCAGTTAAAATGTAGTAGGAAGTAATGGAAATAAGAACAAGTAGTACAATAATGGATGTCGTAACTGCAATAACAAATAACACGACACTTGGGAAGTACCATTGCAGGACGAAAGCGTGGAGGACGAAGACGGCGTCGAGTACGACGAGACCGGAAACCGAGTAGTACCTCCAAGCACGAAAAGATACATCTACACCGTTTTCGACTGATAATCACTCACTACTTGCCACTCAGGTGATTTCGTAGCTACGTGACCTTTGCTCGTGTTCTTACACCCCACCATTTCGGAGATTATGGAATGAAAATGTGATCTCATGGAAAATCTTTCATATTCAGAATGACGTGTACTATATGGTTTGTATATTCAATAAAAGTTTGAAAAAGTTTATTAGTCACACAAGTAGAGATTCGGAAATTGTGCAAAGTGGCGGGTAATCAAACAGGAACACTAAATTTAGCTACACTCGTTGCTAAGCTACTAATCAACAAGTACAAAACAACACAATAAAGATAAGAATAGATGTCAAAAAATCTTCGTTGTCCATCGTTCTCCAAAAGGAGCAAGAAATGAATACAATTAAAGCATGTGGTATGAAGCGAATCGCCGTGAAACGTTGTACCAACAGATCCACATGAAAAGTAGATTCGAAGCGGTCCGTAGTAGCAATTGCCCACCAGGGAACTCGTAGTAAAGAAACAATGGAAATGAACGAACTGAAAATCAGACAAGAACGGAGGAAAAATAGCAGAATCACGCAACAGGTCTAGCTCGTCCCAGAGGAAGTGCTGGTGGTGGCATTAAGGCACGATCCTGATCCTCCTTTAACAATCACATTTTAGAGACCTCATAGGAGTGTTCCGGCAAAGAAATGTAACCAAACATCCAGTATGTATGTGCAAAACCATAGCATGAACGACAACTAACCTTCTCAATACCATTTGTAACTTCTTCACACAACTCCTCATCCAGACATCTGTATAGGAATTTATTTCATATTACGTAGCGAAGGTGTGTGAAAAAAAGTACGAAAAAAATAGGAATAGTGCAGTAAACTCACTTCTCTGAACGTTTTATTTTTCGAGGCCGTCCTCTTTTTGGTTTTTCACCGTCTACTGCTGTATCCACCTTCTTACCATTTACGGCCTTTCGAGCTGTCAATGTAGACGAAGCAACAGGTGGTGACGATGTCGTCGTAGCCAAGTTTACCACTGATGATAGCTAAACCAATCACGTTGCAGGAAGAGAAAAGACTTTCCCGATTTGGTTTGTTACTCGAACGGTAATGAAACCGCATTAGGACCACAACTAAATGGGCCGGTGTCAGCAGTCGAAGGTAATGAACCTAGGACACTAATATCAAAAAAAAAATTTCTGCTAAAAATATAACAGACTATTTCAAAACCAATTTTCCTTTGAACTCAGTATGACTAATCGACACGTATTCCTTCCTTGACACGCTTACATGAGGTTGATAAATGATCTTTCGGCTAACGTCTCAGCGTGTTCGTCTTAATCAGAGCTGACAATCCGAGTCGACGGTTCACAGCTGTCCGTTTCTCGACGTAGCGTCTTCGTTTCCATACCGAGTCGGATCTTGCTCAGTGAAGCATCTCTCGAATAAGGCACATTCACCCGGCGATGCTCCCTTATTGCAGGCGGTTGTTATCGATAACGGTGACTGTCTGATAATAACCATTTGTTTTCCCAAACAATCCATTCTGCAGACGGTATCATTATGAGCTAGCGATACAAAAACAAGGATGCCACATCGAGAAACAAACAACTGTGGACTATCGACTCGGATCATCGGCTCTGGGAAAACAAAGACGTTGAAATGTTAGCCGAAATTAAAGATCGTTTAATAACCTCGTGTAAGCCCACCAAAGAAAGCATAATATACAACATTCAGATCGTAAGATGGCTGAAAAAGAAGACGTGTTGCTTCAGAAATTACAACCTCACCCACCTTCTCAACCACCCGCACGCAAGCAATGTTTCCAACACTGCCTACTTATGATATATAACACAAACGGGAAAAAAATAAGAAATGGAAACAAGTTCCGAAACTTGAACAACTTATAGAGGAATATCTGAGAAGTGCTTTCCTTCATATAAAAAAAGAAGCCTTCGGTAACCACTCATGCATACCAATACTACCTTACTTAAGCTTTTTTAATAACCTTTTTTCCGGTAGACATTAAAGAAACAGAGTGGGAATTTAACCTCACATTATTAGACGTTCACTCTTGGGTCTCCGGCTTGATCGTATTAAAAATTTAAACATTCCTCACATATTGCATGGACATGGGCTGTACGTGACCAGCGACGGTAATATTTGGCAACAGTGGAGAATATGGCATAGTATAGGGTACAGACGCTGGGATCGTCATGGAGAAATTGGTACCATTTGGAGAGGTAGGAATACCGAGTGATGAAGAGCCACTCACAACCGACGGGGAAACAGGAGTACATGGACTGCAAACTGGACTTGCACTGCTAGGTCCTGCAGCCAATGTTGGAAGAGCGGCCTGCAAAAAAAACTATGAGATTTCATTTAAATCTCGTATAAGAATTGCGAAAACCTACTCAATAATTCTTTATATTACTACTGAGCAAACACGAAGTGTTATTTTTTTCAAAAACAGAGTAAAAAAATAAAGTAACAAATAAATATGAAAAAAACACTTCGTGTTTGCTCAACAAAAATATAAAGAATTATTCGATCAATGCCGATGTTAGTAGAAAGTCGGTGGCGGGGATTTCTACAAACTAACTTCCTTATGGCGTGACCGGAATATTTATGAACAAAACTCCATGAATGAACAAGTGCCAATAGTTAAATTTTCTTTTACACTTTCATACGACAGTCTGCTTCCTCATATGATTCCTCATGGTCTGACAATCTCCAACAATCAATGATTTCGTACATTAATGAATTTTGAAAATCATATTTAGATGTTAAAATCGGAATAATAACCTGCACATTAAACATTCTAAAACCATTACACAACAATTTTTAAAAGGGAGGCATGTTGTACAGTGGCTGTAATGCCGCTCAATACACCCAAAACCCTAGTGCGACCCACTGAAGGCAACCAAGCCCGCCCCTAATCCAAGCGAGCTCGGAAAATTTGTACCACACTTGTCCGGAACTAGTTCGTTTCCTACAACCCTCAAAGTTGGCAACTGCCTGCTCTTTGGTAAAAATATGAGAACGAATCATCATGGCCACCTAGGACTCAAGGGTAAAACTACTCAACTAGCACTTAACGATATTGATAGGGAAGAAAAATAATCCTCAAAAACAGCGGAAGGTAGACGGAAATTTGAAGACCTTGGTAGTATATGATATTAAGTGCAAGAAACGCTGGGATCCTCACAATCTGTCGGTGTCAGATCGTGTAAAAAAGTCTTAGTGGACAACACACAAGAACTTTTCGCACCTGAAGGTTCAATAACTGTTGAAGCGCAAGTGAAGGATCACAGTCGGGTCCCGTACTGCCAGGAATAGCTACTTCTTTAAAAATATCAGCCAAGAAATGGAAATGACGATTTGCCATCATCGCTAGTTTCCTTAAATTCGGAAATAAAAGTGCAAGCTTTATAATCTGAACATACCAAACCAAATGAGAAGAGATAAAACTCATGATCTGCAAAAAATTATATTCGATGGATTACATTAGCTATTTAGTTATTCCTCCTAACGGCATATCTCATCGTGGCTGAGAAGTGTTCCTGAGTGTCGGGCTGCGACGTACAGCGGAGAGATTCATCCCCTGCAGGGCCTCCCAAGCTGTGAAGTCCGGCGCTTCCCTCAGGAAACACAGCTAAGAGTAAACAAATACCAATACCAATACCAGGATCCATCAGCGTCCTGCTATCAAACTAGCCGCATGGTGCCGAATCTCCCTCTGATCCACATGGGCAGCGACTACCTATGTGGTGACGACTTGAAGCAGGCTGGCTGGCCTGACCTCGGGACTACAGGAAGCCACCCGATGGCTAAAACCAGCAAAACTCCGGAAAATGGAAATTTCGCTAGTGTCCGCACAAGTTGTGAGGACGAGCCATCCAAGTATCCAGGTAAGTAAATATGTTATTAGCTACTTTACTAGTTATAAAGTAGCTATTAGGTATGGATTGATCTCAAACATTGCAGATCTTACATCAGCAACTAACTAAACCATAAGTCATGATCGACCATTTGGACACATTTGCAAAACCCGAAATACTTGACATTGAAAATTTCTTATTATAGAATATCTACTGAGAAATTGACCATTTCACATAATTGTGGGAAGCCCATAATAATTTAACTTTCAAATGAATAGTACACATTAGTTGTTTGAGAAAAACGTTAATCAAGCAAGAAAGAAAACCAACATATGAACAGGTGTAAGAGTTCGAGAACTGCTTAACTGGGTTTCATGAGCAGCAGCCTAAACAAGAGAAATGTGAAGTAAACAGCTTAAAGGGCCAAATGATGCTAAGCTTGAAGTTTAAAAACTTAAAAACCTGAAGAAATTTCTCAGCAAAGTGTTCCATTGCTCTTCCAATAGCAACTGGTACAGAGGCCACCATGCGACCGATTTCCTCATCCGACTGCATCACTTTCTTGATTCGCGTCTTAAAAAAATACATAAAGCCTTCATAAG